>JAGDYQ010000005.1:13466369-13621540 GCA_021962125.1 Bulinus truncatus | reverse complement strand
ATGTTGCTTTGATTTCCACATTTCTAATGGAAGAATTTGAATGATTTAACTTGTTTTATCATTTATCATGCAAACGCTTTCACTTGCGTTCTTCGTTGCATACCTGAACAAATCGAAGAGATAAACATCGACATATTGAAACTGAAAATAATTATATTATATAGTTCATCTGATGATTATATGGATTGTCAGTGAATTTAGACATTATATAGTTCATCTACAATGATCATGAACGTATAGTTCATCTGGTGAATCTAGTTTAATAGTTAAATAAATTGGAATTTGACGTTATAGTTCATCTACGATGAATCGATAAATATAAGTTCAGATAGAGTGAGTTTTGTATAACACTCAAAGGCAAATATACATACACACTTCTACACCCATACACACACACAGACTACACCAATTCTAATTTGAAATTGTTTACAGATACATATATTGTAAAAGAATTTGAGACGTGTATTGTAACACATATGAATAAATATATTAAATACGTTTTGAATGCACATATTAACATATAAATCAATCCATATATTAACACATGTATTGATATGTTTATTGATATATTTAACCAGTGATTAACTGATATAATTAATGTTAAATATTGATGTATATATATATATATATATATATATATACTCACACTCACTATCAATACATCAAACTTTTCGTGATTCAAGTAACTGGCACAGAAATGTATTCAGCGAATCCGAACATGATATCGTTTGGGCCCAGAAGTTAAATGGGAACCCCAACATTTGTATTCGACCCCGCCACATGAATATTGTAATAAATACAATATAAAAAAAAAATTGGGAGGCCTCAAACTGGGCCTGTGAACATTCGTAGGACCCTCCTCACCCCCACTGAAGAGGTATGCATACTGGACTCGTATTTAAGATGGAGCACTGGCTTTGTGATAGATTACCTAATACCGCAGTTGGTACCTGACTTTAAGATTGATGACTTTAACATTGGTATGACTTTCAACGTGGGTACTACAAGCTTTTGCCCCGTTGGTACCTTACTTACAAAGGTGGTATGACTTGCCTGACTTTAAGTGGGTGTGGCTTCTAACGTTGTGCCTGATTTTAACGATTGTAGTACACAGTTTTAACATTGGTACTGAAAACTGGTACGGCTTTTAACGTTGGTACTGACTTCAACGGTGGTACTGATTTTGTAACGTGGTGCCTGGCGCGTTGCTCTGGAGTGGGTACCTGACTTTATGAATTGCGTCGGTGATTGGGCGTTGTCTTAGTCACACAATTTATCCAATACGCTTGGCTACAGATGGTTCAATTGGTGCCATTGCATCTCTGCAACTTATGTCGACGACCTGCTATAACAACTTCGCTTGTGTCTTGCATCATCTCTTACAAAATTAGCAAAAAGCAAGACCATAATAAAGGGCGCTTGTGTCAAAATTGTTTAAGCGTCAGCCCAGTGTACTATCGTTGCATCGGTCTATGTGTATCCTGCAATGGACCGCGAATGGAGGTTCTGTTCCAGCCGAAATTCACTTACACCCCGCAGCAGTCGTCTGATTTACAAGGACGTTTAAAAAAACAACATTGTATATGTAAATGTATTAATTTATTTTAACACTGTTAAAACCAATTATTTTATTTAGTACAAACAAACTATCAAGAGTAGAAGTCGTGTTAAGAATCATTTCCGGCCATTGAGAAAGTATTGTTTCGACTAAATATGCAGATTATTTGGATCACAAAAATATGTTCACTTTCTCTAGTAGACTGGACAATCAGCTGTGCAGAAATTCCCCCTTTATTTTCTCCAGGGGCGTAATGTTCATAGAAAGGAGCAGGGCTGTTCTAAAGGGCCCTAAATCTGGTTATATATGGACCCCTATCCAAAATTATATTTGGGGCCCCAAAGGAAAGCTACATTTAGGGAACCCAGGCAACTATTCCAGTCAATTTGGCCATTTAAGGTTCATGCAAAATAAGGACATATCTGAAAAAATTTTAGTTATTTCTTTTTTAATTTTGATTTTAGTCAATCTAAATAATGAAAAAAAAATGTACAGACTATGTCATTGACTGTGTACAAAATTTTTTAGCAAATTTATTGCATATAAATAATAAAAAATGTTCATTGTTGGTTAAATTTACTACACCTGCAAGTAAGATGTTTTAAATTCTAATAATTTACAATCTTTCTCGCGTTATTTTACTGACACCAGAAAACGCGTATAAAGTTGTTATTGGTAGCCTAAATCCTCGGGGTCCTTTCCAGGTTCAAGAACCACTATATCGAGAGTTACTTAAGCAGCAACTTTAAATACCTGGTTTATTGTGATTCAAGTTTTTTGTTCAGTTGAATTAACGGTTGATTGATCTACGTGAATGTTTAGGCTGCTCTATGGGTCAAATCCCCTTTGGCTTCAATCGGTTCGTTTATCTTCACAGTTTAAATTCACTTCGGATTGTAGGCTGATTAGACCAACACCATGGAGGTAATACTGGATGTTTATTTACAAATGTCTGTGAATAGACATGGACATACTAGCCCGTTATTCTCAGCGTGTATAAAATATAATTCAAGGGAGTTAAATAACAAGTTTTTTTTATTTGAATTGGTTTTATTGTATTGCTAAACAATTTACAAAGTCATCCAGGCTACTTGTAAACATTATGCAGATTTTTATTGAAACAAAAGAATTGATAGATAGATAGATAGATAGATAGATAGTTTATATATCTATCTATCTATATATATATATATATATATATATATATATATATAGATAGATAGATAGATAGATAGATAGATAGATAGATAGATATGTAGATAGATAGATACATCTTGTTGAGTTTGTGTATAATGTAAAGTAGTGCGCTACAGTATATTCCAGAGATTTATATTGATGGATATGCCTATAATTTAGCATAAAAGTTTTATGTGCTACATTGAAAGATTTTAACTGGAGCGGACAAGCTATGCATAACATGTGGGTTTTTTTTTAAATAAAGAAATTAATGCATTTTGTAAATGTTTATGTAAAAAACGAATTTTGTTTTCATTTTAGGCGTCACGTCCTTTAGTACCTCCAATAAGCTACCTCCATCTGTGAGTGCGCACGGCCGACATTCTCCACGTATATGAGAGCAAACCCTTTCAGTAAAATAAAGGCCGTACGTTCATTACTTACTTACTTACTTTTATGTTCATGTCATCTTTAGAAACTGTTATATAAACATATAAAAACTGATTAGAATTGCCTGCCATTTTCATTGCACACTATCCTTGTATATTGTCATTTATTTTTATGTTAGTTAATTTACATCTCAAATTGTCGATTGATTTCAATGAGCATATTATTATTCCGTAATGTTTTCATATTCTCTATATACTCAAATATAATTTATTTAAATCAAAAATCATTTACTTTTATTTACTATTGATACATTTTTTAGCTTCATAATACACAAATGTATTGTTGTGTCATACCTACACCATGCTAAAATATGTCTGTACACTGTTTAAATTGTCTGCATACTGTTTATTCATTACTACATTGGTCATTTAAAAGCGATTACTGTTTATCTTTATATAGACATTTCGTTTCTCTATGAATGTAAATATTATAGATCTATATATATATATATATATATATATATATATATATATATATATATATATATCTAAATATTGTAAATTAACAGGAATATATATATATATATATATATATATATATATATATATATATATATATACTTATAAGACGCATTTGCTGTCTGTCTGTCTGTCTGTTCCCTTATAACTCAAAATCCAGACAAACAAATAACGTGAAATTTGTTAACATACACATAATTACATGGGGGAAGGTTATAGGACAGGTTTCGTTTCATCTCGATGGGTAGTTTAATTATAATTAATTATTTTTATTTAAGTATTTTACTATATTAAAGTAATCCTCGACGGCGCCATAAATAAAATTCCTCTGTGACATCATTTCCCGATGATCGAATAGAACTTGCGCGCTGGTGTTGCATTGTACCTTTGCGATGCAAAGAATTGTTGATGTTTTTTTCATGCTCCCCTGATTTGCTACAGTTTGGAGGAAGGTAAAGGAATGAAGAAGGATTTTAGAAGAAGGTGAAGCCATAATAATAAGTATATATATATATAGAGAGAGAGAGGGGGGCAGGGGGGAGAGAAGGAGGGGGAGAGGGAGAGGGAGAGAGAAAGGGAGGGAAGGAAAGAGGAAGGGAGGGAGAGAGGGGGTAGGGAGGGAGATAGAGGGGAGGGAGGGAGGGAGAGAGAGAAGGTGGGAGAGAGGGAGCGAGAGAGATAAAGAGTGAGGGGGCAGGGAGGAGAGAGAGGTGGAGAGGGGAGGGAGGGAGAAAGGAGGGAGGGAGAGAGGGGCTAGGGAGGGAGAGAGGGGAGGGAAGGAGAGAGGGAGAGAGAGGATGGGATAAATGGGAGGAAGAGATAAAGAGAGAGAGGGGGCAGGGAGGGAGAGAGAGGGAAGTAGGAAGGGGAAGAGAGGGAGGGAGGGGATGGACAGGGGGGAGAGAAGGAGAGGGAGATGGGGAGGGAGGGATGGAGAGAGAGAGGAAGGGAGAGAGGGGGTAGGGAGAAAACAGAAGGTAAACAGAAAACCTTATTTTAAACCCGGGCAAAGCCGGGTACTTGCAACTAGTATATATATATAATGTATATGCATAATATAATAATAGCGATTTGGGCGCTGCGTTAAATCGAAAGTAAAGAATTAATACAACAGTATTCCAGTTTAAAATACAATCATGAAAAAAAAAATCGGATCTGCCCGAAACCAAAAATAACATCGCCTGCCAATCTAGCCTAAGGGGATATAACTCTATGCAAATGTTTTGCAGGGTACAGCTAGTATATAAATATATGTTAACTATATATCTACACATTTGTTCTTGTGTATTAAATCTGTTCACAATATAACAATCCCTATGTTCATCTTCAGGTCTATTTGATGGACCACCAACGACGACTCGCAGAGCTGGGTGATCGCCCCTACCTACGGCAACTGTATCCAGAGTTACCTGCTCACTATCCCGGCACCTGGTGTGTCTACAGCTGGCCTGACATCGAGGCAGTTGTTGATCGTCTGTACACCATCCCGCGTCACTGGCAGGTCCCTAACCGCACCGCAGCCCCGGGGCGAGCTAGACTCTCTGTAGATTCTCCCCTGGTCTCCAAGCTATCACGAGGTCAACAGAGCCATACTTCCGCGGAGTTCCGACCAGAGTTATCCTTATCTTCCAGACTGATCTATTCCACGTCCAGCTACTGCCGGTCAGCTTGCAGTCAGAGAATGAATCAACGTAAATATTGCTTGACCCCTAGGTCAAGGGTTCAGCTGTCTGACTCGATGGATGCGGATACTGACAGTGACAAAAGTGACAGGAATGATGACGATGTCTCCATATGCTCCAAAACATACTCTCTGCTACAGACAATTTCCTCAACCGACGGTAAAATCGAGGCAGTTTTTTCCAAGTGGAATAGACAAGGACAAACCGGCAGTAAAAAGAAGCGAAGAAATTGTGAAAGTCGCCAGCAAAAACCTGAAGAGACTGAGAGTTGCAATCACCATATTAACAAAGTTGATCTGAAGAAAGACGTTCTACTAAGTAATAGTTTTGAGGAAATGCCTGATTGTGGCACAATTAACAGTGTTGATAAGAATGAAGACTGCCACAGAATCATTAATGGTAATCAAAAGGATGACAGCCACAATACGATTAAAGGTAATGTTATGCCAGACAGTCAACCAATTGATAATCATGATTAAGATAAATAAGATTAAACCAAAATGACGACGCCGCCCATAATTGATGAAAGACCACCATTCAATCAACTCTTTAATCTAAATAAATAAAAGAAATGTCAATAAACCATGATTATGATATTGTTGTGGAGTAAGTAGATATAATGAATGAAACTAAGGTTTGTTTCACACAAAAATATTTGCGTTGATTTAATTAGCAGGAAACAAACTGGGTGGGTGCTTTTTTGAAATATAGAATTATCAGACATTAAATGGTTAAATTATGTCCATTCGGTTAATTAATTATAACTATCAGACATTAAATGGTTAAATTATGTCCATTCGGTTAATTAATTATAACTATCAGACATTAAATGGTTAAATTATGTCCATTCGGTTAATTAATTATAACTATCAGACATCCAATGGTTAAATTATGTCCATACGGTTAATTAATTATAACTATCAGACATTCAATGGTTAAATTATGTCCATTCGGTTAACTAAAAAGTAAAAACAATATAAGAAGAAAGCAAATATTAAAAAAAAATAACTCCAAATATAATGTTTATTTATTATAAGCCAATTTGTGACTAATGTAAATATAAGTCTATTGTTGTAGCACCATGATTCAGTGATGTCATCCAAGTTTGCCATGCTTTCTGTCAGTGGTCAACTTTTGTTCATAAACTTCTAATTACTTTAGTTTACCAAATCTCAACAAACTGACTATTGCTGTGGCTCATAAAATATTTTTTATGATATAAACTTCCAGAATGTGGCTCTCATAGATTTGATATGCGGCCCCTCCCCCCGCCCCGACTTACATATAAGAATGGCTCTGTCAGGTGTCACCGGCAATTAATGTGGAATCATAAACAGTAATACAAAATAATAAATATCAGTTAGTTGTAATACATGGTCTCGCGTATTCAGCAAATATGTGTAACTTGCTGTCATATTGACAGAAATAGTTCAAGAATGCAACTATTACATTTTTTTTTAATTTAGATACATTATTTGAAACGAATGTTTACATTTAGGTAAAAAAAAATGTTTCCTTAAGTTAAAGAGAATACATTTTTGTTGCATGTCCATTTAAACAGCAGTTTTTATTTCTGTTATTCACCCACAATATTTTCTCGCCTACATGAAGCCATTGCTAGCTTTGTTACATTACTGATGACGCCATACCTGCGTCACTTGTCTGGCAAATGAAGCGTAACCTCAGGGTTCAACATTAACCGATCCACTGTCTTGGTGTATGTTTGTATTGTTATGGTGTATCCGTAGATCAGCAGATACCGACGGTCTGTTGATTCCATTCACACTGTACACTTCATTAGACTGCTGTGCTGTAGATACACACATTGTTCACGGACTAATGAACGCAGGGCCAGGTATGTTTGGGTATATGGGGTATTCTAGAAAGATGTCCCAAATACTGCATGCTACATTATCAACTGCAGGTCTGCATAATTTAAATACATAATTCTAAATAATTTAAAGGAAACAAGCTAGATAAAACTAAGCTTTCGTTACGGCACCAACAAAATACTAATTGAACTTGTATTGTTATTTCCTTAACAAGATATTCATGGTAGAATGAACAGTGTAAACATGAAATGGGACAGCAGTTCTCATCAATAGACAAATTAGGGGGGGGGGGGCATTGAAATATTCATTCCAATTAAATATAAGACACTTGCTACGGGTACGTAATTACGTGCTCCGTATTTGTTTCGGCCCGGGGCAGTAAATAGATGTGCGCATGCGCGACTTTCGGGACTCCGTATTTTTAGCGATATGATGTTAAAAAAAAAAGAAATTTCGCAATTTTCTAAACAAATTAAGTTCTCAGCTTTTATAATATTTTTTTTAAAAGAAATACGGCTTTGAATTATTTTAAATTACAAAATAAGAATATAGGCCTAAACTAGGTCAGAAAACACATTTTTTTTTTCAATAGTACATAATGAGAGACATTTTTTTAATTGTTTTTTTTTTTCAGAATGTATCCTTTTAGTTGTCAGGATATATGTCTAAGACTAAAGATGTGTGCATGCACTGCAGTTATTCTTTATTACTTTTTTTGGGGTCTGCCCAAGCGTAATAAAATCGGACAAATAAAACAAGAAATTATGCGTTAAATTAGTATCTATCACACACCCCTCTCCCCAAGAAAGCTAACACTCGTTAATTCGTCTCCGTCAGTGTTTGGTTCAATTCTCGGATAATAAATGCTTCCTTACCCCCTCTATTTTTGTTTCTTAATCTTAGTATTATTTAGTAAATTTGAAATATGTAGGCTACTCTGAATTTTTCAAAGTGTGACGCAAAAATGATGGTAAGGAAAAGTTAGGTAATATTTAGGTTAGCATTACGCAGGCATTTTTATTAGTAAAAGGATGATGATTTATTAATAGTACGAATCAATGGCATAGCGGGCTAAGCTCGCACCCATGGCACAATACCTCTTTAGCCCCCCCATTAAAAACCATATACTATTATATGTAAATTATACCATTTGGCGCCCCTCTGTGAGTAGTGCCCGGGGCGTGGTTGCCCCCACCCCCCCCCCCTGATAGGGTTGCGGGTTTTTTTATAATAATTTTTAAGGTGAAATTTTTAATTGTTATTTTGAAGACGAATTACCTCGAATTTAAATGGTAATGGACAGGGTTCAGGAAGACAGACTTTGGGCAGACTTTAAACACTGTAATCAACATAGATGCAAAAACAACACTTTCCTGCTGCTTGTTTTATGACTTGTATAACAAGTGAATTTTTCCACAACTTTAATTGGATGGAATCCCGAAAATTTCAGCTATTGCATACATAAGGGTATTATTTTAAACTATGTTGTTAAAGTGTTTATTTGTTTTTATTTATTCATGTTTATAGAAAATGTTTAGGTTGTCATTGTTATAAAAACATAGACATGAACACATTAATACAAACATTAACCTCTAATATTAAGTATGTGACATGAAAATTTATTTAAATATATATAGATATAATTTTTTTATGTACCATTGGAAAGAGCTTTAAATAAGCTTTCCATTGATATAAACTTTTTAGCAGTAGGTCAACAATAAAAAAAGTTATCCTACTTTATAAGAACGACTTATGTTACATGAGACAAAGGAAAACTTTTATATTCTGGAAAAAATGCTATATATTAGGTATCAATAGAACCAAGTTAAAAAGGATTAAATATGATATTTAAAAAAAAATAACTTGAAAATTGCTTTAAATATAATTTATAAGTACATCGTAGCCTGAACTATTAAAAGTGGAAACTTAATGTGATAAATTGAAGAGCACATATATACATTAATGAATATAAAACTTATAAAAAACTTTCATAACAATCCCAAATTATAAAAAAAAGGTAACAAAAAATGCAAAAAAAAATTCTTAAGAAACTTTTCTATTATTGAATTACAACATATATGTTACATCTCCTAATTATCTTCAAAAACTTGCACAAAATAACTTTATACAAAAAAACAAGCAATTAAGCCTGTTCCATTCTGGACACAGGACGTGTTAGCGCATTTTCATGTTATGTATCAGTAAGTTTGTTAGCTTTCAGTAAATATTTGTAAATTTTGGAAATGTTTATAAATTCAATTGTGTAATGCATATATCTGTTAAAAAATATTATAAAGACGTTTCTTTATATTTGAAAAAAAATTATTTTCTCTTAAATCTAACTACAAGTGGTTTGTGGTTACTGAAATAGGACTCATAATTGAAAACATTCGAAATTATAGTCATTTAATCGTCCGAAAACTCCGTCAATTGTTGCATAGCTCTGATACTTTCAATTAAACTCAGAACACAAGCTTACTATTTCATTTGATGAGTTTCTTAATAAATCTTGGTGAAACTACGTGCTGCAGTATTTCGCACCAAATGAACGGGTTATTGAACGTACAAGGTGTATATATAATATATAAGCCCCTTAGGAGCCCTGAAGCCCGGCCCTCAGAGGTCCTATCACGAAATGAGCTTTTGATGTACACATGGCAGGCCAAGACCTACAAAATGATATATACATCATGGGTCTAAGACTTATAGTTGCTGAGATATAGCGCTCCTTTATTAATATAGCTTATATAGTAAAAAAACGGTACTAAGGCCCCTTTTACGGCCCTGAGACTTCAGATCGCGAAATGGAAAAAAGTCATTTCTTGGCAGGCCAAGACCTACAAAATGATATATACATCATGGGTCTAGGACTTATGGTTGTTGAGATCTAGGGTGATGACGGACAGACGGACAGACAGACAAACATGCTCTAAAAATGTTCATATCATATTCTAAACATCATTTATACATTTATCACAAAACCATTCTTTTTTTGGCTTATTAGAAATTCTAGCACACTTAAAATGGTACCATTCAAGACAGCTGTCACATTCAATACAGTGTTCAGTGCTATTTGTGTGACAAATTGGGCACTGCCAAACAGCCATGTTCTTCCTTTTTCTTATTGATGACCCTAACATTTTCCATACTCGATCTGAAAAGAAAGGCTTCAGAATATCTTTTATGACAAGTTCATTTATCAACGATGATGGCAAATCAGTAGGGCTAAGTTTGAGTTCCTCCACATCTACAGGCCTTGTTGGCGATATATCTTCAGGTCTTCCTCCTACAAGTAAATGACCCACTAAAAATACAAAAAGATAAAAATATAGAGGTGAATTAGTTCAAGAGGCGGCATACAACATTTTGATTGATGCAGAATGAAATGTATACTTTGCATAATAATCGAACTTGTTATAGTTATTAAAATCCCACTTTCAAAGCATTATCATAAAAATGTAGGTCTATACAATTTTATTATCCAAAAATTCACTTACAATCTAACTTTTTGCTGAACTGTCTTCTTGGTAAAAAATTCCAGTTATTATTCCATTTCATTTGTTCTCAGTTCTAGATCAGGTCCTGTTTGAAAAAAAAAAAGTGTTTTTAATACTTCTAACTGAACTGTAAATTTGGTATTTCATCACTTTTAATTCATATGCTATTAAAAAGCTTATTGAACTATTATTCATAACACTGCAGTTTTATGAACGAGTTTTGAAGAATAAACAGAATTAAATAAGTGGTTTGATTCAGCGTTTATCTGAAAAAAACTAAAACATGTTGGCAGAACAATCTATTTTAGAACTCAATTCATTACAAGGGTAGTGGTGAGATGTGGCTACAGTTTTAAGAAATGGTAAAATCATTTGAGTAATAGATGTTGTGCTCTACATTCACCAAGATAAAAATATAATAAGCTAATAACCAATAATAACGAACAGTGCCAATGTATAAAAGTACCAACTAAACTAACCATTGCAGTCACTGAAAACAGCCAAGAGAACTCCACATCTACGGAGTCCTTTTGCTTTGCTGCCAAATTGTGAAAATCTTTTAGATTATCTTCTTGCCTAAATAGAAAAAAACAATTTAACAATCAAAATAATATATCTCAGTTTATTTTCACACAGTGCTTCTATTAATATTAACTGAATAAAAATAAACCAGGAATACATACTATACGAATATTACATAGTTGTGGTCTTAATATTTTTGACACTGCCTACCTGTTGCCTTTAAAATATGTTCTTTTATCAACCATTTGTTTCCATGTATGCTTAGCATTCGAGAAACATCTTTCTTTTCATCCTCATTTAGTTTTCTTCTCTTTGGTAGATGTTCAAAAATCACCTAAATGCGATTATAGATATAGAGTTGTAAATATGCATACGATTAAAAAAATAATTGTTAGATTGTTGGTTAATCCAGCACTTAAAAATGTATTTACCTTGTCTATGATATGGTTATGAATGAAGTAGTACTTTAAATCAGATTTAAAAAATTTTTTTACGCCACCTTTTTGTGCCGCCACCTTTTTGTGCCGCAACAAATGTTCCGCTATCTCGCTTATATAAGGAGATGCATGATTCAGCTTCATAGGCTGCTATTTTCTCCTCCAACTCTTTCAAAGTATTAAATCGATCGCCGACTTTCATCCTTCCCGCGAAAATCCTTGTGATTGTGCACACAAAATGACAAAAAAAAAAAACAACAAACAACTTCCGCCGTCGAGCGACATCTATTACGTGCCCCGGGTCAAAACAAATACGGAGCACGTAATTACATACCCGTAGCAACTGCGTAAATATAATGCTGAAGGCCACGAAATACTTTTCTCTAGGGCCACAAACTTCTGTAAACGGTTCTGCCAAGGGCCTCGATAATACCCAATAAAGTTTAGCCCAGGGCCCCAATAATATCTAATAACAACTCTGAAAGCAGTTAGCACTTGCCCAAATCTAACAATAATGTAATCGTGAATTTCACGCTGCACAGTTTGACAAAGTCTATTCCAGCGTTGAAACATTAGCGATATTAAAATGAACTTCACACTCCCAATCCAATGTACACAAACTATTTACTGCTACCGAGTCGGCGGTGGGAACACGTGTTCACTGATGCACCTGATTTGTCAGCCCGCGACCCCCAAGGCTACAAAACAAAAGCCATTTCGGAAGCTGCTCTGTGTACGCCGGAGACAGAAACAAAAATACTGAGGCCGTCAGAGTCAGGTGCACGTGGTGTGGGGGTCTGACTGCACGTGAGTGCCACACAGGAGGAACAACTGCAGGCGTTCAATTAGTGGGTTTCTTTTAAATATAGAAATAGAACTTCGTGGTCATTCTTCAATGTACTTAATTTGAATTGTCATTCTCCAATGTACTAAATTTATGTGGTCATTCTCCAATGTACTTAATTTATATTGTGGTCATTATCTAATTAATGTACTTAATTAATGTGGTCGTTGTCAATGTACAATGTGTGTTGATATTGTCAATGTACTATGTGTGGATATTGTCAATGTACTATGTGTGTGGATATTGTCAATGTACTATGTGCGTGGATATTGTCAATGTACTATGTGTGTGGATATTGTCAATGTAGTATGTGTGTGTGGATATTGTCAATGTACTATGTGTGTGGATATTGTCAATGTACTATGTATGTGGATATTGTCAATGTACTATGTGTGTGGATATTGTCAATGTACTATGTGTGTGGATATTGCCAATGTACTATGTGTGTGGATATTGTCAATGTACTATGTGCGTGGATATTGTCAATGTAGTATGTGTGTGGATATTGTCAATGTACTATGTGTGTGGATATTGTCAATGTACTATTGTGTGGATATTGTCAATGTACTATGTGTGTGGATATTGTCAATGTACTATTGTGTGGATATTGTCAATGTACTCATGTGTGTGGATATTGTCAATGTACTATGTGTGTGGATATTGTCAATGTACTATGTGCGTGGATATTGTCAATGTAGTATGTGTGTGGATATTGTCAATGTACTATGTGTGTGGATATTGTCAATGTACTATTGTGTGGATATTGTCAATGTACTATGTGTGTGGATATTGTCAATGTACTATTGTGTGGATATTGTCAATGTACTATGTGTGTGGATATTGTCAATGTACTATGTGTGTGGATATTGTCAATGTACTATGTGTGTGGATATTGTCAATGTACTATGTGTGTGGATATTGTCAATGTACTATGTGTGTGGATATTGTCAATGTACTATGTGTGTGGATATTGTCAATGTACTATGTGTGTGGATATTGTCAATGTACTATATGTGTGGATATTGTCAATGTACTATGTGTGTGGATATTGTCAATGTACTATGTGTGTGGATATTGTCAATGTACTATGTGTGTGGATATTGTCAATGTACTATGTGTGTGGATATTGTCAATGTAGTATGTGTGTGGATATTGTCAATGTTCAATGTAAGTCAATACTGGCAATGTACTATTATTTAGATGTTGTCTGTGTACCATGATAATTATGAACTTTCGTTAATATTACAAACTATTGATAATAACAAATTAGTTTTTGTTTAATTCACTTTATTTAAACTTAAATAGATCAATAAATTAAAAGAAAATACATTATAAACAAATTAAAATTATTAACAAGTAACGAAAATATAGTATTTTACATAATTTATATTTATAGTAAAAATAACAATAATAATAATATATTTGGACGGTCCAGACATTATGTAAAAAAAAAATTAAATTTGAAACTTTTCTTGCATAGACTTGAATTGTTTTTCATTAAAGTTCCATGAGACCATAAAAATTTCATTGACGACTTATTAAATCAAAGTATAATCAGAATTACTTATAAATAATAATCAACATTTGAATAAAAGCGGAAAAGAATATCATGCAAAAGTATGTGTGTGGGTAAGTGTATTTTTTTGTGGTCAAATAAGATATTTAATATTGTAATGATTCTTTGTTGTTGTTGTAAGTTATGAACGCGTAAGTGATAAAAATCTGTCCCAAGCAGGTACTTAGAATTAAACTTAAGGCCTTGGTCGATATCTTTCTTATCGTCATTATGAAACGTGGCTTTGGATTGGTTGAAATAAAATTGACCATTGGATAATATTTTTGTTTTGTCAAGACCACGAATGACCCAAGTCCTGTCAGTTAAAAACCTGAACTTGAATAAAAAGATCTTTTCATAACAAAATAAATTCGTCCTGTTTCAAACCAAATACTCTCAAATTTAGTAATATAACTGAACTAAAGAACTTTAGTAATATAACTGAACTATAGAACTTTAGTAATATAACTGAACTATAGAACTTTAGTAATATAACTGAACTATAGAACTTTAGTAATATAACTGAACTATAGAACTTTAGTAATATAACTGAACTATAGAACTTTAGTAATATAACTGAACTAAAGAACATTAGTAATATAACTGAACTAAAGAACTTTAGTAATATAACTGAACTATAGAACTTTAGTAATATAACTGAACTATAGAACTTTAGTAATATAACTGAACTAAAGAACTTTAGTAATATAACTGAACTATAGAACTTTAGTAATATAACTGAACTAAAGAACTTTAGTAATATAACTGAACTATAGAACTTTAGTAATATAACTGAACTATAGAACTTTAGTAATATAACTGAACTAAAGAACATTAGTAATATAACTGAACTAAAGAACTTTAGTAATATAACTGAACTATAGAACTTTAGTAATATAACTGAACTATAGAACTTTAGTAATATAACTGAACTAAAGAACTTTAGTAATATAACTGAACTATAGAACTTTAGTAATATAACTGAACTATAGAACTTTAGTAATATAACTGAACTAAAGAACTTTAGTAATATAACTGAACTATAGAACTTTAGTAATATAACTGAACTATAGAACTTTAGTAATATAACTGAACTTAAAGAACTTTAGTAATATATCTGAACTAAAGAAATTTATAAACTCAAAATGACACAATTAGAAACAGTGAAAGAGTTGTTTTTCTTTTCATATTAACAACTTTTAGTTCTAAAATTGTTCAAGCCACAGAACGTTTGTTGCTGAATGAAATCCTTATAAATAATTTACTTATAGATATGGAGACTTGGTTGCAAGAGGCACCCAGGGGTTCACAGAAAATGTCGATCTGTTTTCAGTCGTTGTTATTTATAATCAATAAACTAAACTCACAAATTGTTGCAGTAAATGTGAATTTAATCGATTTAACCACTAAAGGTTTCTTATATATATATATATATATATATATATATATATATATATATATATATATATATATATATATATATATATATATATATACAGTCGATTCCGCTTAATTAGGACACATCGGGACTGGGGCTTTTTGTCCCAATTAAGCGGCTGTCCCAATTAAACATACAAATTTACTATTGGCTTCTTGGTTTGGTTTCTTTGAGATTTGTCCCAAATAAGCGGCTGTCCCAACTAAGCGTTGTCCCAGTTAAGCGGAATCCACGGTTAATATCAGAGGTGTGCGGATCTTGAAATTTAGCGTCCGCGTCCGTCCGCGGATTTCTATCAATGATCCGCGTCCGTGTCCGCAGAATCTTACAACATTGGTCCGCAGTCAGTCCGCGCGTCCGCATTGCTGAAATTTAGCTGTTTAAATGACTTGAAATTTTTTATGGTAACGCTAAAGAAGATCCGCGTCAGTCCGCGAGTCCGCAACTTAACCATAAAAAGCGTCCGCTGTCAGTCCGCGGATTCGGAAAAGTCTGCGGATCTGCGTCCGCAAGCGGACGCGTCCTCTGTCCGCTCATCTCTGGTATATATATAATAAAATCAAGGCACTTTACTGTATCACTTGGCTATACATAGAATCTCTTTGCCTATGTAAATTGTCTATGCAAAAATGGCATGTAGATATGTAAAAATCTTCTTCTCTACACACAAAAAAAAGTTATTCAATAAAGAAAATCACAGTTGCCATGGAGATAAATAAATTTGTTCAGATCCGCAGTCAATGGGGCACCCCGATCTGATTTGTCAGCATGTTTCTCTCCGGGGCTGGCGAGGTGTCGCTTAAACTGCCGTTGCTGCTGTCTCCGTGGCAACTGTCACGTCCCATCGGCGGACTGCGATGGCTGCTGCCAAATGTACGTCCGTTAAAGGTAAAAGGCCAGGTCTGAAAATAAATTATTAATAATTATAATTTTGAGTTTTTGATAATGAAAATATCTGAAAAAAAAAAACGAATATTTTTTTTTATTCCATCGTTTATAGTAGTCAGTGGGTTCCAGACTCTACCGCTATAAGTGAATGTCAGCAAAGTGTGAGATTCTTTAAATGTAATTTGTTAGTCATATATGACTAGAAACCTGTTTATGACCTTCTAGATACCGGTTTTAACATTTTTAGAACCCTCTAGACATGAAATCTAATTACCATTACACTGGTATCGTTCAGTATATTTAGCTACATTAGAGAATGTAAGATATATTACTTGTTAAAAGTAGGACATTGATATGATTATAATACAAATTATATTTCGTCTACAAAGTTTTTTCTGTCGCCTATCATTCCATCACCTATAAAATCGAAGCTAGACTGAAGCTGTGATGGAGTGTATTGAGGTGTAGCGTAGTGTGGTGTAGTGTAATGTAGTGTCAAATAGTGTCGTGTAGTATACGTTGTGCAGTGTCAAGCAGTGTAGTGCAGTATACGTTGTGTAGTGTACTGTATTTTAGTGTAGCGTAATGTAGTGTAATGTTATGTAGTGTAGTGTAGTGTAGGGTAGTGAAGTGTAGTGTAATGTAGTGTAGTGAAGTGTAATGTAGTGTACTGCAGTGTAATGTAGTATATGGTAGTGTGATGTAGTGTAGTGAAGTGTAATGTAGTATACTGCAATGTAATGTAGTGTATGGTAGTGTAATGTAGTGTACGGTAGTGTAATGTAGTGTAGTGAAGTGTAATGTAGTATACTGCAGTGTAATGTAGCGTAGGGTAGTGTAGTGTAGTGTAATCTAGTATACTGTAGTGTAATGTAGCGTAGTATAGTGTAGTGAGGGGGAGAGACAGGATATAATCACCAAGTTTGATAGAAATCAATACCGGAAGGTGCCCTTAGAGCGTCGCCTAGTTTATTGTGGTCCCCATGCAGCTCCTCGATTGGTTTTAAGCCCATCCCAATTGTTTCATCTCTTTTTATCAGATTTGATTCGGATCACAGTTTTATTAAGTGTTAGACCAGACATGGTTTACATAATTGTTGTTCGAAAAGTTTGCCCAGAGTTACATCCAGCCAAAGGTTTTTCGTAATGGTTCACCGAACAGCATACACCAAATTCAAAAAAGGTAACTTAAAGACCAAAACACTAATTTGATTACTTTCTTAATGTTTCTCCAAACTCCCGAATCCGATACAAAGAATTAAAAAATTGTTTGGAAATTTCCAAAGAATCGACATACGGATCATAAATCCTACTAAGACTCTACTCTACCCAGGAAGATTCCCATACACTAGACTCTACCCAGGAAGATTCCGATACACAAGACTCTACTCTACACAATTTAAATAATTTATATTCCACCATATATTATTCTCTTGCAAATTTGCGAAGTTTTTAGTAATGTTTATAATTGGAAAAATACGCCTTGAGAGTATGATGTTAAAATGTTTTCGGAAGTACAGCGCAAATGCGCTAAGTCATTTAATAATTGGGATACTTTTTATTTTAGCCTTATATAGACTCGCCAGTACACATCATTCTAGCGTATAAATTTTTTTTAATTTAACGAATCTGATAGTTTAAAAATGTTCTGTCCATTTGAGTGAGTTAAGTGTTGATGTAATCAACATATTGGGGGAAAAAACGACAACAATGTATCAACTAAAAACATAAGTCAATGAATATTATTAAATGTAACAACAAAAACGTCCGCCAGTGACCATTGAACTGGACACACCCTGTGAACTTTATGCAGTGACCACTGAACTGGACACACCCTGTGAACTTTATGCAGTGACCACTGAACTGGACACACCCTGTGAACTTCATGCAGTGATCACATTATGTCCTCATAGATAGCCAACAACTATTGACACGTGTCTCTTATAGTAATTTTACTGTTTCATTTAATGGTATAATTATTGGCCCTATTCAACTGAAATTTGATACGAGTGTAATGAAATGGCAATTAATTCATTGCTGTTGTAAGAATGAAATTATATGTTATTATGTCATGAAGTAATAAAGTCATTCAACCTTATCTGTAACTCTAAAAAATATGCAAAACAACAACAGTTGATGAACTAATTACTTGTCTTTCTTACCGTGTAGTCAGAATCTAAAAAGAAGATTTCATGTTGTCACAATGTATTTACCTAATTGTATTTTTTATGTAGATTTAGAGTTGTCTGATAATAAGAAATGAAACCATTGGGAGGTGATTAAAACCAATCGAGGAGCTGCATACGACCACAACAAACTAGGCAACGTTCTAAGAGCTGTATTCCGATATTTTTGATTCCTATTTATCTTCCATCAACAAAAGTTTAGTTATCAGATCTTACTATAGTCATATAACCAAAGTTGTTTTTATTTTAATGTCAACACTAAAAACTCTCATATCTTTTGTGTGTATATTACACGGATATATCTATATATATATATATATATATATATATATACGGATATATCTATATATATATACGGATATACCTATATATCTATATATACGGATATACCTATCTATCTATATAGATTGTGTGGCTAGCACCGCCTTCACTCCGCCTAGTCGGGACACTCGGGACCCATTTAAAGCTGTATGGGCTTGGGGACTTTCACCAGAACCTGAAAAATCTCCCTCCCCACCCCCATGCCGACTGTCGAGCGCTCCGCACCGCAATAAAAAATGTGGAACTTAACAGTAAAAAAAAAAGTAAAGTTCCCTTAAGCCCCTAAGGGCTTATCGGGGCAGATGAAGTGTAGAATTCATCTGTTTCTATAACCTCGGCATATGAAGGGATTGTGTGGTTAGCACAACGCCCAGCCGCCTTTACTCCCCCAACTTAAAGTCAGGTACCCATTTAAAGCTGGGTGTACTTGGGGAATTTCAACAGGACCTGAAAAAATCCCAAGGTTCTCACTGAGATTCGAACCCGGAGTCCTCCGGTCGACAGTCAAGCGCTGTACACCACTCGACAACCCGTCCCCAGGTATTCAACAGTACCTCATATAAATAACCAGTACACTAACAATGTGGAACTCAAAAGTATATTGATGACCAGTAAACTAACGAAGGTGGTATTCAACAGTACCTCATATAAATGACCAGTACACTAAAGAAGGTGGTACTCAACAGTACCTCATATAAATGACCAGTACACTAACGAAGGTGGTACTCAACAGTACCTCATATAAATGACCAGTACACTAACGAAGGTGGTACTCAACAGTACCTCACATCAATGACCACTACACATTAATAAGATGTTCAACAGTACCTCATATAAATGACCATTGCACTAACAATGTACACCAGTACACTATTCAGTTAACCCATCCTTGCCACATACAACAGTACCTCGTATAAAACTAATAGTTCGTTATTCTGCCATGTTCAATCAAAAACTTCTGAATGAGTGAGATGCTGAAAGTTTTTTAACCACTTTCATTGGCTGTACAATGTGGTTGGCAAACATTTTGCCCGTAAAACAACAACAGACAAAATCCGAAGTAAGGAACCTATTAAAAAATGAAGCATGATGGTGCTGAAACTTGATTATCAAATTCATCTCTCAATTTTGTTTATAACAAAATATCTTTTTTTTTTTAGTTATTGATAAATTATTATAAATATTATGAAGTATGAAAAGTAAATATTTCATTCATTGATATCGCCGGTATATGAGATACAATTTACAGTAAATGATTACAAACTTGTGTTTTTTAAATTTATTCGTGCCTTATGATTATTGTAAAAAAATATGGAATTGCAAACAAACAAAAAATGTTGCAAGACCCAGCTAGAATTAGTGGTAATAAATATTACAAAATGTCATGCTTTAAATCTGGTTATTAAAGCGAGCTAATCGTTAACAAATTTACGTTTCTAAAAAGGTTCAGCATCGAATTGTCTTTTCATACATGACCAATTGACCATATTTGTTGCTCAAAACGACTAAATCTGACCAGCTGACCATATTTGTTGCTCAAAACGACTAAATCTGACCAGTTGACCATATTTGTTGCTCAAAACGACTAAATCTGACCAGTTGACCATACTTGTTGCTCAAAACGACTAAATCTGACCAGTTGACCATATTTTGTTGATTAAAACGACTAAGTCCTACAAATATTTTTCCAACGTTGGTTATAGCAAATGTCCCTGGTAACAAGAGACGCATTAAACCATGATTGTATCTTGAAAAAAAGAAAAACTAGTTGAAAGACTGTTTGTTGTCAGAGTATATTAAGATGATATTTTTTAACCAAGGTCCGGTTATCCAGGACTACAATGAATTATTATTTATTTGTATTAGTTCCCTTACATCGGAAATAAATTCAAGAGGGGCCTGTTGAAAGAGTATTAGTACGTTCTTTTAAATTTTTATTCCTTGACGAAAACAATTTTTAAAAAAGGCAACATTATCCGGCTGTATGTTTGAGTTGATAGTATGCAAATAGCGTTTGTATTTATCTGGAGAAATCTTTGTATATTGTTGTTTGCGTGTGTAACGTTGTGTTGCTCGTCAGTATGTGTTGTTCACGTGTTATGTTGTTTACCAGTGTGTATTGTTCACGTGTATTGTGTTATGTTGTTCGCCAGTGTGTGTTGTTCACGTGTTATATTGTTTACCAGTGTGTGTTGTTCACGTGTATTGTGTTATGTTGTTCGCCAGTGTGTGTTGTTCACGTGTTATGTTGTTCGCCAGTGTGTGTTGTTCACGTGTTATGTTGTTCGCCAGTGTGTGTTGTTCACGTGTTATGTTGTTTACCAGTGTGTATTGTTCACGTGTATTGTGTTATGTTGTTCGCCAGTGTGTGTTGTTCGCGTGTTATGTTGTTTACCAGTGTGTATTGTTCATGTGTATTGTGTTATGTTGTTCGCCAGTGTGTGTTGTTCGCGTGTTATGTTTTTTACCACTGTGTGTTTTTCACGTGTATTGTGTTATGTTGTTCGCCAGTGTGTGTTGTTCGCGTGTTATGTTGTTTACCAGTGTGTATTGTTCACGTGTATTGTGTTATGTTGCTCGTTAGTGTGTGTCGCTCGCGTGTTATGTTGTTCGCCAGTGTGTGTTGCTCGCGTGTTATGTTGTTCGCCAGTGTGTGTTGTTCGCGTTTATTGTGTTGTGCTGTGAGATGTGTTGAGAGTGCCGTTTAAGTGTGCTAATTTTGGGCTAAAAGAGCAGCATCTTGAATCTGCTGGGTGTGTTGGAGAGATCTGCTGTGTAAAGTGACGTCACAGTACTACGTAGTATCAGGTGTGTAGCCTGACGTCACAGTACAACGTATTATATGGTGTGTTAATTGAACCAAATGTACAAGGTAGTAGAGAAAAAAAAAACAACTTGAAAAACAAAAATTCACATCCGAACGAGGATTGTGAATCCTAACAGGCAAGTCAGTAATTTGCTTTGGGTCTCGCCGTTTAGAAGATAGCTGGCCAAAATCGAATGAATCGTAGAATTTAATGTAGTGATAAGCCAGGAACTGTGTGCAAACCAGCCGATAGCAGGGTTAACATTGGCAGATACAAGGGAAGGTTGTGTGGGGGGGGTGGGTGGGAGGGTTAGAAAGTGGTTTTGAGAATGATGTCAGGTGATGGTGGGGAGGGGCTTGTTAGGATAGAGTAAATTGATGAGGAGGCAGGGCATATGTCTAGGTAGGTACATGTATCAGTGTTCTACCGAATGCCTACTTCATCATAAATCTATTCATACTCCCACACACACACACACCCACACACCTACACCCACAGATTACACCCTCACATACACCCACACATACACACACACATGCACCCAAACATATGTGCACACCCAAACTCACACTCACACACAAACACCCACACACCTACACCCACAGATTACACCCTCACACACACACATACACCTTCACATACACCCACACATACACACATGCACCCAAACATATGTGCACACCCAAACTCACACTCACACACAAACACCCACACACCTACACCCACAGATTACACCCTCACACACACACATACACCCACACATACACACACATGCACCCAAACATATGTGCACACCCAAACTCACACTCACACACAAACACATACACCCACGCATACGACACCCACACACGTGCACACAAAAACGTGTAAATTGTCAAATGTGTAAATGGTCAAATGTGTAAAGTTGTAAAGCAACACGTTCAATATATCGAAACAAATATTTCACTAATTATTTTTTAGTAATGATATATCGGCTCATACACATACGCAAACACACACACACACACAAACACACGCACAAACACAGGCAAACGCAACACCCACAAGTACATATACACACAAACACACACAAATACACACAGAAAAATAAACAAACGCAGACACAAACACACACAAATACACACACACAAAACACACACACACAAACACACACACACGCAAACACACACAAACACACACACAAACACACACACACGCAAACACACACACAAACACACACACACAAACACACACACACGAAAAGACACACAAACACACGCACACGCAAACACCCACAAATACATATACACACAAACACAAACAAACACACACAGAAAAATAAACAAACGCAGACACAAACACACGCAAATACACACACACGCAAACACACACACAAACAAACACACAAACACACACACAAACACACACAAACAAACACACACGCAAACACACACACGCAAACACACACACAAACACACACACGCAAACACACACAAACACACAAACAAACACATACATATACAGACACACACACACACACACACCGACATAAGTTCCATCAGTCCAAAACTTTAAACCACCAGCAGCATACAAATCTAAAATAGGAATCTTAACAAAAGCGAACTAAAGTCTTGCAAGTCATTAAAAAATGTGAGCATATGACATAACCTGACGTAGGTCCAGATATCATCGCAGATTTAGATCGCCATTAAAGACAATGAGACGGCAGTAAAAGAGAATCTTTTTTCTTCAGATAAGATTATATTCACTCACATACACACGATCAACAGACACACACACTCGCTAACACACTGACACACACACAAACTGCCTTGTGGTTTATTGTGTTGTCTGAATACATCATTCACACACACACACACACACACACACACACATGCACACATACACACACTAATTCCCCCACACATAAACCCATACATCCATGGTCTGAACTTTAAAATCATCCCTGATTTGAATACAGAAGAATGAATTTTTTTATTCAAGCTCACCCATGAAGTGGGCAGGTATTTACAGTGCTCGCCTAGACAGATAGTGAACTCAACGGACGCACGTGCATGTGTTTGTATACAGAACGATAGAAACTGGCCGCAAATTGCACTTAACTCTCTTCATACAAACTGTCTTTACTTGTATTTATCCAAGTTTAGTGTGGAATGGGGGGTGGGGGGGGGGCGGGACATGAAGGGTTGAGGTCATGTTGAACTAAAATAATAATATTTCTTTAAAATATAAATAGTGGCTGTGAAGGGAGGTTATATTAAATATAGAGTGGGTTTGATGGGAGTATACTGGGTGTATTCGGTGGTTATATTATATAGTGGTTGTGATGGGAGATTATACATGGAAGAAATGAAAATGAAGTACCTGTAGGAGTTCAGTGTGAAAGATTGATTGATGCATTCTGTGACTACAAAGGCGTAAAACAAAGACCGGGGGATGGGGGCGACCTGCACAGGGTGACAATTCAAAATTTTCGAATTCCATTTTGTCCAGGCTATACATCATTTTTTTTCTTTTATAATTGATGTAAAATTAAATGAATTTTCACACACACAAAAAAAAATAATTCAGCTTCCAGCTAAGATAGACTTATTTACAAAGTCGATACAAGGAGATAGCTCTTAAATGTAATAGACTACTAATTTGAAAGGTTTTTTCGACATATCCGATAGTTCAATGGCCATAGAGTCACCACGGGAAACATAGGTAGGTGAGACACCGGCATTAACTTTGGTAAATCTATTACCGGAAGGGGCGGAATCTGCCTAGAATAACTACCTCGGAATCTGAGGTTAATCCGTATGAAATTCCTTCGAATTCCTAATCGGTTTTGTTTGAGTTATTTCCCCACATTAAAAGCATTTAATATAGGCAGATCGATTGCAGATCCCTTATAGCGTATATACAGCGTATATACAACGTGTATATAGGCCAAGATCATTTGCGGGTCAAAGGTGAGTATAAAATGCAGGCATAAAACCAACGCATATCTTAGCAACTGTCAAACACAGGACTTGGTGGCAATTCCTATTGGAATGCTAAATATACTAAGTGTTTGTGTTGTATAGGTACATTTTAATAACACCGTCTATTGGAATGCTAAATGTACTAAGTGGTTGTATTGTATAGGTACATTTTAATAACACCGTCTATTGGAATGCTAAATGTACTAAGTGGTTGTATTGTATAGGTACATTTTAATAACACCGTCTATTGGAATGCTAAATGTACGAAGTGTTTGTGTTGTATAGGTACATTTTAATAACACCGTCTATTGGAATGCTAAATGTACTAAGTGGTTGTATTGTATAGGTACATTTTAATAACACCGTCTATTGGAATGCTAAATGTACTAAGTGGCTGTATTTATAGGTACATTTTAATAACACCGTCTATTGGAATGCTAAATGTATTAAGTGTTTGTGTTGTATAGGTACATTTTAATAACACCGTCTATTGAAATGCTAAATGTATTAAGTGGTTGTGTTGTATATTTAAAATAAAAACACTAAACAAAAGCGTCAATTTTGCATGAAAAAGGCTGCATATATAATGCCGTATACTTTGACTGGACACAGAGGTTTATAAGTAACATAAAAATGGCAGGATAAGAAAAAAAATCACTGTATCAATACTATTGACGGACGAATTTAAATATATGTTCGTATTTTATTACATCCTGTTCGTTTTCCAAGTGGCTCAAATTTATTTAAAGGGGGGGGGGGAGTGCAGCATTTAGAGCCCGCACGGGGGGGGGGGGGGCACACAAACCCCACCTACACCACGCCATGGTACCGTTCATAAATCGATCACTGGATCAGCACATGGGCGATAAATTAAAAGATAGCATGAAGAATTGATACAATGTGAATAATCGGTTGATGAATTACTTCATTGAGCTAGAAAGATGACTTAATGTCTTAATAGATGACTGAATGAAATTAGATAATTGAAAAATAAATAAGGTGATTAAATAATAATAGATTATTTAATAATTATTAATATAAATAGTTAGTACTAATTAGTGGATGAGCATAAGAACAAAACTTATGTAATGAAAAATTTATGAATCATAAATGTGTTCTTTACGGATGATATAAGAAGAATTTATATGCGGGCTGGATGAATAATCATATGTGATTCGTGGAATTATGATAATATATGAATTGAAGAATGGTAATTTTTGAATCTGATAATTTCAATAACTGCAGTGAAATATTAAAGGCTGTGTGTAAAGCAAAAACTTCGAAAGATAATTAAAATTATTTTTTTTTCCTTCTACTCGTGGTTGTATTTGTGGGGACGTGGGTGTTGTTAATATTTGGTAGGATTGATGTCTACGATTACTAGTAGTGATTGAATTTATGTAGATTACTTTTATAACAAGGTATTAAAAAAGCTATTGGTTTCTGCTAATAGCTAATAGTGGCAATAGAAATGTATTGGTATCGAGTATCGAAAATTTTCGTTTAAATTTTATCGGTGATATACATACAAATCAATACTTGTTACAAAAAGAATCGGCAATACAGCAACCAATACTAATAAAAATGTATCGCCGATACTGTATTGGACGATACCGATACTTCGATACTAACAACCCTGGTTTAACAACATATCATGAAATGCCAACTGTACGTCAACGGTAAGTTCAAAAATTACATAACTCCAAAAATAAATGTACCCTTTCAATTATTATAGAAATAAACTGAACAGAAGACTTCATTTTTGAAAAATAAACATGGCGTTCCATGACGCAATAAACTTTACTAAACTATAGTGTAGAGTTACATATGGGGGGGGGGAGCACGAACAAGAGGACGTCTTACCAAGTTCTGGATTCCAATATTATGGGATGGACACACCGAAATGTAACGACTCTACTGGCGATCATACTATCAAGAGAGGAATGAATCCATTGCAGTGCCCCCACCCCCCCACCCCGTGGTGGGTTCCCACCTAGATCAATAGAATAATGTAATGATAAATATTTGCTAATGTAATGATAAATATTTGCTAATGTAATGATAAATATTTGCTAATGTAATGATAAATATTTGCTAATGTAATGATAAATATTTGCTAATGTAATGATAAATATTTGCTAATGTAATGATAAATATTTGCTAATGTAATGATAAATATTTGCTAATGTAATGATAAATATTTGCTAATGTAATGATAAATATTTGCTAATGTAATGATAAATATTTGCTAATGTAATGATAAATATTTGCTAATGTAATGATAAATATTTGCTAATGTAATGATAAATATTTGCTAATGTAATGATAAATATTTGCTAATGTAATGATAAATATTTGCTAATGTAATGATAAATATTAGCTAATGTAATGATAAATATTAGCTAATGTAATGATAAATATTAGCTAATGTAATGATAAGTATTTGCTAATGTAATGATGTATATTAGCTAATGTAATGATGTATATTAGCTAATGTAATGATAAATATTTGCTAATGTAATGATAAATATTTGCTAATGTAATGATGTATATTAGCTAATGTAATGATGTATATTAGCTAATGTAATGATAAATATTTGCTAATGTAATGATAAATATTTGCTAATGTAATAATGTATATTAGCTAATGTAATGATGTATATTAGCTAATGTAATGATGCATATTTGCTAATGTAATGATATATATTAGCTAATGTAATGATGTATATTAGCTTATGTAATGATATATATTATTTTTTATTACTTTTTACTCCATTTTAATAAAAAAACTTTTTAAAATATAGCTTTTTCATAAACTTTCTGATTTGTACTTATGCTTCGGCTTAACTGATTAATTGTGATTATAATATATTTTTAGAGCATTTTCGAAAAAAAATGCTCTATTGTCCCCGTTTTGTCTGTCTGTCTGTCTGTCTGTCTGTCCGTCCGTCATCACCCTAGATCTCAACAACCATAAGTCCTAGACCCATGATGTATATATGATTTTGTAGGTCTTGGCCTGCCAAGTAATGACTTTTATCCATTTCGCGATCTGTCCTCTCAGGGCCGTAAAAGGGGCCTTATAAAGTACCTTTTTTTACTATATAAGCTATATTAATAATGGACCGCCCTATAGCAAAAAACGGTCAGATCGCGAAATGGAAAAAAGTCATTTCTTGGCAGGCCAAGCAGATCGGAGAGCTATTTCAATGTCAGGAACGTCTCCCGTTTTTATTAAATCTTATGGAGATATGGTGAATTCTGATCTTGCAAATAGTTGCTTCAAGATTCCATGTGCAGTTCCAAGGCGGTAAAAGCCATCTTCTGTCTTGCTCATAACAACTGCCAACAGATTTCGTGAGTTTCCCCGCCCTTAGTCAACATCGGGAATCGGAACTCGCACAGTGGCTCCCAAAGGCGCAGGAGAAAATTTTTCGTCCGAATCCCTTTCTATTCTTTTCGCCTGCATTTCGAGGTTCGATTTCGATTCCATTTTATTTTTTATAGCTTTCTCAATATTGAAGCAAACAGTGCACAAAATGCTAACACTATAACCTTCTACTTCGTTGTCGTCATCGTCTTCAGGGGAATGCCCACAGATAACATAAACATTTCGGCTACACTTTAGACATGTATGAGCACCCCTGGTTTCTTTTAAGCAAACGCAGCAGGCAGTGGAAGAGGAAGGGTCTTCGGTAACCACGGAATGGGAAGTCTCTTCAATAACCAAGGCTGTACCACTGCATTAGTTACCATCATCATGGTTTGCATCATGCATGTCTTCTGCAGAAAGGGCTGTCTCTTGCATGCCTTCATCTCTGTCTATCTGCTCTTGTGTTGTTTGTATGCTCTGTATTCTTTTTTCGATGTCTTCCTCTGTTTCCATATCTTGTAAAACATAGTCAGGTAGGGACGACGTTGTGAGACCTACTTAAGCTTTGCAGCTAAAGAGTGCTTCGTATGGTGATCTTTCAATCACAGAATGAAAAGCTCTGTTCTTCCTGAGTTGGACGAACCGTAACCCCACACTCCAGCGGCCAGTTTTTCCATCTTGCATCCAAGCACACAACATATTTTCGATGTCCTGGTTAGCGCTTTCGTCTGTCACCTTGTCAATCATTATTTGCATCACACCTACTTCTGATATATCTTCTTATCTTACAACGTCTCTGTATCTAAATCTACTCTAGCTCCTAACAAGGCCATTTACATACTTTTCCGCACGGGAACTCGGCATTCTATAGCAATTTTTTTCATAGTTTGCCTGAGAAATTCAGGCATTCTATACATTGCCTAGGCATTGTATAGAATGCCGGATTTCACACTTTGCCGGTAACATATAATAATTCTCAACTTCGAGAAGACGCAAGACGCAGGACTATTTATAGATTGTGGAATTCCCGAATACGTTGACAACTCGCGACAGCGGAAAAAAACCAATATAGTGAGGAGACGGAGGGCTGGATCACAGCAAGCGTGTTGTTTATAGTGGGTCAAGATGGATATATATATATCACAATGACGACATCGATGACAATGTTACTCACCAGATTCAGTGGGTGGATAAATCCAGCAGAGCTCATGTTATCCTCATGGTCAAGGATCTGTTTCAAGTGGGCAATGTAGCTGGAGGCCAGGCGGAGTGTGTCCAGTTTAGAAAGCTTGGTGTCCGGCGGTACCCACGGCAGTGTGGTCTGTAGTGGACAAAACATTCCAAGTAAATACAACTAATGTGGTCATTCGTACAACTAATGTGGTCATTCTTACAACTAATGTGGTCATTCGTACAACTAATGTGGTCATTCGCACAACTAATGTGGTCATTCTTACAACTAATGTGGTCATTCGTACAACTAATGTGGTCATTCTTACAACTAATGTGGTCATTCGTACAACTAATGTGGTCATTCGTACAACTAATGTGGTCATTCGTACAACTAATGTGGTCATTCGTACAACTAATGTGGTCATTCTTACAACTAATGTGGTCATTTGTACAACTAATGTGGTCATTCGTATAACTAATGTGGACATTCGTAACTTTGCTAAAATAATCAAGTACAAGGAAACAACAGTTCGACGTCAGTGTGATCTTGATCAACCAATCACTGAGCAGTTACGTAGGTAGGGTATTGCGGCCGCACAGGGTGCCGATCTGGGGAAGGGGGTGCCGAAAGAGCGCTGTTAATTTTTTTTTTTGCACTTTAAAGATAAGGAGAACGGCGCTAAACATAGTAATCCGCAGAATGATGCGCCATTATAACTTGTTACGTCTTTGACGCTGAGTATACGATATAAGATTGAATTTGAACAGATCTTTAGTAAACTTCAATACAAGACAATGTTGGGTCAAAAGGTCATGAGTGTTGTAAGATAATGCACGGTACCTTTTTAGTATTTGGTGGGAAAAAAATATTTTGTTTAACTCGCTGAATTCTCTAATGAAAGTGCACCATACTATTACCAGCAATCACTGGGGTCGACATAGGGCCTGATTGGCCAGTGGCGCTGGATAAGGGTCAATTTTAAATAGTCATGCATGAATATGAGAAAAAATAATCAAAATTTTTGCGAGAATACCCCCCCCCCCAATCCCCAAGTTTTTCAGCGATGTCATTGCAGGTCACCCTTCTATTTTTAAATGAGCCTAAACTTTAACTCCATTTTCAATTAATTTGTTCCACTCTAGCTGATTGTAAAAAAAAATATTAAGAGCTTTCCATCGTTCCAAAGTGTTTCTGGTTTAGAGAAATAATGCGTTGGTTTATTTAGCAAAGTGGGACGGGTGGCCGAGTGGTGTAGATACTCGACTGTCGACCTGAGAGTCCTGGGTTCGATCCTCGATGAGAACCATGTGGAATTTTTCCAGATGAAATGTGTTTCAAAGTCGTCTCATAAGTCCACCCAGCTTTAAATGGGTACCTGACTTTAAGTTGGGGAAGTAAAGGCGGCTGGGCGTTGTGCTAACCACACAATCCCTTCATATGCCGAGGTTATAGAAACAGATGAATTCTACACTTCATCTGCCCCGAAGGCCCGTTAGGGTTAAGGGAACTTTTTTTTTTATTTAGCAAAACCATTGCATTGAGATATACATTAATTCAATTTTGAGGTTATCATGAATAGATCAATACAATTTTATGGCTCAATTTATTTTACGTTAAGATAATTAAAAAAAAAACATGCACTGAATCGAGACGGAGGCAAGAGGTCATTAATATTTAAACAGGAAACAGTATTCTTACTTTCGATCTACAGCAGACGGAAAATATTTATATAGGTGTGTTCTACATCTATATATATATATAATTGGCTAACATAGACGGTGGTTCGACCGACAGACCTACACACCGTGCGGTGTAAAGTATGCTCATGGCAATAAAAGCCGCATGTCTGTACGTTACAAATACTTGGCACCGTACGAGTTGAAAGCTTACATCGCTAAAAAAAAAGTCTGAGTTCTACGTCACACCTTTGCAGAGTTAAAAAAAAAACAGCGCGTGTCATCGACCGTCTCTGTAAAAATCGTCTGGGGAATTCCAAAATTATAGAAACTAAAAAGAGACAATGTATGTTAAATGAGAGTATGTTTTGTTCATCAATTGAATCTTCCTTGAATAAAAATGAAATGCTGCAGAATTCTAAACACAACAAGGATATCTTATTAATGAATTAAGATTTTTAAATGATATTGAGTAGTGTGTGCAAATTATGTTAATAGTCGTGGGTTGTTTTTGTTAAGCTTCTGTACCCATAATGAGGATTATTTTCTTTGGGATGAATTATATAAAAAGCTATTTTTTGTATATAGACTGATTGTTAACGCGCTCAAATATATATTACCGAGTTGGTTGGGATAGGTGTGGGAATAAACCAAATGGTTGCATAAAGGGGGGGGGGGGTCAAGCAGACGATTCAAGTTGCAACACCGCTATTTTTTAACCTCACGTCTCTCTTTTTTTTTTAAATACGTCATGTTAAACATGATAAATTATAAAATTATAAAAAAAAATAACTGTTGGAATGCGGGTGTAGGGTTGGGAAAGGAGTGTTTAACGGGGGGGGGGGGTAGGGAGAAGTTTCACATGGTATTGTTAACAGGGTGAACATGCAGTTATACTAAATGACCCTTTTTGTAATTTTGTACATTGAGACCCACTGCGATTCGGGCATGTCTTGATTGGAAGGGGGTGGCGGGCGGGGGAGGGAGGGAGAGTGGGAAGGATGGGTGTGGGGCTAAGTGAAAGAGAATTGATACATTATTTAAAAAAATAACTATTGAGAAAGAGTCCTTTAAAATATTATGAATGAATTAAGATTAGTCAATGATATGGTGTTGTGAGCGCATCACCATTTTCAACTCCAACTGCGTGCCAAATAGCCGGTCCGGATACCGGGCCTGTTCAGCTAGTGTTACAAATAAATGTATTTAGTTATTTTAAATAAGAAAAAAGAAACTAAGTTTGATAAATAAAAACAATGCTCCTACTTTTAACCTGGAGAAAGCTTTGCTCAAAACTCTCATCCTTGACCTCTCTCTGGCGTTAGCGGCATTTCTCTGTTGAGGTTTCTGCTGTTTACCGTCTGCTAAATCTCTCTCCATCTCTTCCTTTCTCTTTCTCGGCATCTCTCCACTTGACCAAAGATCTGAATCTTCTCCGGAATCTTCCCAATAATCTCTCCTGCTAGATCTGGACACCTCCCAGGTAAAGTGGACTAGTCCAATGCTAACACACTTCGTCTCTAAAAAACTAGTTTGATTGTTGATTTGTTTCAAATTTCAGAAAATAAAAACAGTTTTATTTTAAATATTTTTAGCGTTTACAAAATGTGTGAGACGCTTTTTTTAGTAGTCATGGCAACGTCATTCTAAGAACGCGCTATTTAATATGTTGTAATTGACCTTTGACCTGGCGACATGGCTTAGAGAATCTGAAAATAATGAAACATTCATTAGAGAACAAAGTTACATATGTAAGATACAAAATGATGAAATGTAATGAAGTAAACTACCCCTCTCTCATATTTGCGCTAAATTTTTATTTATTCAAAAAAAAAAATCACAGTTTTTTACTAATTTTCATACATCATTTCTTATGTTCTCGACTATGTGGCTCCGGGTGTTATTCCAGCTTTTGTATTATCCAGCATAAGTAAATATGTGTTTTTGTTTTTTTTAAATGACCAAAAAAAATGTTTGTTTTTTATTGATACAGGTGGAGATAACAATTTATACCGCTCCGGTCTATCCGGTTTTAGTAGTATCCGACATGTCTTTCCTTCAGATACTCTGGAGGTTTTTTTTTTTACATTTCGACGTGTAAAAGTTCATGGGACACTATTTTAAACCAACGGTTTCACTAGCGTTTAAAACTAAAAGTCGGTGTTAATCGGGACTGTCATTCTGAGAGTCCTGGGTTCTGACCCAGATATGAATTAGTGCTACAGGAGGTAGTTGTGATTGTAATGTTGTATTCAAGCGTGTCATTAAAAGACATTTTTTTTGTATTGTCTATCGAGTTGGAGTTATTGTTAATTATCACGTACGGAGTTTCTGTGTTATTTCTAAAACAAGTGTGCACGTGACAGGCACTACAAAAACCGTCAAGTGACAGGCACTACAAAAACCGTCAATTGACAGGCACTACAAAAAAAAAACCGTCTCGCTCGTGGTTTATAAGATCTAGGTCATAAATCTCTCATCCTAACAGACATGAAACTAGAAAAAAAGCCATGCCCCCCCAACAGCCAAATGGGCCCCCCATCAAGCATGAATTCTTAAAAAATTAGAAGCTAGGAGGGCCTCGGAAAGTATTTTTTGGCCCAGATCCCCAGAATATCTCTGCAAGTTTCTGCCTACGGCCCTAGAATACCTCAGAAGGGCTCTGCTTACATGAGCTCACTAGATTAAACTTAACCAATTAAAATCCAATCCACATCGCTGATTATGACCGTTATGACGTCATAGAAAACTGTGCACTTACCTTGGACAGTGTAAGGCCGAACACAACAACAACAACAACAAGTCCAGTAACCGAGAGAAGTAGCGAGGTTCCAAAGAGACGAACAACAGAGTTATCTCTGCCTCATCAAACCTACCCAGCGGTCTGTGCTGGGCCCACCCGTGTATCAACTGGCGAGTTTATCTCGCTCGTGTACAGTTATCAGAGGAGTCCCCCCCCCGCGGGGAGGTGAGCGAGTAATTTGTCAACCCCCCTCCACCTCCCTTACATACCCCCACCGCCCAAAAAAAAAAAAGAGAAATTAAGCAAGGGCTGATATCTCCACCCTCTTTCTCTCCTCCCTCGTTCTATTCACCTTTTACGCGTGAGTTATCGTTTCTGTAAGACAAATTGTGAGTCCGAACATTTGGCCCCGCCCACTTTCTATTGACACCTGTCAGTCTGCATCTTATCCTACAGCCGTCGTTCCATCCCCACCCCCCCTCTTTACTAGATCTAAAAATAAAAATCTGACAAATTTCCACACACTAAAATTTACCTCTCACCTGAAATATATTTTTTTTTTAATTTAAATTTTTATCAAAAGTGAATCTCAAACTACACGTTGTCTAAATGTTTCTTTAAAAAATAAAAATCTTAACTGCTCCCTGTCATGGCGACATGGTCTTTAGTTTCAAAGTCTCATATATTAAATTAATAGCTGTATATTTTACATAATTTTATAAACAGTCGAAACCGTTTTATGTCAGGAATCATAATTGTATATTTAAATCGAACATAGGCCGGATAATCGCGAGCTAGATAATCGAGAGTGCATTATGTTTCTTGTTGTATATTTCCCCAGGGTAAATAAAGGTTAAAGTGTACAGTCAATTATATTAATTCGATACAACTTACTAAATACTTCTCACACGATATTTTAAATATTGATTCTTTGAATTTCAAAATAAATGTCATTTCTGGAATTAGTCTTTTACCTGCATCGCCGGTGAAACAACCACTAGATTATCTCACTCACTGGTGATATAGCTACTAGATTATCTCACTGGTGATATAGCTACTAGATTATCTCACTCACTGGTGAAATAGCTACTAGATTATCTCACAGGTGATATAGCTACTAGATTATCTCACTGGTGATATAGCTACTGGATTATCTCACTCACTGGTGATATAGCTACTAGATTATCTCACTGGTGATACAGCTACTAGATTATCTCACTCACTGGTGAAATAGCTACTAGATTATCTCACAGGTGATATAGCTACTAGATTATCTCACTGGTGATATAGCTACTAGATTATCTCACTGGTGATATAGCTACTAGATTATCTCACTCACTGGTGAAATAACTACTAGATTATCTCACTGGTGATATAGCTACTAGATTATCTCACTCACTGGTGAAATAACTACTATATTATCTCACTCACTTATCGAAGTATCAAACTGACCTCACGGACTATGATATTTACAATAACAGTTGAAATTTTGATGAGAACGGTAACGAAGGTAAACATTAATATTTGAAGAACTTATACACTTTGAATTGTACACATTATGCTTCATTATATTTCATTTTATTTCAATATATTTCATTTTATTTTATCAATTGTATTTATTCAACGTAGATTGTTACTTCAGTTGAAACAACACAACGGAATGAGGAATCCGGAATAGTGAAACTTTGAAACGTCATCTGAATCTGAGTGATATAATCTTGCTTCCGTTCCTTCATCCGATTTTAAGAAATGAATCTTTGGCCTTGACCCATTTGTTGATTTCTTATAGTATCCGTTTAATTTAATGTGGAACTGTATCGCCATCAAAATCCGAAGTTTACATGCATATCAGATCTTGTATTGGAAGGGTACAGAAGTATCATACTTTGTATCTGAAGTTTACATACATATCAGATCGTACCAGAAGGGTATAGAAATACCAGATCTTGTATCGTAAGTCTATAAAGATATCAGATCTTGGATCATTAGTACTTAAAGATATCAGATCTTGTATCGTAAGTTTACAGAAATATCAGATCTTGTGTTGGAATCGATAATGTTTTTTTTTGAATCGCCATTCAAATATAACAAATAAATCAACTGATAGTTTTAATCTGTGTTTCATTGAGTTAATTTTTCTTTGATAACATTTCGTTAAGGGTTTTATCACCAAACAGATATTCGACCAGTAACAGCTACAGTGCTATGTTCAGCCAGTAACAGCTACAGTGCTATGTTCAGCCAGTAACAGCTACAGTGCTATGTTAAGCCAGTAACAGCTACAGTGCTATGTTCAGCCAGTAACAGCTACAGTGCTATGTTCAGCCAGTAACAGCTACTGTGCTATGTTAAGCCAGTAACAGCTACAGTGCTATGTTCAGCCAGTAACAGCTACAGTGCTATGTTCAGCCAGTAACAGCTACGGTGCTATGTTCAGCCAGTAACAGCTACAGTGCTATGTTCAGCCAGTAACAGCTACAGTGCTATGTTCGGCCAGTAACAGCTACAGTGCTATATTCGGCCAGTAACAGCTACAGTGCTATGTTCAGCCAGTAACAGCTACAGTGCTATGTTAAGCCAGTAACAGCTACAGTGCTATGTTCAGCCAGTAACAGCTACAGTGCTATGTTCAGCCAGTAACAGCTACGGTGCTATGTTCAGCCAGTAACAGCTACAGTGCTATGTTCAGCCAGTAACAGCTACAGTGCTATGTTCGGCCAGTAACAGCTACAGTGCTATGTTCGGCCAGTAACAGATACAGTGCTATGTTCGGCCAGTAACAGCTACAGTGCTATGTTCGACCAGTAACAGCTACAGTGCTATGTTCAGCCAGTAACAGCTACAGTGCTATGTTCAGCCAGTAACAGCTACAGTGCTATGTTCAGCCAGTAACAGCTACAGTGTTATGTTCAGCCAGTAACAGCTACAGTGCTATGTTCAGCCAGTAACAGCTACAGTGCTATGTTCCCGTCAATGAAAGAAATAGGCTGAACCACGTGATCATGACCCATTGTTTATGTTTTGTTTGTTTGACAACCACATCATCAATCTGGATTGGCTGAGTGTGTGGGTGGTATTCTAATTATAGGCAGCAGTGAACCACCCCACCATGATGGAAACCTAATGGCCCGAGGCTAGGTTACTGGCTGTACGGTTTGAAGGTGTTGTGTTGAGTGTAACGCGGGGGACGGGGAATGAAGTGTTAAATGCACCCAGTAGTCGATACAAGTTGCGACATGAAGTATCACTTTCTCTGGGAGATAATTGGCAGATGCTGGGCGCTGACAGGGGTTAAAATACAATCCATGTCGCTTCCTCTGTACACTCTCACAGCAGACCATCTAGTCCAACCCTACAGGCTCACACCCCACCACCCCCATACACAGACTATACCGGTCCGACTCTGGCTATCTTCAGAAGACTGAAAGGGCGGGGATATTTCCGGAAGTGACGTGTTCTGTGGGTTTATTCACACAACTGACGGTTTTTGTCATTAGCTCACATGAAAGGAATTTTTTCTTGGGACGTTTTCAAGTGGAGCAATTTTTAAAGTGAATGATTTCCATTATGAACATTTTATTATTTTAATATTAACAACTGTGAACATTGTCTTGGTGTGACATGAACAACTGTGAAATTGTCTATGTACGACATTAACAACTGTGAACATTGTCTAGGTGTGACATTAAGAACTGTGAACATTGTCTTGGTGTGACATTAACAACTGTGAAATTGTCATGGTGTGACATTAAGAACTGTGAACATTGTCATGGTGTGACATTAACAACTGTGAAATTGTCTAGGTGTTACATTAACAACTGTGAACATTGTCTAGGTGTGGCATTAACAACTGTGAAATTGTCTATGTATGACATTAACAAATGTGAAATTGTCTATGTACGACATTAACAACTGTGAACATTGTCTAGGTGTGACATTAACAACTGTGAACATTGTCTAGGTGTGACATGAACAACTGTAAACATTGTCATGGTGTGACATTAACAACTGTGAACATTGTCTATGTATGACATTAACAACTTTGAAATTGTCTATGTACGACATTAACAACTGTGAACATTGTCTAGGTGTGACATTAACAACTGTGAACATTGTCTAGGTGTGACATGAACAACTGTGAACAATGTCTATGTATGACATTAACAAGTGTGAACATTATCTATGTATGACATTAACAACTGTGAACATTGTCTAGGTGTGATATTAACAACTGTGAACATTGTCTATGTATGACATTAACAACTGTGAAATTGTCTATGTACGACATTAACAACTGTGAAATTGTCTATGTACGACATTAACAACTGTGAACATTGTCTTGGTGTGACATTAACAACTGTGAACATTGTCTATGTATGACATTAACAACTGTGAAATTGTCTATGTAGGACATTAACAACTGTGAACATTGTCTAGGTGTGACATTAACAACTGTGAACATTGTCTAGGTGTGACATGAACAACTGTGAACATTGTCTATGTATGACATTAACAACTGTGAACATTGTCTTGGTGTGACATTAACAGCTGTAAAAATTTTCATGCAGTCATCATTACACTTTTTAAAATCTCTTAGTAGGCAGACATTTGTAAATCAATTTCATTAAAATTAAAATTGTTAGACCCCCAAAAGACAAACCCCCGGAGACACCCAATAGGGTTGAGAACTTTACTTCTATAAATAAATCTAATAAGAAATCTGTAATAACAAATTAAAATATAGTGATTTGGGGAAGAAGGGATTAGGCCCGGGGGACGGGGGGGGGGACGTCAAACAGACCAAAATGCCACAATAACAAAACATAGTTCTACCCACAACGTGTCCTATGACAATGAATGTGAAAATATTTTCTTCATGTTCATCTTTATTTAAAGTTCAACAGCTTCTGTATAGTCCATGACGTGAAAACATTCTAGAGATCTTGGGACAAACTATAAAAAAAAAATTCTGACAAGAAGCTCAGAAACAAGATCTGTGGCCCAAAGTCTGCTGGGGACCTGCTTCAACATCCGCCCCCATTGTTTTCATCCCCGCAGGCTCGCGCAGGCGCAGAAAGGCAGGAAGCAGAATAAAAACATGGCGTTCTTTGTACTGAGAGTGAAATAAACAAAGGTGGATAATTAACTAGGTCACATTTGGTAGATGTTGAATCTTCGCATTCAAACTTATCCTCGAAAGTCACGACAGCAGCGACTTTTTTTCTTAACATGGAAAAATAACGACATTTCCCACAGCTGACAAAAGCCTCAAATTTGTCTATAATGGAATTAACTGGCCACAAAAGTCGATTTAGCAGACGATACTCTTGATAAGGGAAAGAGGAATTTTCTTTAAAAGCTCATATAATGTGAGTCTTATGACAAGTTATTATCTAACTAGGAGCGGATCTAGACAACTTTGACCGGGGGGGGGGGGGACAAAACTGTTTTCATTGTTGAAAATTGGTCATAGAACAAAAAAATATTTCGATGATTTAATGATGTGTTACCTAAACTTGCGGTAACGGGGGGAGGGGGGAACCATGCCCCCGCCCCTTCCTAAATCCGCCCCTGCATCTGACCTGCTGTATATCTGTGTTGTATATCTGTGTTGTATATCTGTGTTGTATATCTGTGCTGTATATCTTTGCTGTATATCTGTGTTGTATATCTGTGTTGTATATCTGTGTTGTATATCTGTGTTGTATATCTGTGCTGTATATCTTTGCTGTATATCTGTGTTGTATATCTGTGCTGTATATCTGTGTTGTATATCTGTGTTGTATATCTGTGTTGTATATCTGTGCTATATATCTGTGCTGTATATCTTTGCTGTATATCTGTGCTGTATATCTTTGCTGTATATCTGTGCTGTATATCTGTGCTGTATATCTGTGTGGTATATCTGTGCTGTATATCTGTGTTGTATATCTTTGCTGTATATCTGTGTTGTATATCTGTGTTGTATATCTGTGTTGTATATCTGTGCTATATATCTGTGCTGTATATCTTTGCTGTATATCTGTGCTGTATATCTGTGCTGTATATCTGTGTGGTATATCTGTGCTGTATATCTGTGCTGTATATCTGTGCTGTATATCTGTGCTGTATATCTGTGTTGTATATCTGTGTTGTATATCTGTGTTGTATATCTGTGCTGTATATCTTTGCTGTATATCTGTGCTGTATATCTGTGCCGTATATCTGTGCTGTATATCTTTGCTGTATATATGTGCTGTATATCTGTGCTGTATATCTGTGTGGTATATCTGTGCTGTATATCTGTGCTGTATATCTGTGTGGTATATCTGTGCTGTATATCTGTGTTGTATATCTGTGCTGTATATCTGTGTGGTTGGTTTCAAGGTTGTTACTGCCGGGGGTTGGTAGCGGGGATAAGCTCCCACTAACAAATAAAATGCTCCCAATGGCGTGCGTCTCAAATAGCCTCTGACAACCAAGTCCAACTCCTGGCCTTCTCGTGCGGCTTAGCTACTAAGCCCGGCGAAACTGTTTCCACTGACAGGAGAAGGGGCGAAGGCGGTTCACTGGCGCCTCAAAACCAGCCGCTTCGGGCAGATGGGGCTCGTCAACCTCGGTTGGTAGCTCATCTAGGAGAAGGAAAACTCTGTTTTCAAACCTCCGCTGCCTAGCGGCATACCTCCTACGAGGATAGGCTAAGGGAGTAAACCCTGAAAAGAAATCCGGAGCTGGAGTCCCCAAGGCGGCCAGACCCTATATTGTCAACGCCGGCAACTCCTGCGGCGCAGCTGAAGCCAAGCCGTATCGACTCTGTCTTTCCCTTGGATCCCTCAGTTGCGCGGAGAGGGGGGGACTGCTGCACGGGCAACAGCTATCCCTCCATATTACCCTGCCCAGGCTCTGTAGCTAAACTGGAGAGGATACTCCAGCGTCGTCGCACGATGTCGATACAACACGGAAGGGGACAGTTACCGGTTCTAAGCTCATCCGATTGGCGAAGGAAACGAGCGCCAGGGGTCTCTTTCGACGGTGGGAGAGGTCATCGCGCCTCATTGGACAGCTACCGCCCGCCTCAAGCTGGGCAGCCCCCAGCCAGTTGGGTGCTGTCTCGCCATGGCTCACCTGCCCTACTGGGTGCGTGGGGATTAGAGATGCACTTCTCAAAAAGTGGGCCAAAAAACACACGCACCAGGCAAATTCAAGATAGGAACTAGCAAGAAGCCTCCAGCTCTTCGATTCGCAAGCTGGAACATCAGGACCATGTGTACCGGACTCACATCTGACCTTCAGCAGATTAATGACGCAAGGAAGACCGCTGTCATCGACAGGGAACTCTCACGACTAAACATCGACATCGCCGCTCTAAAGGAGACCCGGCTGGCTGAAACCGGCACCATCAGAGAAGCTAACTACACATTCTATTGGCAAGGGAAGTCCTCAGACCAACCGAGGCAACACGGTGTTGGCTTCGCGGTGAAAAACACGCTTGTCAGATTCATAGAGCCCCCAACAGACGGCTCTGAGAGATTACTAATCCTCTGACTGTCAACGTCCTCTGGCCCAGCTCACATATTCAGCGTGTATGCTCCAACCCTCTGCTCCACTGCCGAGGAGAAAGATCAATTTTACCAGTCCCTAGATGAAGCGCTATTGAAGATTCCTAGCACCGATAGCCTTTATCTCCTTGGTGATTTCAACGCAAGGGTAGGAGCAAACCATGTGGCTTGGCCCACCTGTCTCGGAAGCTTTGGGAGGGGAAAGATAAATGAAAATGGCCAGAGACTGCTTGAGCTCTCGTGCCACCATGGCCTGTGCGTGACCAACACCTTCTTCAGGTGCAAAGAGATACATCAGGTGTCATGGAGGCACCCACGCTCCCGCCACTGGCACCAACTCGACCTCGTCCTCACCAGAAGAGGGAATATCGACAGTATCCTCCTCACCCGCAGCTACCACAGTGCAGACTGCGACACGGACCACGCCCTCGTGGCAAGCAAGGTGCGCATAACGCCGAAGAAACTGCATCACTCCAAGAAAAAAGGTCGCCCACGCATCAATATCAACTGTGCCAGAAATCCCGAAAAAACCAACAGTTTATCAGCAGTCTGGAAGTTACACTCAGTGAAAGAAAGTTAGCAGTTGACACCATCGACTCTAGGTGGTCGCGTCTGCGTGATGTCGTATATAACTCCGCCATCACCACCTATGGAAAGATAGAGCGAAAAAACGCCGATTGGTACGAGGCCCACTGGGAGGAAATGGAACCCGTTATCGAGGTAAAAAGGAAAGCCCTACTGGCCTACAAGGCCAGGCCCAGTCCCAACACACTAAAAGCCCTACGGACAGCCAGGAGCAAAGCCCAGCAGACCGCCCGCAGATGCGCCAACTCCTACTGGTTGAACCTCTGTAGCAGCATCCAGGCAGCTGCCGATACAGGAAACGCAAGAGGGATGTACGAGGGCATCAAAAAGGCAATAGGCCCAACTCCCTCCAAAACCGCCCCCCTTATATCCAAAACAGGAGAGGTCATCAAGGACCAGGAAAAACAGATGCAGAGGTGGACCGAACACTACCTGGAGCTATACGCAACCCAGAACACTGTGACTGATGCCGCTCTTGGCGCTATCCCAGATCTGCCTGTCATGGAGGAGCTAGACACCACACCCACCGTGGATGAACTAAGCAAAGCCATCGACTGCCTTGCAAACGGAAAGGCACCCGGTAGCGATGGAATCCCACCAGAAGTTCTGAAGAGCGGAAAACCAACACTGCTAAAGCCATTGCACGACCTCCTAAGTCGATGCTGGGAACAGGGCTATATCCCCCAAGACATGAGGGATGCCAAAATTATCACACGATACAAGAACAAAGGGGACCGGAGCGACTGTAATAACTACCGGGGCATCTCCCTCCTCAGCATCGTCGGCAAAGCTTTCGCCCGCGTCGCTCTAAACCGCCTGCAGGCCCTCGCCTCCCGAGTCTACCCAGAGTCACAGTGTGGCTTCAGGGCTGGCCGATCAACAGTGGACATGATCTTCTCACTACGTCAACTTCAAGAGAAGTGTCAGGAACAGCAGGTGCCACTCTACATCGCTTTCGTCGACCTCACAAAGGCGTTTGATCTAGTAAGTCAAAGTGGACTCTTCAGCTTGCTGCAAAAGATTGGCTGCCCCCCACACCTGCTTGCAGTGGTCATGTCCTTCCACGACAACATGAATAGCACGGTTTGCTACAACGGTGCAATCTCCGAGGCCTTCCCAGTCAGCAGCGGAGTAAAACAGGGCTGCGTCCTTGCACCTACACTCTTCGGCATTTTCTTTTCCATGCTCCTCCAATACGCCTTCAAGGATTGCAGCGAGGGTGTTTACATCCATACAAGGTCCGATGGCAAGCTCTATTACATAGCCCGCCTCCGTGCAAAGACCAAAGTCACAAAGGTCCTAATTCGCGAGCTGCTCTTTGCTGATGACGCAGCCTTGACATCACACACTGAAGACGGACTGCAGCAGCTTGTCACCCGCCTCTCCCATGCATGCAAGGAGTTTGGACTGACTATCAGCCTGAAAAAGACGAATGTCATGGCACAGGGTACAGATACACCCCCAAGCATTGACATCGATGGGCACACCCTAGAGGTCGTCGAGAACTTCACTTACCTCGGGTCCACCATCTCCAGCTCGCTATCCATAGACCCGGAGATCGATTGCAGAATCGCTAGGGCAGCCACAGTCATGGCGAGACTAAAGCAACGTGTGTGGGAAAACCCCAGCCTCACCGAAAATACCAGATTGCGCGTCTACAAGGCCTGCATACTTAGTACCCTCCTCTATGGATGCGAGACGTGGACCACTTACGCGAGGCACGAAAGAAAGCTAAACAATTTCCACATGAGGTGCCTGCGACGTATACTGCAGATAAAGTGGCAAGACAAGATCCCCAACACTGGGGTGCTAGAGAGGGCCAACATGAGCAGCTTGTTTGCAGTTCTCAGCGGGAGACGCCTCAGATGGCTCGGTCATGTCAAAAGAATGGACGCAGGCCGCATCCCGAAAGATCTACTCTATGGCGAGTTAGTTACCGGCCAGAGGAAAACAGGGCGACCTAAAATGCGCTACAAAGACACCTGCAAAAAGGATATGAAAGAGTGCTCCATTAACCCCAACTCCTGGGAGAGCCAAGCAGCCGACCGCCACTCATGGAGGCTCGCTGTCCGGCAGGGTTCATTGCGCGCAGAGGCTGAGCGACAGGATAATGCTGCCCTGAAAAGAACAAGACGGAAGCGGAAAAAGAACAGCTACAACAACTACAACAACAACCAACTATCTTCAAGTGTGACAAGTGCGGCAGGGATTGCCACTCCCAAGTCGGACTGCACAGCCATTCCCGGCGGTGTTTTGTAGACTCATCTTAGCTACACCATCGTCTCTCGAGACGGACGGATGCCGACGATATCTGTGTGGTATATCTGTGCTGTATATCTGTGTTGTGTGTATATCTGTGCTGTATATCTGTGTTGTGTGTATATCTGTGTTGTATATCTGTGTTGTGTGTATATCTGTGTTGTATATCTGTGTTGTATATCTGTGCCGTATATCTGTGTGGTATATCTTTGCTGTATATCTGTGCTGTATATCTGTGCTGTATATCTGTGCTGTATATCTGTGTGGTATATCTGTGCTGTATGTCTGTGTTGTATATCTGTGAACAGTGACATAGACAAGTGGTCCTCGATCATATCGATGTATCACATAGTACACCCCAGTGGTCGAGCACGGTCATAGTCACAAAGTGTACAACATCCAGAAAGTGTCTCGTTATTTAAAAAGTCATCAATAATGATTTTAGAGCATTTTCGAAAAAAAAAGCTCTATTGTCCCCGTTTTGTCTGTCTGTCTGTCTGTCTGTCTGTCCGTCATCACCCTAGATCTCAACAACCATAAGTCCTAGACCCATGATGTATATATCATTTTGTATGTCTTGGCCTACCATGTGTGCAGCAAAAGTTCATTTCGCGATCTGACCTCTAAGGGCCGTAAAAGTGGGCTTATAAAGTACCGTTTTTCACTATATAAGCTATATTAATAAAGGAGCGCCCTATATCTCAGCAACCATAAGTCCTAGACCCATGATGTATATATCATTTTGTAGGTCTTGGCCTGCCATGTGTACATCAAAAGTTCATTTCGCGATACGACCTCTGAGGGCCAGGCTTCAGGGCTCCTAAAGGGCTTATATATTATTTATATGGCCCCATTCTACACCTTGTACGTTCAATAACCCATTCATTTGGTGCGAAATACTGCATCATGTAGTTTCACCAAAATTTATTAAGAAACTCATCAAATGAAATAGCAAGCTTGTGTTCTGAGTTTAATTGAAAGTATCAGAGCTATGCAACAATTGACGGAGTTTTCGGACGATTAAATGACTACAATTTCGAATGTTTTCAATTATGAGTCCTATTTCAGTAACCACAAATCACTTGTAGTTAGTTTTAAGAGAAAATATTTTTTTTCAAATATAAAGAAACGTCTTTATAATATTTTTTTTACACATATATGCATTACACAATTGAATTTATAAACATTTCCAAAATTTACAAATATTTACTGAAAGCTAACAAACGTACGAGAAAATGAATTTACACTAACGATTTACACGAAAATGTGCTAACACGTCCTGTGTCCAGAATGGAACAGGCTTAATTGCTTGTTTTTTAAATGCTGGCACTTGTGTCATTTTTTTTATTAATAGTGTAGCAACGAAATATCGATACAGAGTAAAGTAATATTGATACAGAGTAAAGTAATACTGATACAGAGTAAAGTAATATTGATACAGAGTAAAGTAATATTGATACAGAGTAAAGTAATATTAATACAGAGTAATGTAATATTGATACAGAGTAATGTAATATTGATACAGAGTAAAGTAATACTGATACAGAGTAAAGTATTATTGATAAAGAGTAAAGTAATATTGATACAGAGTAATGTAATATTGATATAGAGTAAACTAATATTGATACAGAGTAAAGTAATATTGATATAGAGTAAAGTAATATTGATACAGAGTATAGTAAATAACAAATTTGACGACGTACGAGAAAATGAATTTACACTAACGATTTACATTTTGTATAATTTATATTCTGTGGTCCAACTGTCTACGTAAACCAACGCTTTATGTTTATTTTATTAGTATGAAATATTTATTTAACTGTTGACCAGGGCCGTTTTAAGGTCACCGTAGGCCCTAGGTACTTGCAAAGTCGCAAGCCCTCCCGAATTCATTTTAAATATTTCTCAAGAATGCCCCTGGGCCTGGCAGGGGCCCAGCAATTTACATGATCTAATAAAGAATAATAGTTGTTATTGTAAAAAATTAAAAGATGGGCATCGCAAGCATCCGTTAAATTTGGTCTCGTAATTCGTAAGGCCGGCCATGTTTCACTAGATCGTATCAGACATGCTAAGTTCACAATGAACGGTTGAGACGTTTCACATCTTATAACATAGTGTATACATTTTAAAATTAAATTTTGTTCATTTTTCAAAATTGTAATGACTAAAAATAGTTCCAAGGGAGTTAATTTATATATACTAGAACACTGTATATTAAAATTTATATAAAATACGCCATATTCATATTTAGGACACCATCAATTTATCTCATTAATCTGAAAATAAAATGATCCGTCTAACTTGTTTAAATATGTGGTTACCTACGTACTAACATGTGTTTAAATTGCATTAATCATTACATATTGGAAATCTTTGATAATAACATTAAAGATGATTAAGGTCATCGAAGGCCCTCTCGGAATTTATTTTAATGGCTTTTAAGAATGCATCCGCTCTTCTTTGCAATTTGAAATCTAAATAAACTTTCCACATTGTTAATTCTATGCAGACTGTATGCAGTGATGATGTAGTAATTCCGAATTTAAATCGTGCGCTTAGCATTCCTTGTTTATCGTTAATCGTGTGCTTCTTTTTTTCTTACAAAATTTAAAAAAGTAACGAAAGTGCTTTTAAATAACCAAGTCTGATGGATACAAGAGGAGGAAACACGAGAGTGTATTTGATAAGCGGAAGAAAAAGGAGGGGAAAGAAAAAGCATTGAAGAAAATTTGGGGTTCGTTGCTGCAATTTATGAGCAGAGACACTGATTGCATTATTGGTAAAACTAGTAATACTAGTGATAATGACATTTCATTTACTTCTTCGGCCACAATGTACACCAACAGTCCCGCAATACCAGAAATTATGTTGCCGGACTGTGCTGAAAAAAGTGTAACGACCGAAACAAGTGTTACAAAGGAAAGGTATCTGCAAATTCTGTTATGGTCTTGCTGAAGCTGCTGTGTTTGATTTGCCTACAGACTTAGACTGTATATTAGGGTCAGTAGGAGATGCCGGTTTGAAGCATGAGCTGCATGACAAAGAATACAGTTATTCAAGTGATCCAGCTGATTGGGAGAAAACTGCACATCTAAGAAGTTATGCTGAACATCTTTTTTCACAAAATTTGGAGTCAGATTTTACATTAAAGGGTAGATAATTAGGTGACAAGATCAGATATGCACGAAAAATTATTTTGCTTGAACGTTAACAAATGGTGATACTGTCACGCGAGACTGACTTCTCTATTCAACGGGTAAAGTGTTTTGTTTTGTGTTGTCATAGGTGGTTTACGTGTATATCAGTAGTATGTAAAGTTTATATATATATTTTGAGGTACTTCTATCTCTTGGTAGCTGTAAATATGTTTCAGTCTCTTCAGAGCGTATGTTTTAACCAACTTGACTTGAGCGTGTATATAAATATATTTAAAGACGAACTACATGTAAAAAGCACTGAGCAAACTTCTACGAATACATTTACATATATTTATTTTCATATGAAGGAACTTCTTACTTTATATTGTACAATATAATTGATGTGATAAAATATATTCTTACACTAACAAGGTCTCAGTCCGTCCTCTCCATTATCGTCTGCTTTAATAAGTACTTAATATTTCTTCACTTCCGCTAAACTTAGTGGCCAGATAATTCAAACCATCTCTGTGCCAAATAACATTATTCTAGCCTAACTTGGTTATTACAACATCCCCCTTTCCTTTAAAAAACAAATGTTATACATTTAGTTTTTTAGCTGTCGTTTTGTCGTTAACTTAATAAAATTTACTTTTGTCAAAAATAAAAATTGTTGCATCACATCATATCAACAATAATCTATATTAAAAAAATGTCAATGTATATACAAAATGTGAAACAAAATGGTTATGATACCAAATATCCATTAATAAAAATATTCTTGTCAATACTATATCTCATATTTCAATTTTTTAAATGCATCATATAGCATATCATAATATTGACATACAAATTTATTCAATTTTCAAAAATATTATTATTAATTCAGTTTTAAAACAAAAAAAATGTTATACAATAACAAGTGATTATTCACTTAGGTTGGTACCAAGTACCATAACTTCTTCATAAGTTTTAAGTGCATTTTTAATTATCATTATTATCTCCCCTTTTTTCTCTTTTTTTATAGTGATTATATTCTATCACCTTATGACTTAATTGTCATTTCTTTGTACATATTCACTTAATGAATTTATTTTCAATATTCAACACTTTCATATTTTTCTTCACATCAATATCATTCTTTTCTTTTGTATGAGAGTATTTTATTTCAGTACAATATATTTTTCATGTTGTCTTTTGACAAATTTCTTCTGTTGCAACAATATTTTGTTGAACTTATTATTTACCTTGCTTTATCTCGCAAGTCATTTTTCTCTCATCTCTTATGAAGACCCTTTCGTTGTCTTCTGTCAATAACACTTTCCTTAGTGATTTGACAATATTCATTTTGTGCTCATCAATTAAAAAGGACATTTTCTTTTATGTCTTTGTAATCATTTTATATAGTGTGAATATATTTTAACTTTGCACTTTTTCATGTCAATTTATCTTGACATATTCAATATCATCATGTACCATTCATTAGGTCTTCTGACATATAAAATATTTAAACATTATTTTATAAAATCTTATATTATTACAATCTTCATATCTTTGACTTATATTGTCAATAATTGTTCAAGTTACATATTTGAGACTAATAAGTCTTCTTGACAATAATCAATGTCATAATCAATAATCCTTTGATTGGATTTAACAAAATCCTTATAAAAAATTGAACAATTGACTTCAAACAATGAACAAATTGAATAAAATATGCATTAATAATCAGTGCTTAATAAAATCTTTGCATAAACTCCAATAATATTTTCATCAATGTGAATGAAATGAATGAGTAATTAATCAATCTTACAACATATTCTCATGTACATTATACTTGTTTAGTGTATGTGTTTTATTTTAAACACAATCTCTCCTCATTCTCATCTTAATTAAGTATGCATATTTTTATTTTAAATACATTATGCATCAATCATCAACAAGAATTCTTTAATATATATTATTAAAAAAAAATATTTGAGTCAATATACTCAATACAATAGTGTACTTGACAAGTTTAAATGTCATTATCATTATTCATGTGTCATATTATCTTTTTAATACTTAAAATTTTTTCTTTTCAAATACAACTCTTATTTGTATTAATCGTTCCAATATCCATATAATGTGTGTTTATAGTTCCAACATTCAACTTATTTATTCTTATATTATTTTAAAATCCATATTATATGATCTTATATTATGTTTATTCTTCTTGTTCCAATATAATATATTATCTAGTCATTATCCTTAATGTTTTTCTATCTTTCATTGCTACTTGTTCCAATAAAATTTATATTTCATTATTGTTCCTATATTCATTTGTTTATACTTGTTATTCCAATTATTTATATTTATTCTTGTTGTCCCAATACAGTATTTTCTATGTTTGAATAATTCAATATGTTTACTCAAAAAAAAATATACTTATTTCTGATTTTGTCTACCAATTCAAATGGACTAATATTTTCCTTTTCTGTGTTAATTATATTTTCACTGAATAACTGTAATGGTCCTCTAGGATTTGAACCAAACATGAGTTCAAATGGTGTAAAACCTGTTGTTTCATGAGGTATTTCTCTATACGCGAATAAAATTAGAGGTAAAAATGTGTCCCAATCCTGTCCATGATCACTTATTATTTTTCTTAACATGGTCTTTATAGTTTGATTTGCTCTTTCTATGGAACCATTTGATTGAGGTCTGTATCTAGCTGTAAATACCTGTGTAATGTTAAGCATATTAGTAAATGCCTGAGTAAGATGTGATTTAAATTGAGTACCATTGTCTGATAATATAGTGTTAGGAAAACCAAAAATTGTAAAAATAGACAATAATGCTTTGCAAATTGTTTCTGCAGTTATATCTACTAATGGAATTGCCTCAACCCAGTGTGTTGCTAAGTCTATCATTGTTAAAATATATCTATGTCTTCTATTGGACATTACTGAAATAGGTCCAATTATGTCTATGGCAATTTTATAAAAAGGAATGTTTGTTGTGTCGCTTTCTTGTATGGGAGCTCTGTGTTTTGGTCCTATGTGACTATATTGTTGACATTTCTTACATGCCTTAACAAATCTTTTTACATCTCCTATGACACCTGGCCAGTAACAATATCTTCTAATTCTATCTAGTGTTTTCTTAACACCCAAATGACCTGCTAAGTAGCAATCATGAGCTGTTTTTAGTATATTATTTCTTAAAACTGTAGGAATCATTATTTGTTTAAATGACCTATTATGCCTAGTGTATTTTCTTATTAAAATGTCATTTTCTACCTTATATATTATGTTTTTATTTTCATTTTCCTCTCTATTGAAATAAATTTTTAAACTTTCATCTTGTTCTTGTAATGTTTTAAGTTTATCCCTATCAATATCCAAAATGTTGTTTTGTCTACTAGATTCAGGGTATTGTTTTGTACTGTTTTCTTTATTAGCTTGTGCTCTAGTAATTGCATTTAATTTTTTAGTTAGGTTGTAACTATGTTTTTGTTTTATGTGTTTATTTAATCTCCTTAATGATCTGCATTTTCTACTGCAATTAATGCATTCATGATCAGATTTATTTACAGTATTTGTATTCTTTATAGTATTTTCTTTTCCAACTACAACTGAATTACTGTCATTATTTAATTTACTGATTAGTTTAGTTTTTAATACTGTATAATTGTCTTGGTTGTTTTCTGCTAGTGATTTTGCCAAATGGTGGTTGTGTAATTTATCTATTAGAACTGTTATTTTATCTTCTTCCTTAACATTGTTCTGTGTGGCTACTGTGTCTACTCTCTACAAAAAATTTGCAATGTTCTCTGTACCATTCCAATTTTGTATGCTTTTGAATAGTGTACATATATTTTTATCTGTATCTGTCTCTAAGGGTTCCTCTATAATTGTTTCTAATTCTCTATTTTCTAACCATTTCATATAAATTTCTTTGGAATTATCTTGTATATTTTCTACATTTCCTATTATTAATGAGGTTATTGGTGAATCCGTTAAAAGTGCTTTTATTTCCCCACTAATCCATGGTGTTTCAATATAAATTTTTGCTGTTTTGCATTTCACTATTTCTCCATTTCCCATTCTTATTTCCTCTATGCCCTCTAATATTTGTTCTTCCTTTACTAATTTTGAATCCAGAATAATACATGTACAGCCACTGTCTCTCAAGCACATTACTTTCCTACCATCTACATAACAAGGATAAAAAATTAACTCTCCCTTGCCCTCCATCATGTTACAGTTGTGTATGTTGTTAAAGGAGTGTCTTTGACTTGGTCTACCCCTATTTTCTTGTTTTCTAATAGGACTAGTGTTTGGTGATTGTCTCTTATTGTTATATTTATGTTGTCTTTTATTAAAATATTTGTTTCTATCCCCATAGTTGTAATACTGTCTGTTTCTGTTTTGATAATTGTCTGTATGCTGTTTCCTAAACCAACAAGTATGCTTGTCGTGTCCTATCTTGTGACAAATTTGACATGGATTGTTAAACCTAGGAGGTAAGCTACTAAATCTTTTCCTGGCAACACTATTTTTCATGAGATTAAATTTATTTTGTGTTGAATTGAACATTGGAGTGTTTACATGACTATCCCTAAAATCTGACATGGCAGAAATTAACTCTATCTTCTTATGGACCTTTCTTTGTTTTATGAATGTGAATAGTTCTGATGTACAAAGTGTCAGTACTCTGTCCACCAGAAGTAGCTCTTTTATTTCAATTACACTATTTTCGTCTATCCCAGACATCTTTATCCAATTGTTCAAATGGGCCTCTAAATTATTAATATATGCCTGAGGATGTTCATTAGAACCTAATGTACTGTTATGAAACAAATTTCTATAGTAGTCTTCTGTTTTGTTGAAATAATCTAAGAGTTGTTTCTTTATTTCACTGTAATCTAATGTGTCACTGTCTCTTATGTTATTTAAAGGTTTTATTGCATCCTCAGTGACTGATTGGTATAAATAGTTTTTCCATTCTGATTTGTCTATGTTATTTAGTTTAAATTGCATTTCCATATTATGGAAAAATTGGTCTATTTCACCAGATTTACCAGAAAAAGGTTGTATTTTTATTTTATGTTTATATGTTTTTTGATTCTCTTGTTTTGCTATACTATTCTGATTTTGCGATTCTAGTTCTAATCTTTTAATTTGTAAGTCTCTTTCAATTTCCATCTGTATTTTTTCTCTTTGTAATGCTATTTCTTGTTTTATTTTATCTGCCTGTATTTCTGCATCTCTTTTATTTTTTTCTTCTTCTATTCTAATTTTTTCTGATTGTATTTTTGCTTCTATTTTATTTTGCTCTGCTCGCTCCATTTTATCACTAGCAAATTTAACTAGTTTATCACCTGTTAGACCTGCACTTCTGCCCTGTTTAAGATATGTTTCCCACGGATCAGAGGTTTCCTCAGCCATTCTAAAATTTTATTTATTTTTCTTTATCAAATTATTTATATAATTGATTTAATTTTTTATATTTCTGCTGTATTGGGTTTTTATATTTATTGTATATATTGTATGTATATATTCTTCACTTCCGCTAAACTAAGTGGCCAGATAATTCAAACCATCTCTGTGCCAAATAACATTATTCTAGCCTAACTTGGTTATTACATGTGTGCAAGCTGTTTGACAACAACGCCGGTTTTGCAAATCAGTTTATCGATGGTTTTGATGACTGGAAAAACGTCATCGCAAGGATTACATCACATGAAAATTCAAAGGATCACATTGCTGCTCTGTAAAGGATGTTAGAATGTCAACAGACATCTAGAATTGACAAAAAACTGAAAAAGAAAAAGCGCGAAAATAGTGCAATACTGGACTGAATTTTTCAAGAAAATAGTTGCTGTGATAATATTTCTTGCTGAAAGAGGGTTAGCTTTTCGCGGTGACAGCCATTACACAACTGTTATAACAATGGAAATTACCTTGGTTGCATTGACCTTATAGCTGAATTTGATCCCTTTCTAAAGTAACACAATGAGAGACATGGAAACCCCGGAAAGTGGAATTTATTATATGTTTCTGCCAATATATGTGATGAATTTATTGAGTTAATGAGATCCAAAGTATTGACGCAGATACTGACTGAAATTAAGAATGCTAAATATTATGGAATCAGTATCGATTCCTCTCCTGACATCAGTCATGTGGATCAGCTGACAGTTGTTGTTCGCTATGTTCTCAAAAGTGGAACTGTTGTAGAGCGTTTTCTTCAGTTCATTCCAATTGAACACATTCAATGGTAAATACCTTTTCGATCTGTTGGTGAGTACTCTCAGACTTCATGGTATAGATATTGGCTATTGCAGATCGCAGTCCTATGACAATGCGAGTAATATGAGTGGGATTTATTCGGGAGTACAAGCTAGATTTAGAGAGATTAACAAATTAGCGGAGTGGGTGACATACGCTGCCCACAGCATACATTTTGTAGGCTCATCTGCTGTGGAGAGCTGTTCAGCTGCAGTCAACTATTTTGCTATTGTTCAGTTGGTCTACACGTTTTTTTTTCTCTTTCACCGCAGCGATGGTTAAAATTGACAAGAGTGCCTGAAAGAAAAAAAAGTTTGGTTGCAAGGGCTATCAGCAACAAGGTGCTCAGCACTACTAGAGATTTTGATGCCAATTATAAGGAAATTCGACAAGCATTGTCTGATATTGCTACAAGCGATCTTCAACCACCAGCATCTGCGCATAAAGCCAAATCACCCAAAAAGAAGTTGGACCATTTCGAGACAGCGTTAATGTGTGTGATTTGATAAGACTTGCTCCAAAAAATTTGATATTGTCAACAAAGCTCTACAGGAGCCTGGAATTGAGTTAACGACCATCATCAACTTATATGACAGTCTTGTTCTTAACTTTCATGATACACGCGATAAATTTGAAATGCACGAAGGTATAGCAAAACAGCTCTCACAAACGGACTATAAAGAATGTACACAACGCAAACGACAGCGACACCGATTTCATGATGAAGTTGTGGATGATAATGATCTGGTTTTAGGTATGAGTCCTAGTGAAAAATTCCGTACTCAGTCTTTGTATGTTGTCACAGATAGACTTATTACTGAGACGGGAAAACGGCGAGCAGCCTACACAACACTACATGAAAGGTTCATCTTTCTTCTGGACAGATCTCTGTCAACTGATCAAACAGTTTCGAAAGCCAAGTCACTAATTGAGATGCACCCATCACATCTGGAAGAGGCATTTTCTAATGAATTTCTTTTGTTTTCACGCATGTTTGCTGACAAGAAAACTGGCTGAAATGCTTACATCACAAATACAGAATAGGTTGGTGACAAGTTTTCCAAATGTAAATATTACTTTCCGGATAAATCTTTTAATTTTCGGAACAAGTTCTGAATGGGGAACTTTCCTTTTCTAAAGTCAAATTGATAAAAACGTATCTTCGGTCAACGGTGGACAAACACGACTATCCTCCCTGGCATTACTTTCAATTGAAAAGGATTTGTTGAGGGAAATGACTTTGAAGACGTCATTTGTGACTTTGCTAAGACAAAGAGCCGAAAAGTTAACATACTGTAATTTACAGATCTACAGCACTGCAGCTTGACTTGCTCAGGTGCTCATCTCACATGGTTATATATAGTTACTTTAATACAAACATTATTAAATTTGACTGGCATTCTGAACTAGATTTCACTTTATGTTCTGGCTTTCGTAGGTCCTTGAAAAGTCCGTAGGCCCTAGGCACAGTGCTTACTGTGCCTAGTTGATAAAGCTGCCCTGCTGTTGACAGGTATTTATATATAACAGCTCATTGTCGTGTGCTTTTTGTTGTAACAAATTATATCTAACAGCTCATTGTCGTGTGCTTTTTGTTGTAACAAATTATATCTAACAGCTCATTGTCGTGTGCTTTTTGTTGTAACCAATCTTTGTATGTCAGGTTTAGTGGTTGCTGTTTTTTTTAAATATAGCTAATGTTAATGTTGACCACTTGGTTCCTCCAGGAAATGTCCCACAGGGAATATTTGTGATATGAACAAAGTCATGACACATGCAGAGTGTCAGTGATATGAACAAAGTCATGACACATGCAGAGTGTCAGTGATATGAACAAAGTCATGACACATGCAGAGTGTCAGTGATATGAACAAAGTCATGACACGTGCAGAGTGTCAGTGATATGAACAAAGTCATGACACAAGCAGAGTGTCAGTGATATGAACAAAGTCATGACACATTCAGAGTGTCAGTGATATGAACAAAGTCATGACACGTGCAGAGTGTCAGTGATTTGAACAAAGTCATGACACATGCAGAGTGTCAGTGATATGAACAAAGTCATGACACGTGCAGAGTGTCAGTGTTATGAACAAAGTCATGACACGTGCAGAGTGTCAGTTTTATGAACAAAGTCATGACACATGCAGAGTGTCAGTGATATGAACAAAATCATGACACATGCAGAGTGTCAGTGATATGAACAAAGTCATGACACATGCAGAGTGTCAGACTTAAAGACAGCATGTCCATCTCACCTGACACAACTAACGGAAGTATCCAGTCTCTAAACCACAACTTGCACTTGACCAATGGACAGTTAATGGTCAGAATGAGTTGTTTATGTTTGCTTTTGGGTACCCTCTGCATCCCGCGGTAGAACCTGGACACAGTAATGGTCACAAGATTGTTCACATCAATGATCTCTGTAATGGTCTCAGTTAGGGTTACAGTTTGGGTCATAGTCATGGCACGTAGAGCTGTGGTCATTGGTCTTAGTGTAATAGAATTATCGTCATTAGGTCGTAGGTCAGTTCATAGAGCTACAGTCATAGTTATGGTCATAGAGCTATTGTCAGAGAACTACTGTCATAATTATGGTCATAGAGCTATGGTCAGAGAGCCACAGTCATAGCTATGGTCATAGAACTACAGTCATAGTTATGGTCATAGAGCTATGGTCAGAGAACTATGGTCAAAGAACTACAGTCATAGTTATGGTCAGAGAACTACAGTCATAGTTATGGTCATAGAACTACAGTCATAGTTATGGTCATAGAACTATGATCAAAGAACTATGGTCAAAGAACTACAGTCATAGTTATGGTCAGAGAACTACAGTCATAGTTATGGTCCTAGAACTACAGTCATTGTTATGGTCCAAGCAAAAGCTATGAGTTTAAGTAAGATTATAGTAATGGTCATAGATATGGTCAAAGGATCATGGTTGAGCTATTGTTATGTCTATGGTCACCGTCGGACGTATGCAATTATTTAAAGCTAGAGTTTGATCATAAATAGTTAAGTTTCCTTATATGGGCACTGCCATGGTTATAGATACGTTATGATTATACGTCTTGTATTTGATAAGCTATGATCATTGTAACTGTCATAGACAAGTTATGATCATAGCTCTTGTCATAGTTTTTAATTAACGGCATAATTTCGTTCAAAACTAGTCATAGGTTGGGTTCAAACCGTGGTCAGCGATCTAAATGTACCTTGGGACAAGCCAGTGCCACGTGCACAAGTATCAACCAATCAAAATATTTCATCAGGTGGAGGAGATATGACATGTTGACTGAAGCAAGTAGTAAATAACCAATGCACCGTCCAGTACTTAGTCTGAACTATTAGCCCAATACCCAGGCCAAAGATAACGGTGTATGGGGAGAAGGCTGTCATCAGTCTTGTAGCCATGAGTCAGTCGGTCAGTTTTGTAATCTTACACTGCAAGTATCCATTCAGAAGAAAGCTACCTTCACGTGAGAGAGCGGGAGTTTCCTCCAATTATTTGTTGCTTCAGCGTCTCCAGTTTCCACGGCGACCACAAATAAACTGGCAGAGTTCTCGCCCCCTGGTATTTACCCTTTCCACGTTCTCCCCCACCCCCAACCCCTTTCAATGTGCTCTTTTTTTTTGGGTAGCAGGAAAAACTTAATAGATCAACTTAATAGAACAACTTAATAGAAGAACTTAATAGAACAACTTAATAGATCAACTTAATAGAAGAACTTAATAGAACAACTTAATAGAACAACTTAATAGAAGAACTTAATAGAACAACTTAATAGATCAACTTAATAGAAGAACTTAATAGAACAACTTAATAGATGAACTTAATAGAACAACTTAATAGAACAACTTAATAGAAGAACTTAATAAAACAACTTAATAGAAGAACTTAATAGAACAACTTAATAGATCAACTTAATAGAAGAACTTAATAGAACAACTTAATAGAAGAACTTAATAGAACAACTTAATAGAACAACTTAATAGATCAACTTAATAGAAGAACTTAATAGAACAACTTAATAGAAGAACTTAATAGAACAACTTAATAGAACAACTTAATAGAACAACATAATAGAACAACTTAATAGAACATCTTAATAGAAGAACTTAATAGAAGAACTTAATAGATCAACTTAATAGAAGAACTTAATAGAACAACTTAATAGAAGAACTTAATAGAACAACTTAATAGAACAACTTAATAGATCAACTTAATAGAAGAACTTAATAGAACAACTTAATAGAAGAACTTAATAGAACAACTTAATAGAAGAACTTAATAGAACAACTTAATAGAAGAACTTAGTAGAACAACTTAATAGAAGAACTTAATAGAAGAACTTAATAGATCAACTTAATAGAACAACTTAATAGAAGAACTTAATAGATCAACTTAATAGAAGAACTTAATAGAACAACTTAATAGAACAACTTAATAGAACAAATTAATAGGACAACTTAATAGAACAACTTAATAGAACAACTTAATAGAACAAGTTAATAGAACAACTTAATAGAACAAATTAATAGAACAACTTAATAGAACAACTTAATAGAACAACTTAATAGAACAACTTAATAGAACAAATTAATAGAACAACTTAATAGCACAACTAAATAGAACAACTTAATAGAACAACTTAATAGAACAACTTAATAGAACAACTTAATAGAACAAGTTAATAGAACAACTTAATAGAACAAGTTAATAGAACAACTTAATAGAACAAATTAATAGAACAACTTAATAGAACAACTTAATAGAACAAATTAATAGAACAACTTAATAGAACAACTTAATAGAACAACTTAATAGAACAACTTAATAGAACAACTTAATAGAACAACTTAATAGAAGAACTTAATAGAACAACTTAATAGATCAACTTAATAGAAGAACTTAATAGAACAACTTAATAGAACAACTTAATAGAACAACTTAATAGAACAACTTAATAGATCAACTTAATAGAAGAACTTAATAGAACAACTTAATAGAAGAACTTAATAGAACAACTTAATAGAAGAACTTAATAGAACAACTTAATAGAAGAACTTAGTAGAACAACTTAATAGAAGAACTTAATAGAAGAACTTAATAGATCAACTTAATAGAAGAACTTAATAGAACAACTTAATAGATCAACTTAATAGAAGAACTTAATAGAACAACTTAATAGAACAACTTAATAGAACAAATTAATAGGACAACTTAATAGAACAACTTAATAGAACAACTTAATAGAACAAGTTAATAGAACAACTTAATAGAACAAATTAATAGAACAACTTAATAGAACAACTTAATAGAACAACTTAATAGAACAACTTAATAGAACAAATTAATAGAACAACTTAATAGCACAACTAAATAGAACAACTTAATAGAACAACTTAATAGAACAACTTAATAGAACAACTTAATAGAACAAGTTAATAGAACAACTTAATAGAACAAGTTAATAGAACAACTTAATAGAACAAATTAATAGAACAACTTAATAGAACAACTTAATAGAACAAATTAATAGAACAACTTAATAGAACAACTTAATAGAACAACTTAATAGAACAACTTAATAGAACAAATTAATAGAACAACTTAATAGCACAACTAAATAGAACAACTTAATAGAACAACTTAATAGAACAACTTAATAGAACAACGTAATAGATCAACTTAATAGATCAACTTAATAGAACAAATTAGTAGAAAAATTGGATTTCTGGATGGTTTTCTTTGTTTTGTTTTTTTCTTTCTGGGAACTTTTTCTTGGGGAAAAAAAAATTTTGCTGTTTGTCAGTGTCTCGTTCTTTTTATAAGCATTTAGTTATACTACCTAACATTGTCTTGGTTTGACATTAATTATCTTGAACATTGTCTTGGTGTGACATTCATCATTGCGAACATTGTCAGGAAGACATATTTAGACTTTTTTAAAATCTTACAGTAGGTAGCAATGTTTATACCAAATGTGTCTCAGTTACACTTGTAAGACTAAGATTGGTTGAGGTGTAACAATTCGTCCATCCAACGCGAGACACGGTGAGCTTACAAGTGGATTAGTCACCCCTGCATAAAGACGGTGTTTTGTGTACTCGAGCATAGACGGGGGGGTGCATAGTGCGTAGGTGGGGTACTCACGGTGAGCATAGATAATATAATATGATGTGAGTCATGTCTGTATTTGACGCTACATTGACATGACTGATCCTGACCTCCACTGACTCTGTAATATAAATATCACAAAGATACGTTCCTGATATTTTGGAACTATTACTGTATAAACGATTGCAGTGGAATCATTACATTCTGACTGCTCAAAACCGTGTCCACTGGAACACCACAGGAGCTGAATGGAAGAGGTCACTTTGGCATTTACAAAATACAAAATAATTAACAAATCTAAAGGAAGATGTCTGGTGAAAAGTAAATGAACGATATATACTAGTATATTTATAAGTCACAATAGAGAATGAATAATATACTCATATGTTTATATGTAACAATAAAGGATGAATGTGGGACGGATGGCCGAGTGGTGTATATTACCTGACTGAGAGTCGCGGGTTCAATCCTCGGTGTGAACCAATGGAATTTTTCCAGATGAAATTTGTTTCAAACTGTCGTCCCACAAGTCCACCCAGCTTTAAATGGGTACCCGACTTTAAGTTGGGGAAGTAAAGGCGGCTGGGCGTTGTGCTAACCACACAATCCCTTCATAGGCCGAGGTTATAAAAACAGATGAATTCTACACTTCACATCTGCCCTGAAGGATCTTAGTGCTAAGGGAACATTTATAGAGAATGGATGATAGATTAGTATGTTGGTATAAACATATATATATATATATATATATATATATATATATATATATATATATATATGTGTGTGTGTGTGTGTGTGTGTGTGTATGATATTTTTGAAAATTGTACGAATCTTTTAACTAGAATAACTTATATGAACATTTTTTCTCAAATTCGTCACTTTTTTTTTGTTTATTTCACTGATGTAATGGTCACTACTAAACGAACCTACAATTTTACAACGTGGCTGTAGGTCTTCAGTACACAAGAAAAGATTAAGGTAGCTTTTTTTTATTTTTTTTAATCTAGCGTCATGGTAGAAATTTGTGTCATTGTGGACGGGGGGGGAGATACTAGTTATCCCGGGTAGGGAGCGGAGTAAATCGCTGCCATTTTGTTATCTGCATCGAAGATGACGCCCACTTCCGCCCCCTACAGACCAGCTCACTGCTACAACATTTGTATCTAATCCCCAAGTGAGCTGTTAACTTGGTTGTGGCAAGTTTTTAATGAAGATAGTGCGCACTTTATCCGGGCTACCGTGAGATCACTCCGCCACTTGATCCAATCCTATCACGTTGCTTCTGATGGGAATTCCCCGTTTCATTTGTTTACGACTGAGAGAAGTGAAAAGTTCGGTAGCTATAAGGTCAAGGAGACATGACACATGAAAGAGTCCCCCCTCCCTCCTCCCCCCCCCACACACACACACACCGACAGATTTCTGAATTGTTTTATTATGGAATTATTTTTTTTTCTTTTTAGTCGACGAGAAAAAAAATCAAAACACATCTGCGGTTATTGTCAGATAAAACAAAAGACTATTTGTAATGTTTCACACAGACAGAAGACTATTTGTAATGTTTCACACAGACACAAGACTATTTGTAATGTTTCACACAGACACAAGACTATTTGTAATGTTTCACACAGACTCAAAACTATTTGTAATGTTTCACACAGACACAAGACTATTTGTAATGTTTCACACAGACACAAGACTATTTGTAATGTTTCACACACACACAAGACTATTAGTATGTTTCACACAGACACAAGACTATTTGTAATGTTTCACACAGACACAAGACTATTTGTTATGCTTCACACATACACAAGGCTATTTGTAATGTTTCACACAGACACAAGACTATTTGTAATGCTTCACACAGACACAAGGCTATTTGTAATGTTTCACACAGACAGAAGACTATTTGTAATGTTTCACAGAGACATAAGACTATTTGTAATGTTTCACACAGACACAAGACTATTTGTAATGTTTCACACAGACACAAGACTATTTGTAATGTTTTATACAGACACAAGACTATTTGTAATGCTTCACACAGACACAAGGCTATTTGTAATGTTTCACACAGACAGAAGACTATTTGTAATGTTTCACACAGACACAAGACTATTTGTAATGTTTCACCTTACCCAGACACAAGACTATTTGTAATGTTTCACACAGACACAAGACTATTTGTAATGTTTTATACAGACACAAGACTATTTGTAATGCTTCACACAGACACAAGGCTATTTGTAATGTTTCACACAGACAGAAGACTATTTGTAATGTTTCACACAGACACAAGACTATTTGTAATGTTTCACCTTACCCAGACACAAGCCTCTCTGTAATGTCTCACCTTACACAGACAAATAGCTCCTCTGTATTAATATATCAGCTCATACAGACTAAAAGCTTACCTGTAATGTCTCACCTTTCACTGTGTCCTTGAAAAAGTTTAACTTCATTGTGTTGAGCAATCTTGCAATGATGGCGCATGTATTCAAAGCGTACTTAAAGGAATTTTGAACGGACGACACGGGGGGGGGGGAGAGAGGGAGGGGGAGAGGGGGGGCAATAGAAACTTAACAAAATGAGACATAATGCAGGTATTATAGGCCCCCTCCTCCCACCCCCATAAAAAACCACTCGTGCCAAACTAATTAAAAAAAAAAAGATTTCCAAAACGTGTGCAGTGGTTCTTGAATAGACTAAATACCGTAGAAAATATTCGCGTATAAGTCGATCTGGCAGGTAAGTCGAGAGTATTTTTAAGCCGAAAAATACGAAATTTGTTATGACCTGAGCATAAGTCGTGGGTAAAACTTGGCAACTATCATATTCTTTACATTTTATAATTATACCGATGGACTTTTACCGTCATTTTATTTCAATTTGCATTTGTTAACGCGCTAGGCAATAACCGATAAGTACGAGGTGATCGGATTCCAAACCTCTCGATAGCATTGCAAGCACTCTCTACCAACTGAACTATCCAGCCACTCTACCAACTGAACTATCCAGCCACTCTACCAACTGAACTATCCTACTTTTCCATATCAAATTTCAACGAATTGAATTCTTACTAATGCATGTATAGCTGTTACTTCACTGCTTGAAAACACAATCAAAATATCAAACATATCGGAAAAATCATGATGTTTTTTATGCAAAGATTTATTAGGTTTTAATACAATTATAAATCTTAAAATAAATCATAATAATCTCAAAGGCAATGAAGGCCTTAGTGGTTTTATTATCATGGTTTCCTCTCAGACTTAGTGGTTTTATTATCATGGTTTCCTCTCAGACTGGGTTATCATCATATCTTTCTTATACACAGAGAGTCTACACCAATAGGGAAAAACCAGAAGTCATTTAATGATTGAATGGACTCTAAAATAAGCCATTGACTGACTGAAGCATTTCTAATATAAGTCATTGAATGATTGAAGCATTTCTAATATAAGTCATTGACTGACTGAAGCATTTCTAATATAAGCCATTGACTGACTGAAGCATTTCTAATATAAGCCATTGACTGACTGAAGCATTTCTAATATGTCTTTCAGATTCTCAAACTTTGTTTGTTGAATCAATTACAGGATAAATATAAGTAAACTTTTAACTTCATTGAGTTCAATACCCTATCTCTAGACTTGGGTCAGAGTGAGCACTGAGTTGGTTGTGATTGATCAGCTCACGTGACAAGGACACGCACACTTGTAAAAACGGAAATTCATAATTCAACGACAGCAAATATGGTATAGAATTAAGTGCTCTTGTACCATACTTGCAGGGGCGCCGAGAGCCATCAAGGGCCCAAGGGCAGGACATCAATGCGGGCCCCTTAATAAACAATGAGTCGTGAAAAAATTGACATAATCGGGGAGGCCGGGCCCCCTTACAGATGCGGGCTCCCCCGGCAATGCCCCCTGCTGCCCCCCCTCGGCGTGCCTGCATAATTGTGCCATACTTGTGTCATACGTACACCATACTTATACCATACTTGTACTATACGTTTACCATACTTGTACCACACTTGAACCATACTTGTACCACACTTGTATCATACTTGTACTATACGTTTACCACACTTGTACCATACTTGTACCATACTTGTACCATACTGGTGCCATACTTGTACTATACGTTTACCATACTTGTACCATACTTGTATCATACTTGTACTATATGTTTACCATACTTGTACCATACCTGTACCACACTTGTACCATACTTGTAAAATACGTGTACCATACTTGTACCATACTTGTAATTACTATGCCATTAAACAATCAAGTAAAAATAAAATTATTAAAATGATATCATCAATAAAGGATCAATATATTTCTTTTACTTAAACTTTCACCGCTCCCCCCCCCCTCGTTTGAAGCCCATCTCCCCCCCCCCCCCGCCCAAATAAAGAAATAAAAACATCCTCCGCTCCTCTAAATGATTTCTTCACCCCCCCCCCAAACCCCCCCCCCTCCTAAAATATCACCAACTTTGATAATCACTGAATTTCTAAAGTAACTCAGAAATCATTTTAACCACGTGATCTGTGTACAGAATGCATCAGGCCGACCCCCTCAGCCATCTTTAAACCCTGAACCCACCGTCAAGAAAAACTTCGCCCTTGTCTTTCCCCACCAGTGCTGGTGCAGCCTCCAGTAAATTGTTGATTTATCTTAGCAACAAGACCCACACAGGCTGCCAGGGGGAGAGTAAACGCAGGCCTCAGGGGAAGCCACTCGAGGAATAAATAAACACCATAACGAGGTGAGGGGAGATCAATGATACAATGTTTGTCTTCTGACCCGCTACAAATTAATGTGGGAGGGGAGGGGTATAGGGAGGGGGGAGGGTTAAACCAGGTGCCACCTTCGTCGTTTCACATATTTCCCCAAATTTCTCTGTGGCCCCCGCAACAATGAAGTTTTGATATCTGGTCCCTGTACCATCAACGTGAATACCGTGAATACTATTGGAGGATTGATGTAGCCATTTCAAGAATCTCATCACAGCCAATAAAGTTACTGCTTACGCAGGCAACCTAAAGGCTGAAGTTAACCGACGTGGAAGGGGTATCAAACCCGTTACTTGCAATGATCGGACCAAGAAATAATAATTGGGGAACGTAGGTTGTGGAACAAAAAAAATCCTATAAGCTCCTGACCCCCCCCCCCCCTTTTCCTTGTACCGCGAGAATTCTAATGAAGAATGTATTACTGTTTATATGATCTGAATAGTATTGATTTGACCTCTAACCCTTCAGACATAAAAGGTCATTAATTCTTAAGATAATTCTGATATACGATGACCCGTCCCCACCCACTCCCACCCCCCATATTTCAAATCATGTATTATTATTATTTCTTATTATGATTTTGAGTTTCGGACACAAAACAATGAGTTGTGCTATTCTTTGACTGTTCTTGGGCTATTCTTGTGCTGTTCTTGAACTATTCTTGAACTATTCTTGAACTATTCTTGAACTATTCTTGAACTATTCTCGGGCTATTCTGGGGTTATTCTCTGGCTATTCTCGGGTTATTCTCTGGCTATTCTCGGACTATTCTCGGGCTATTCTCGGGCTATTCTTGGGCTATTCTCGGGCTATTCTTGGACTATTCTTGGGCTATTCTCGGGCTATTCTCGGGCTATTCTCGGGCTATTCTAGGGCTATTCTTGGGCTATTCTCGGGCTATTCTTGGGATACTTGTTGCATTAAAAAACGGAATCTCAGGTGTTTTTTTTTCTAAGCCATCTAATAGTTACAATATCGACCGATTAGAAATAATTTGTTTTACAGATGCACTGGAAGAGGATTTCAGCAACCTGGCCAGTTCTGAAGTATATTAGGACCGTATCATACCGTGTGTTTATAGGTACCCTCGTTCAAAGTCCTGATTATTAGTTCCTGATGAAGCCCTGATTATTAATAATATTATTGCATCTGTTTCAATGTGTAATACTTCCTGACGAACAGTTTACCATGTTATGGTTGTTTACAGTCTGACAGAAATGTGTCCGTGACTGAATGTATCTAACGTGGAATTTTCATTACAAGAATAAACAAACTCTGGAGATGAACCATGTAGGGAGCGGGGGCATCTAGACAATCCCCGACTTGATGAGCCAGGGTTGCTTACACACACACACACACGCACACACACACACACTACTAGGCCAATGGTCAGGACCTGTCAGCCAGTGTGTCTAGGTGAATGTATATATTCTTTATAAGACAGGTTTGCCTACACTCACACACCTAGCTGTTGTTAACTTTTTTTATTATTATAATGTTGTAATTTTTTATACTGACCGTGAGATGGTCAGCCAAAGGGTCAGATTCACATTATTTACTGGTCATCTCCTTGTTTTCATTAGGGTATTAAGGAGGAAATGTTTATGTGGTCAACACAGCCACAACTTCCAAAGAAAATGTCGTTGATGTATTGCTGTTATCAAAGTGACCACAGGCCTGCTTTACGGTCAAGAAATAAAACTCAAACAATGTATAACATCGATCGTTTATTAAAAAAAAATGATTTACCAGCTGATAGTTCATATGTCCATACAATAATGAATGGTAACTTGTGTCCAGCCCACCTGCACGAAGTATTTATATCTTGGTTGAGATCTAGTTATTGGTCACGTTCCGACGTCCACTCTTTAAGAGTGATGATGAGATTGTGGTCAGCCTGTTGGACTGTATGGCTCACATTGACTGTTCTCTATCATCTTGTGCAATCATGGACGTTGGTCATGTGACTAAACTTACAACTATTTATAGCCTGTATTTTGTTATGTTCTATTTTTAGATGCGTTCCTGGAAGACGACTGTATGTATGAAAGTTCCCTTGGCCTATTAGGCCATCGGGGCAGATGAAGTGTAGAGAATTCATCTGTTTCTGTAATCTCGGCGTATGAAGGGATTGTTCGGTTATCACAACGCCCAGCCATATCTTACTTCCCTAACAAATGTCAGGTACCAATTGGCTGGACTTGGGAGACTTGACATCAAATTTCACCTGTCAAAATTCCATTGGTGGTCACCAAGGATCTAATCCCGGGGACAGTCGACAGTCAAGAGCTCTACACCACTCGACCATCTGTCCACCATGTTACTCTGCAGAGGTAATTAATTGCTATAACTTATGAGGTGTGTTTTTAATACAGACTGTTTAGTACGCGGAGTCTCAGACGAGAGGCATATTCAGAGTTAAAAGCCTCACCAATAGAGGCAGTATACCGTCTTGACTAAACCCCTACCGCTGCCCCCTCACCCCCACCACCACGGGCGAGAAGCCCCCGACTTTACAGCACACACCAAAATATTTAAAGTACAAAAGCCATGCGTAATGTATAATTTTGAAACAATATTATTATTTTACATAAGGGATATTTAATTTTAACATAAATCATAAAAACATCATTTTTAAAAGAATAAAAACTTAACGGCAGAGAATATTTAAAATTTTTTTTTTTTTAGCTGAACTAAAAGTCAAATTGAACGGAAGTTACACAATCGTATAGCAGGCGTCAATATTAGACAAAGTATTGATTATGTTATGAATATTTTTGCTTCTTCTCCTACAATTGTTCGTTTTTCATCTATTATTAGTTGTAATATTTGTATCTTTACATAGTGTTAGTTTGTTTATATTGTATTGTTGAGAAATATTTTGTTGAGAAATATTGTTGAGAAATATTGCTGTGTACACAGTTTCAGGTTGAGTTCTACCATGGAAGAAAGACATATACCAACTGATCATTTGACTGAGCATAACGCCAGGCAAGTGGGAGACCAGTGCGGGGCCGTTACCTTTGATCAGTCACTGGACCTCAGTCAAAAACTGCAGGCTGCTCAGACCCAAGAACTTATCAGAACATTAGAACCGAAATATGACGCAGAACATAGAAGGTAGGTTGTTTTAGGTACAGATCTTGGTCGGTGGGGTTAATTGCAAATTATGGAAGCCAGGGGCGTTATTTCTGGTAAGGTTTGGGTGGGGAGCAAGTTTGGCGGGTCTCCTGCCACAAAATTGGGCGGTTTTTCGAACGTAAAATAACTCCTAAATATTCAAATTTTAAGTTAATTTCGACATTTCTTTTCAATTACTTTTTTGCGTGGCCACTACCTGCATGGGGTGAGTGTTCCCACTACATCGGCCGGCAAGCAAATACAAAAGGGTTTCAGCAGAACATAGTGGGTAGAGTCAAATACAGAACATAGAGGGTAGGGTCAAACACAGAACATAGTGGGTAGAGTCAAATACAGAACATAGTGGGTAGAGTCAAATACAGAACATAGTGGGTAGGGTCAAATACAGAACATAGTGGGTAGAGTCAAATACAGAACATAGTGGGTAGAGTCAAATACAGAACATAGTGGGTAGAGTCAAATACAGAACATAGAGGGTAGGGTCAAACACAGAACATAGTGGGTAGAGTTAAATACAGAACATAGTGGTTATGGTCAAACACAGCAAATAAATACTTTCTGCAGATAAAATAGGACGAATCTAATAGGAGGAAATTTTAATAAACCAACTAAGTTCTGAACTATGAAATATAGAACTAGTCTAGCATCAACAATAAGTTTAGATTAAAGGTACCAAGTTCTAAACTAGAAAGTGAAGCGTTTGTATGTTTGTTTGTTTGTGTCCTCCAGATTCCGAGGAATATGTTTTGAAAAAGGTAACGCCATATTCACGGACACACCTGTTGATCCACCTGCATACCGCAGACAGTTGGACTTGAGTTCTTCAAGCTTTGAGCGGCCATGCCAACATCCCATGTACAAAACCTCCAGGTATGTCATATGATAAGTGACATTTATGACTGTGACTTAATGTGACATTTATGACTGCGACTTTATGTGACATTAATGACTGTGACTTTATGTTACATTAATGACTGCGACTTTTTGTGACATTAATGACTGTGACTCTTTGTGACATTTATGACTGTGACTTTGTGTGACATTTATGACTGTGACTTTGTGTGACATGAATGACTGTGACTCTTTGAGACATTAATGACTGTGACTTTATGTGACATTAATGACTGTGACTTTATGTGACATTAATGACTGTGACTTTTTGTGACATTAATGACTGTGACTTTATGTGACATTAATGACTGTGACTCTTTGTGACATTTATGACTGTAACTTTGTGTGACATGAATGACTGTGACTCTTTGAGACATTAATGACTGTGACTTTATGTGACATTAATGACTGTGACTCTTTGTGACATTTATGACTGTGACTTTATGTGACATTTATGACTGTGACTTTGTGTGACATGAATGACTGTGACTCTTTGAGACATTAATGACTGTGACTTTATGTGACATTAATGACTGTGACTTTATGTGACATTAATGACTGTTACTTTTTGTGACATTAATGATTAGATGTGGATGTGTAGCTTCTGCATACTTTGTCTCCTAGAATGCGATTGGTCTAAAAAAGAATTACGTAAAGGTATCACTCTAAAAATTTGAGCCTTTAAAAATCTTTGTTAACTTATTGTCCATTGGTTACAAGCATTTTTATCAAAAACAGAAAAATTCTTTCTAGGAAAGTAGACGATGTTTTGAAAACAACGGAATCATTTGTAAAAATATTTCTGTACATAATTTTATTTTAAATCCAACCCATTCTACGTATCAATCATTCTGACAAATATACATAATCTTTTTTATTAAGTTCTTGTCAGTGCTTTTTTTTTTTTGTAAAAAAAAAATAGGTGCCGGTACTCAGTGATGGATTGCCTAATTTTTAACTACAAATTCGCACCTCGATGCAAGCTAAATCACAACTGCAAATAAACTTAATGTCTAAAGCAATTTTATTTTATAAGTAACCAGCTTAAATCCTCTTAAAATACAAGAAAAGTAATAATTTTTCCCCACATTGTAAAAGGTGCCGGTACGCCTGCACAAAAAAGCACTGGTTCTTATAATTTAAGTTATATTGCATAGATCACTTTTTACATGAATCCAGGGGAGGTAACTATCATAGTTCTCTATATCTTTCTTTTTTATCGATGGTTTCCCTTGGTATAAATTTTTTTTCATTCAAACTTGTTATAATTGCGTTGTTTACATTCTGTACCTCTATCATTATCAGCAGTCAGTACGGCCTACAGCCGCTGCTGGCTCACACACCAATCGAGTTTCATGCACGTGACATTACATTCACATCCCGGCAGTCACTGGGCGGTATGTATGAGGACTGTCACCTGACCACTGAGATGGACAAAGAGATCGCATGAGTCAAGGTCATCTTAGGAACATAAACAGTTTCAATGTAAAAACTGCGATGTTTTGAAAAAATAAAATTCAATGCTGTTATGTGTCTGCTGGGTTAGAAGTCAGTGGTAGCCTGTTAAAGAAATGATTTCATTTATTCTTTACAAAGTTGTTTTATATATTTACTTTGGGGGGGGGGGAGGTTGTTTTAATTTGAAGTGTGTACGTTGTGATACTGTTTACTAGAATAAGCTCTAAAGGTAGACAATATTTTGTTAAAACAAGAAATTTGAAATACAGTCATGCTGACGAAGTATATAGGAAGGGAAATTCGATTTACTGCTAAAAGATTTTATTTTTATTTTTTTTTTAATAAAAAAGTATCAAATGCAGTTTTGGTTTTCGTTGATGATACAGTCAGTTGTGACAGTTGTGATAATTGTTTTGAAACAAAAAAGGAACACATTGATTCAAAGTTCGTGATAGTATTACTGACAGACAGACAGACAGAACTATAGATAGGTATATAGATATATAGGTAGGTAGGTAACTAGGTAGTTAGGTAGGTAGGTAGGTAGGTAGGTAGGTAGTTAGGTAGATAGGTAGGTAGGTAGTAGTTAGGTAGGTAGGCATGGGCGTATTCATGGGGGGTAAGGGGGGCATTTGAAAAAATGTCATATAAGAGGGGGGCATTTGCTCCCCCCCTTACATTTAAAAAAAATGTCATAAAGTTGTTATTTGCCCCCCCCCCTGGAAAATTTTTGCCGCCCCCCCCCTGGAAAAATTCCATGTAGGTAGGTATGTAGGTAGGTAGGTAGGTAGGTAGGTAGTTAGGTAGTTAGTTAGGTAGGTAGGTAGGTAGGTAGTTAGGTAGGTAGGTAGATATATAGATACTTTACCTCGAGATGAAACAACTACAAAAAAACTGGCCAACGTTCTGCTGGTCTGGCTCATCAGTCTATTCACATGCCAGCTGGTATTGTGCACGAGTTAAAAGCATAGATTCTAGTATCTTCATCTTCCAGGACAGCCCAATCAACTTCCTCATGAATACAAGATGAGACGCAAGTAAGACGTCTGCTATACTATGACATGACGTCACCATTGTTTGAGCTACGTCACAAAGTACTTATTTATTTTATTCCTGGTATGAATGTCGAAAAGTTGAAGAAGAATTGACAAATAGATATACATAGAAAAAATAAAGTATTGGTGAACAGTGAATTGATACCAATATATGCAAAAGCTAATTTAAAAAGCTAAAAGAACATGCAGCACAGAGATAGATACCCTTTACCTATAAAATAATTGTTAACTTCTGGTGAATCTATTTTTCTATCAGCTTTAAACAAATAAAGTCAGTGTATTGAAATACAGGAAACTTAACAGCTTATAAGTGCTGACCTATATAAAGAATGCAGTGGAAAGTGTGTTTGTTTATAAACAGATTGTACAATAAATGACAGACTTTAAACATCTAAGGGGGGGGGGCATCTGTGATCAATGTTCCCTATAAGCTGAGCTCGTGAGCGAATGCTCACACGAATTCAGAGCGTCGCTAATTCTACACATACGATCGCTCACTCCGACGGACGACATCGCTTAAATTGCTCACAAATTTTGGCCTCAAACAAAATGTCGCTCAGAGACAACATTTTTTTGCTCACTTCATACCACACCTTAGAGGGAACATTGTCTGTGATCCCTTCCCCCACACCGCCTCACACCCCCCGCCAAACTCTTCGCGTACAACCTGGGGTATGGGTACTACACTTTGGGAAACACTGTGCTGATATATGAATCTGTCTGTCTGTCTATATCTCTGTTTCTATCTATATCTATGTTTCTATCTATATCTCTGTATTAGAGCTGCTGTTCGATTAAAAAAATTGATCGAAATTAACGCATGATTAAAAATTTTAATCGCAAATTAACGCACATTTTAATCGACACAATATAATACAATTGTTTGTATTCAAACTAATATGTCATAATATCAAAGCATAACATTGGCATAATAAAGAAGGCATTTTAATTTACGAAAGATGTTTAATGAATTATAACATATTTATTAAGCATTAGCATATAAGTCTATTGAATTAGTTATTGAGACCAATTTATGGACATGTATCAATCACGTCAATGATGCAAATTGTTTTCTTTTTATTTAACAACAATGTCTAACCTTTTTTTCGTACCATAGTTTCCTGACTAATGAAGTATGTCAACCCCTCTTCCCTCCCTCCCTGTCATATTTTGCTTCACATCGCCCACACGTATGTCTTGTTTACCCTACACTTCCCATCCAAAAAAAAATACACTCGTCATTTATATCTCAAATGTAACTTTTCTTTCATAAAATAATACCATAGCCAGAAAGTTGTCGCTCACTTATTTATTAACACGTTTTTTTTTCTTTATTCCACCCCCCCCCCTCTTTCCCAACAAGTCACATTTTTAACACACCATTGTTTCAAACTAGGAGCACGCGTCAGAAACGGCAATCCTCTTGTTTCAAGGTCATACAGCTGCTATGATTTTACGTAGACGTGACGTTTACCCCACCAATACTTCTACGGTCACCGAGTTGAAGGACAAATTTACTTTTAATCTTCTTTTGAAGTTTTTGTTTTGTACGTCGTTGTTACTCTTTTATTCTTTCATTCATTTACTTTCTTACTATCAACTATTATTTCAATGTTTTAGTGAACAACAGAAAAGAAAATTTTATTTTTTTATCGGTCTGTCAGTTTTCTATAATACAAAAATATCTTGTAAAATGAGACTCTTTAATGTTACCGTATGGCATTTTTCAAACGTTCAAAGCTAAAATTTTGAAAGGTCGGCTTTCATTTTTCATCTTCTGTTGTTCTTTCTTTCGTGTGTTAACATTAAAGATTCTTTCTTTCGTTTCATTTTGGTTATAGCAAGGGAGCAGGAGGTTCACTTGTCGAAGGACTATATAACAAAACATCTTCATTTTATATTACAATTGGGGCTTTTGTCGACGTACCTAGGGGTGAGGGTGTGTGCAAATTGTGACAGGGTGGGGGTGGTAGATCTACTTAATAAGTGAACGCAACTTGTAGCGTGAAATTCCGTTATTTATCGATTTGGTGAACTTTCAGCATTTTGGTCAAATTAACGCATTTAGGTATTGCGTTAAAAATTTTAATCGCAAATTTTTTTTGACGCGTTAATCGCAAATTAACGCAGTTTAACCAGCAGCCCTACTATGTATATAACAGAAGTAATAATACTAATAAAGCTATGCTTAAATTTGTTTAATTGTATGTGTGTGTTAAACATTTGAAAGATAAACCGTTCTACTGCTAATGAGCTCTCTAGCTGAAAAAATAAAAAAAATAATAATTGTCTTGGACATGATTCCGTCATTCATGAAGCTAACAGAGAAAGAATTACTGTGGTGATTCTTTACATAAGAACACAATCGCTGACAGAAACACACAAAAATAAAAAAAAAAATAAACCTGCTATACTGGTACAGATAAGACAAAGTCCATAAAATTTATCTTGTAAAAATAATAACCAAGATTTAGTACACACCCGGACACCGTACGGATCTGACCCCCCTCCCGGGGAGTTGCGGGGTAAGGGGAATAGCCACCCTTGTCCTAAATACTCCTTACGCATAGTTTACTTCCTTGTCGTTGTAGGTTCAACTCCCGGCGTGTCCAGTCAACTGTCTGTTTCACCGTGGTGCCTCCGTGGTAATGGAACAATCAGCTACGTTGGAAACGAAAGAAGGGGACCAATGAAACCGCCAGCCAGTCTTGGGTCTCTATAAAATGTTGTCAACTGTGGTAGTTCCGTCCTCCCCCACCCCCGCCAACATTTTCAAATCACTTTAGTACGGGGTGCACGACAAGTGTGCACTGCACCACTCACCCTTATCGTCTGTCGTCCATTATACCGCAGTACGGGGTGCGCGACAAGTGTGCACTGCACCACTCACCCTTATCGTCTGTCGTCCATTATACCGCAGTACGGGGTGCACGACAAGTGTGCACTGCACCACTCACCCTTATCGTCTGTCGTCCATTATACCGCAGTACGGGGTGCACGACAAGTGTGCACTGCACCACTCACCCTTATCGTCTGTCGTCCATTATACCGCAGTAAGGGGTGCACGACAAGTGTGCACTGCACCACTCACCCTTATCGTCTGTCGTCCATTATACCGCAGTAAGGGTGCATGACAAGTGTGCACTGCACCACTCACACGTATCGTCTGTCGTCCATTATACCGCAGTAAGGGTTACATGACAAGTGTGCACTGCACCACTCACCCTTATCGTCTGTCGTCCATTATACTGCAGTACGGGGTGCATGACAAGTGTGCACTGCACCACTCACCCTTATCGTCTGTCGTCCATTATACCACAGTACGGGGTGCATGACAAGTGTGCACTGCACCACTCACCCTTATCGCCTGTCGTCCATTATACCGCGGTACGGGGTGCACGACAAGTGTGCACTGCACCACTCACCCTTATCGTCTGTCGTCCATTATACCGCAGTACGGGGTGCATGACAAGTGTGCACTGCACCACTCACCCTTATCGTCTGTCGTCCATTATACCGCAGTACGGGGTGCACGACAAGTGTGCACTGCACCACTCACCCTTATCGCCTGTCGTCCATTATACCGCAATACGGGGTGCATGACAAGTGTGCACTGCACCACTCACCCTTATCGTCTCTCGTCCATTATACCGCAGTAAGGGTGCATGACAAGTGTGCACTGCACCACTCACACGTATCGTCTGTCGTCCATTATACCGCAGTACGGGTTACATGACAAGTGTGCACTGCACCACTCACCCTTATCGTCTGTCGTCCATTATACCGCAGTACGGGGTGCATGACAAGTGTGCACTGCACCACTCACCCTTATCGTCTGTCGTCCATTATACCGCAGTACGGGGTGCATGACAAGTGTGCACTGCACCACTCACCCTTATCGTCTGTCGTCCAAATCACTTTAGTACGGGGTGCACGACAAGTGTGCACTGCACCACTCACCCTTATCGTCTGTCGTCCATTATACCGCAGTAAGGGTTACATGACAAGTGTGCACTGCACCACTCACCCTTATCGTCTGTCGTCCAAATCACTTTAGTACGGGGTGCACGACAAGTGTGCACTGCACCACTCACCCTTATCGTCTGTCGTCCATTATACCGCAGTACGGGGTGCACGACAAGTGTGCACTGCACCACTCACCCTTATCGTCTGTCGTCCATTATACCGCAGTAAGGGGTGCACGACAAGTGTGCACTGCACCACTCACCCTTATCGTCTGTCGTCCATTATACCGCAGTAAGGGTGCATGACAAGTGTGCACTGCACCACTCACACGTATCGTCTGTCGTCCATTATACCGCAGTAAGGGTTACATGACAAGTGTGCACTGCACCACTCACCCTTATCGTCTGTCGTCCATTATACTGCAGTACGGGGTGCATGACAAGTGTGCACTGCACCACTCACCCTTATCGTCTGTCGTCCATTATACCACAGTACGGGGTGCATGACAAGTGTGCACTGCACCACTCACCCTTATCGCCTGTCGTCCATTATACCGCGGTACTGGGTGCACGACAAGTGTGCACTGCACCACTCACCCTTATCGTCTGTCGTCCATTATACCGCAGTACGGGGTGCATGACAAGTGTGCACTGCACCACTCACCCTTATCGTCTGTCGTCCATTATACCGCAGTACGGGGTGCACGACAAGTGTGCACTGCACCACTCACCCTTATCGCCTGTCGTCCATTATACCGCAATACGGGGTGCATGACAAGTGTGCACTGCACCACTCACCCTTATCGTCTCTCGTCCATTATACCGCAGTAAGGGTGCATGACAAGTGTGCACTGCACCACTCACACGTATCGTCTGTCGTCCATTATACCGCAGTACGGGTTACATGACAAGTGTGCACTGCACCACTCACCCTTATCGTCTGTCGTCCATTATACCGCAGTACGGGGTGCATGACAAGTGTGCACTGCACCACTCACCCTTATCGTCTGTCGTCCATTATACCGCGGTACGGGGTTCACGACAAGTGTGCACTGCACCACTCACCCTTATCGTCTGTCGTCCATTATACCGCAGTACGGGGTGCACGACAAGTGTGCACTGCACCACTCACCCTTATCATCTGTCGTCCATTATACCGCAGTACGGGGTGCATGACAAGTGTGCACTGCACCACTCACCCTTATCGTCTGTCGTCCATTATACCGCAGTACGGGTTACATGACAAGTGTGCACTGCACCACTCACCCTTATCGTCTGTCGTCCATTATACCGCAGTACGGGGTGCATGACAAGTGTGCACTGCACCACTCACCCTTATCGCCTGTAATCCATTATACCCTAAGTACGGGGTGCATGACAAGTGTGCACTGCACCATTCACCCTTATCGCCTGTCGTCCATTATACCGCTGTACGGGGTGCATGACAAGTGTGCACTGCACCACTCACACGTATCGTCTGTCGTCCATTATACCGCAGTACGGGTTACATGACAAGTGTGCACTGCACCACTCACCCTTATCGTCTGTCGTCCATTATACCGCAGTACGGGGTGCATGACAAGTGTGCACTGCACCACTCACCCTTATCGTCTGTCGTCCATTATACCGCAGTACGGGGTGCACGACAAGTGTGCACTGCACCACTCACCCTTATCGTCTGTCGTCTATTATACCGCAGTACGGGGTGCATGACAAGTGAGCACTGCACCACTCACACGTATCGTCTGTCGTCCATTATACCGCAGTACGGGTTACATGACAAGTGTGCATTCACCACTCACCCTTATCGTCTGTCGTCCATTATACCGCAGTACGGGGTGCACGACAAGTGTGCACTGCACCACTCATCCTTATCGTCTGTCGTCCGTTATACCGCAGTACGGGGTGCATGACAAGTGTGCACTGCACCACTCACCCTTATCGTCTGTCGTCCATTATACCGCGGTACGGGGTGCACGACAAGTGTGCACTGCACCACTCACCCTTATCGTCTGTCGTCCATTATACCGCAGTACGGGGTGCACGACAAGTGTGCACTGCACCACTCACCCTTATCGTCTGTCGTCCATTATACCGCAGTACGGGGTGCATGACAAGTGTGCACTGCACCACTCACACGTATCGTCTGTCGTCCATTATACCGCAGTACGGGTTACATGACAAGTGTGCACTGCACCACTCACCCTTATCGTCTGTCGTCCATTATACCGCAGTACGGGGTGCATGACAAGTGTGCACTGCACCACTCACCCTTATCGCCTGTCGTCCATTATACCCTAAGTACGGGGTGCATGACAAGTGTGCACTGCACCATTCACCCTTATCGCCTGTCGTCCATTATACCGCTGTACGGGGTGCATGACAAGTGTGCACTGCACCACTCACCCTTATCGTCTGTCGTCCATTATACCGCAGTACGGGGTGCATGACAAGTGTGCACTGCACCACTCACACGTATCGTCTGTCGTCCATTATACCGCAGTACGGGTTACATGACAAGTGTGCACTGCACCACTCACCCTTATCGTCTGTCGTCCATTATACCGCAGTACGGGGTGCATGACAAGTGTGCACTCCACCACTCACCCTTATCGCCTGTCGTCCATTATACCCTAAGTACGGGGTGCATGACAAGTGTGCACTGCACCATTCACCCTTATCGCCTGTCGTCCATTATACCGCTGTACGGGGTGCATGACAAGTGTGCACTGCACCACTCACCCTTATCGTGTGTCGTCCATTATACCGCAGTAGACACGAGTCATTTGAGGGTTGAATTGTATTTTGAAGATAAAATTTCGAAAAATGTTTGAAATAAAATGACTGCAGTTTTTGATCATGAATTTAGTCAAAGTCTGATGATGCGCACCAACTATTCTCTCGTTTATTCTCTATTTATAACGATATAAATTATAAAATAAATAAAAAAAAACGTTTTTTGTGGGGTTATTTATTCATGAACATGTACAACATGTACAACGTGTACAACATGTATACAACATTTACAACCTGAGAGAATATTGTTGGGTTTACCAGGGAGTGAACCCTGCACCCTTTGTGTGTGTGTCCACTTCGCTATCCAGCCGCCCTTTTTCATTATTTGTTTTCCTCTCAATAAAATTTTTTTTTTTTTAGGTTTTTTTTCTTAAATATTTTTAATTTCTAATATTTTGTTTGTTGATTTTTATTATATAGACATTTTTACTGAAATATGATAAACCGGAAAGTTAAAAAAAAATTATCAACTTAAAAAAAACTTAACGAAAAACGAAATATTCACAGCTTGTTCCAGTAGCCACATCCTGAAGGATATAATTATACCGACCGTGACGTCACTTTCTCTGAGTTACAAGCTGCATCTCTCTATCTGTAGAGACAATCAATGTTCAAATAATTGGATGTTTTTATATTGCATTGAAAATAAATATTTTTTTTTAAAGAATTATCATCATTACCAGCTGGCTCATAGCGGTAAATTAAAAAAAGAAAATGAATTTCGTTTCGCTAGTGCGCCTGTCTTTAAAAATAAACGAATCAATTCAATTTATTTTTTTAACAGGACATTTCATTGAAATGGGGGGCGGGAAGGGGGGGAAGGGCTGGCGGGGGAGGGAGGGTTTGTGGGCGGAGGGGGTGGGGTAAGGACGCAAGAGATTGAAGCTGGATAATTTTTTTTTTTTATTTTACACTACGTCCGTGTGTTTTATTGATTGAATTGGAAAACTAGTTTCAAACAAACTTTCTACAATTCATAATGTGAGACTTGGGTTTTCATCAGCATGGAGATATTTGATGTGGTTTGTTTGTGGAAAGAGTTACACGCAGATTGAAGAAACTATAAAATAGTTATAATATGCACTGGTTTATAGAAATCAAAACATCATAAGATGATTAGGTGAGTGATACAGTCGGTTGATAAATTATACAATTGGTATAATTTATTATTATATTAATTCAAATGCTCAAAATAAATCAAGGTATTACCAGATTTTGTTGATTGAAAAAAAAACAACATAAAAAAATGTTCAGAACATTTGTTTACAAATGTATTCACCACTTGTTCTTAGAACCCCGGACTTGACACTGATTTGACCCGGAAGTGGTGACAGTGACCCTTGCCCTTAAAACTCCTGACGTAGTTTACTTCCCTTTACCTTCGGGTTAAACTCACGCCCAGTCCAGTCACTTGTCAATGTTTCACTTGGTGCTTTCTCTGCCGTGGAACTATCGGCATTTTATCAAACGTATGAAAAATAATAAAAAAATCAAATTATAAAAAATGAAATATCGAAATGTTCTAGTATTTTTAGATTCCTGTGAATTCCCGATAAACACCACTGACGGTAAACCTACCTATCTGGCAACAATAGAATGTTGACAATCTTGCGGAACATGGTGAATTATTTCTAACTATTTGAAGTAACGGGATTAGTCAATGGGGGAACCCGGGACACCGTGGGAAATTCTTGGCCCCAGATTCAACAAAAAAAAAACGTAAATTTAATGTTTAGTTGTAATGGTTTACTGACATGTTATAGTCTACAGACATGTAATAATTACATTAGCTGAAAATATTGCCTATGATGCAGTCAAACTGAAATACATCGGTATTATTTTTTTCTGAAAGACGTGCCGTCTGAGAGTATTGCTGTCTGCGAGTACTGCTGTCTGAGGGTACTGCTGTCTGAGGGTACTGCTGCCTGAGGGTACTGCTGTCTGAGGGTAACGCTGCCTGAGGGTACTGCTTTCTGAGAGTACTGCTGTTTGAGGGTACTAATGTCTGAGGGTACTGATGTCTGAGGGTACTGAGTCTATAAATAAAGCGATGTAACTCTTCAACTATGGGACGAGCAGGGACGGAAATAAGGCTTTTGTCAGAACAGCCTTTCGAGATGCCTTCATAGCCAACACACGCTCGGCTGTTGGGGGGTAAATGAACGGCACAACAAATAAAAAATCACACGTCCCTGGGTGACGTCATGTAATGTGAAAGATCTGTATGCCTCCTCCCATTTAGTGAGGTGGCTGGGTGACGTCATGTAATGTGCAAGATCTTATGCTTCTTCCCATTTAGTGAGGTGGCTGAGAGACGTCATGTAATGTGCAAGATCTGTATGCCTCCTCCCATTTAGTGAGGTGGCTGGGTGACGTCATGTAATGTGCAAGATCTGTATGCCTCCTCCCATTTAGTGAGGTGGCTGGGTGATGTCAGGTAATGTGCAAGATCTGTATGCCTCCTCCCATTTAGTGAGGTGGCTGGATGACGTCATGTAATATGCAAGATATGTATGCCTCCTGTTAAATCGCTTGTTTCCCCAGTAATCCTTGAATACAATTATATTCATCGGGGATAAAGAAATAAGACAATTTAAGGCAGGCAGTTCCTTGGGCAGAGATAATATTGAAATGTATTATACAACTTGTGAATGTGTAGAATAACATAATTATTAGTGTAACACGTTCATTTAACTACGAATGATTTTGTTAGCAAACATTTAAAATAAATACAGGTTTGGAATCCGTGATTGAAAAAAGAAAATTCTCCCAAGTGAATTTTCCCAAGTTTTGACTGTAACTGATTGGATGTGAAGTTTGTATTTGTTACCGACAAAGTGTGAAATGCCGGCATTCTATAGAATGCCTAGGCAATGTATAGAATGCCTGGTGGTTTTAGGCAAAGTATAATTTTTTAAAATTCTGCATACTTTTCCTAGGCATTCTATACAATGCCTAGGCATTGTATAGAATGACAAGTGTCGTTTTGGCAAAGTATGCAATTTTTAAATTGTGCATACTTTTCAATCATGGTTTGCATCCTCACGCATGTCTTCTGCAGAAAGTTGCCAGAAAGGGCTGTCTCTTGCATTACTTCATCTCTGTCTACCTGCTCTTGTGTTGTTTGTATGTTCTGTATTCTTTTTTCGAGGTCTTCCTATGTTTCCATATCTTCTAAAACATCGTCAGGTAGGGACGACGTTATGAGGCCTATTTTAGCTTTGCAGCCAAAGAGTGCTTCGTATGGTGATCTTTAAATCCCAGAATGAAAAGCTCTGTTCTTCATGAGTTGCACGAACCGTAACCCATCACTCCAGCGGCCAGTTTTTCCATCTTGCATCCAAGCACACAACATATTTTCGATGTCCTGGTTAGCTCTTTCGACGCTCCCTGGCTTTGTGCGGCTTACCATGAACGATCTTCAAGGTGGGGCAGTACTTCTTTATTTAAGCTGCTTACCACACTGTTTGCAAATTCTCTGCCGTTATCGGACTGTAGAATTGTTGGAGCACCAAACAACGTAAATATGTCTACGAGCTGGTAGGCTACTTCTTCTGCCCTCTTTGTCTTCAGATCCCTGAGAACCACGAACTTGGTGAGATGATCTTGATACACCATTATAAACTTGTATTCCCCATCAGGATGGGGTTGAAAGTCGATGAGATCGACCTGACAACGGGAGTTCAATACTGAAAAAAACATTGGCTTGACTACAATGCCTTTTTTTGACGCCATTTTGTTTTTTCTGGCAAGGTTCACAAAGGTTAACATACATTTCAATATCATGACGTGTAATGTTCTTGTATTTGGGTGATAGTTCTTTCAACATTCTGTCCCGTCCTCCATGACCAATAGCCAAATGGGCATTATGAAGTACGTCAAATAACTCGGAGTCCGCGACGTGAAACTGAATGGCACTCACATCTTCTTTTTCCACCATCATGACATCATAGTGTTTCACCAGCCAATAGTTACATACTTTGCCGAACGGGAACTCGGCATTCTATAGAATGCCTAGGCAATGTATGAAATAGCAATGTATTTCATACTTGGCCTGAAAAATTCAGGCATTCTATACATTGCTGGATTTAACACTTTGCCGGTAACATATTATTTCTTTGTATATATTCCCGAAGCATTCTCATTAATACAAATATATAGAAATATATTTATAGAGATAGATAGATAGATAGATAGATAGATAGATAGATAGATAGATAGATAGATAGATAGATAGATAGATAGATAGATAGATAGATAGATAGATAGATAGATAGATAGATAGATAGATAGATAGATAGATAGATAGATAGATAGATAGATAGACAGACGGACGGACTGACGAATGGCGGGAAATGTCGCCGTTAATTTCCTTGAAACAAGAATACATTTTATAATATTACAGACTCGTCAGCTATGTTGTCACAACAAGGTTACATTGGGATGGAGGGGCAGGGGGGAGGACACCGAATACTTTTTGTTTACATTAGCATATTTTAAACAATATCAAATTATAAACTACATTGCTTTATCTTATCTATCTCTATATTTATCTACATTTTCCATATTGTGTATACCTATAGGCCTATATAGATATATAAAATTAACGACATAGACCAGCTGTGCCGCCCAATTAGACCATTTGTGGCCCAGTGCGGCCCATATTGTTCTTTTGCAGCCCAATTCGGCCCCAATAGACGATTTGTCGATCAGTTGTGGCCCCCAAGGACCAGATGAGGGCCAATGTGGCCCTTAGAGAAGCGCGAGATTCTTTGTTGAGTTTTTTATGCGGCTTTTTAAATGTAAATTCTTTGAGGATGTGTGTATGTATGTGTATGTTTGTATGTGTATGTGTGTATGTGTATGTGTGTATGTTCGTATGTGCATGTTTGTATACACACTGTGTGCGTGTGTGTGTGCGTGTGTACTTGTGTGCGTGCGTGTGTGCGAGTGTGTTTCTCCGAGAGACTAGAGTGCAGGAGCCATTGTAACCATAACTTGTAGTTATTGTAATATTTATGAATAAAGTTATGTGTATAATTCACGTGGTCACGTGCCGCCGGTCAGTGTGCTGTCCCGAGTTCGCATTCAATCAGTCTTGATATACAGGTCAGTTATTTCTCATCTCTCTCCAGCGCCAGCCATCGATCCAATGATTGAAGGCTTACTGTAAACTGGAATTAACTTTAGAAATGATGGCACGGTGATTTGTAGGTCCTTATTATCTTGAAAGAAAAAAGTAATTATATAGGCCAGTTGCTGGCAGGAACTGATTGAACGCCATTATAATCATTGGATACAAGAAAATAAAAAAAAAAGATCCTTTGTAATGAACATTTATAATATGAACATTTATAATATGAACATTTATACTATGAACAGTTATGATATGAACATTTATAATATGAACAGTTATCATATGAACATATTTATTATTTTTTTCTGTTGAGTTAGATTCAAAACAAATCGGTGATTGATTTAAATAATTTTAATCATCTTTTTGATTGGTTTGGTACAATATCATCGCTTAGTTTGCTTAGATTATATAGTGTTTTATATGCAAGTACATCTCCAAGACAGTGGGACATTAAACATAGCAGAAGTGAAAGGATTCAGACTTCAACATTAGTACCCTCCACTGATTTTATTAAAATGGCGATTCAAATTTAAATAAAACATAATATAGTACACTTTTTGTACCTAGAAATAATATCATTTTATTTTAAAAGATTGTGTAAAATAAAATATTTTTTGCTTGATATATTACCAACTTTTCATTTCTAAACAACTGAAGCAAATGCGATTCGCCCGTCCGTTGTGTAAGTTCTCTCTCTCTCTCTCTCTCTCTTTGAACTCTCTCAGTAATCTGCGGCTGAGACTTAGTCTCTTAGAGCCCGTGAGATCAGACTTGCTGTGTCTCTCAACATCTGGAGACTGCCATGGAGCCCGATGGCCAGCAAGCCTCCGGACTGGTCCACCCTGTGGTCCGCCAGTCCGGGACACTCGAAAAGCAAATGATCCACGGTTTCCTCCACTTCCCTGCAGTGTCTGCAAAGGGTGTCGACATTGGGCCTCAACCTCCCAAAGTACGCGCCAATAGGACAGTGCCCAGTACGGAACTGGGCAATTAGCGCCTGCTCGACACGCCTGAGCTTCCACCACGGGTCAGTTTTGGACGGCCGCTCCAGAAACTTTCGGACGTTAACTCCGTTCACCCCATGAGCCCAGCCCGAGAACCACTTCGATTGTCCAAAGAGGCAGATCATGGAACGTGCTGCCTCAATTGAGCTCTTTCTTGCACTCACGGGCAGCACTTGGGAATCTGTCGACTGGACTATTGCCTTGGCAATGCCGTCTGCCCTTTCATTTCCGGGCACGTCCGCATGCCCGGGAACCCATTGAAGGGTCACATGCACGTGGTGTTGGGACACAAGACTCTGTATTGCCATCAGCATGGCTTCCAGCAGAAGCGGCCATTCCCCTGTCCCTTTTACAGCTTGGAGAACAGAGAGTGCGTCAGTGAGAATGACAATGTCCTTGGGCAAAAGTACCCTCACCAATTAACTCTCCTATGTGGTCCACTGCCTCAGTAATGGCTGTCATCTCTGCTGCCTGTAAGCACAGAGCGACCCACATAGGCCAGCATGGTCTTTCACAAGCCAGTTTGTGGGAGAGTGATGTGGACCCCAAACGAGGCGCTTGTCCGGCCATCTCACTGGATACAGAGGCATCAGTATAGGCCAGTATAGCGGGGGTTCACTGAATAGGTTCCAATCATCTCCATAGCCACATCCGTGATAGTTCAGTGATCCTTGCGTTCCCAGCATTGGTTTCGACCAGGGTCGTGCGTACCTCAGGCATGTAGAAAGCCTCGCCAGGAAGGGACCCGGAGACTGTCTCAGAATAGCATTAGGCGGTCAGTCGGCAGCTTGATCTCGGAGGCGAGTCTCACTGCGTAGATGCATAAAGACCGCATCGAGAGCCGCTTCCTTTCCACCAGCCACGCTATCGACCATCTCCCTTAGGAGTGAGGTCTCCTCCTAGTCGGCATAAACCGCTCGATACGCGGTTATGAACGGCCTGCCTCTACGGATACCAGAGGTGGCACGATTGCCATGATTTCCCACCGCTGCTATGGGTGCCGTTCTGAAAGTAGCCTGTAGATCAGCCGGAGAGCCTGGTTTTGTACGAACATCTAAAGGCCTCTAAAGAGGACTTAGACCGAATATCCTGCACAACCTGGCTGTAATCATATCTGAGACCTTACTGCACCACATGTACAGTGACCTCCAGGACATCTGCTCAGAGCCCCCAGGCGTGCTCGCCAACTTCTTGACAGTATTCAGTCTATCCATGAGGCGCAGCGGGCAACCTCGAAAGATGTGTGCAGAGAGTAAGCTTTCTGTCAAGTGTAACCCCAGAGTACTTGGGCTGTAGGTTCCAGAAGCAAGAACCTCACCCTCTACCCTCCAGAAATGGTTCCTTAGGGATACTCGTGCCCATAATGCTCGCAACTTAGCGAGTAGACGGTCTTCGAGACGTTAATCTCAAGCCCCACATCCTAGTATAACAGCCGACCGTAGTCAGGTCCTTCTGGAGTGCTTTCCAAGGACTGAGGCACTCTTTCCGGTCTTCCAGATCGCTAAATCGTCCGGCATACAGTAGGCTTTACAACCCAGAAACTCAGGCAGGTCATTGATGAAGGCTAGGAACAATGTACAACTGAGGGCCGAGCCCTGTGGGAGACCCTGTTCGAGGGTCCGTTTCCTCGACACGCTGCTCCCAACGCGTGTCGTGATAGTACGACTACTGAGGAAACTGCGTAACCAAATGTACATCTCAGCGGTGACACCCAACCGCTGTAGCTTCAACAATAGTCCTGGACGCCAGACTCGATCGTAAGCCTGCCTGAGATCTAGGAAAACTACCGCCGTTGACTCAGCTTTCTGAAAGCCGTCGGCTATTTCTTGGACGAGAAGCGTGACCATGTCCATCGCACTCTTACCCCGCCGAAAGCTTTTTTGCTTTGGGGTAATGAGCCCTTTTTCCTCTAAGAACCACATCAACCTTCGGTTGACCATGCGTTCTGCTACTTTCCCAACACATGAAGTGAGGGAGATAGGACGGTAGCTTTCTGCTTGGTCAGTCTTTTTCCCTTTTTTAAGTACCGGCACTATGACAGCCTCCCTCCACCTCTGAGGGAGTTCTCCTGTCAACCACGTGCAATTGACAAACTGGAGAAGCTTTGCTTGTCCCGCTGCCCCGAGGTGTGTGATCATCTCATTACTGATCAAGTCACTGCCTGGGGCCTTTCTCATGCGACACTTCCTGACTGCGTATGCCAGTTCATTGGCAGAGAATGCGGCTCTGAACGTGTCTCGATTTTCCGTGCCAAACTCAGCCTTCTCTTTGACTCGTCGGACTTTATCCAGTGCCTTGGACAGTGTACTCTTCTTACTCTACTTGCTGACCTCTGCAAAGTGCTTGTTAAGCACTTCGGCCTTCTTGCTATCGCTAGCCGTCAGGCCTGAGTCCGTTTGCAACGGGGCGCCAGTTCTGATCGTCCCAGCCTGGGTCAAGTCTTTCAGTAATTTCCACATCTTTTGGCTCTCCCTTAGATCCAACTTCTCGCATGTATCAGTCCATTTCTGCTTTTTTGGCCTTAGCAGACGCCCTTTTTTACTTGCTCGTTAGTTTGTATTGGCCTCCGGTGCCTCAGCCGTTTTCAATCGACAAGCTTTCACTTACGAGCGGCTTGTCTTTGCCGTGAACTAACCTGCAAGGGCTGTAGTCCAAAATGGTCTGAACTTACGTTTCGGAAGGCTCTTTGGGATCGTCCTACGTGCGGCACCTAAGATCGCTTCAGTGATCTCCTTTAAGCAACGTCGACTGTTCCACACTCGGTATCCTACCCTCTCCAAGGCAGGCGTCAGCTGCAGCCTTGAAGGCGTCCCAATTAGTGCTTTTGAATAAACCCAGCACCTGTGCTTAGCTCCTGGGTTTCTCTCGGGTGGAGGAATATCCACCGAGACGAGAACGGGTTTATGATCACTACCGATGCAATCTAGCACGCGGAAAGAGGTGTTACAGGCCAGGTCAGCCGAGACGAGTGTTAAGTCGGGTCTCGTTTTGCTCCCCCTCGCACCGTGCAGCAAGGTGGGTACAGACTCATGGTCCTGCAACCTAACTAAATCTGTAATATTACAAATCTCCTCAATCCTCCGGCCAGCCGCATCAGTGTGCATTCAGTAACCCCATGCCGGAGACATGGCGTTGAAATCACCACATACGAAGGTGCCAAGCAGAGTATCCTCAGCTAGTTATTAGACTGAGCTCCGTCTTGGGGGGGGATTGTACACGTTGACACAATGGTACTTCCTCCCATCCTTATAAACATCCACCGCAAGCGTATCCGTTTTTCCGCGTGGACCGTGGGCGCTGCTCGGCTGAGCATTTAGTATTTCTGACCAGGGTTACCAATCCCCCTGCAGTTCTTACACCCACAACGGAAGCACGAATAGCCAGTGATGTGGACCGTCCTAAGTCCAAGGATGCACTCTTGTAACATTGCAACATCCACGTCATTCTCGTTCAAAAGCTTTGCGACTTCTAGGCTCTTGGGGATGAGACCCCGGACATTCAGGTGGACAATCCTGAATTGGGCCTTACCAGAGCGTTTCCCAAGTCTTCGCTTGTCAGTTGTGGTGCCGGCCACCTCAGGCGGGGAGCTTTCGGCTACACCCGGAAACAGTGACCTGCTCTCCTCAACTTTCGGCTTCCCGCTGACAGAGCAATCAGCGTTTATCGCCGAGGGCTGGGCTTGACAGTTCCCAGTCGCTTTTGTCTCGCCGGGCACCATAGGCGGGGAGCTTTCGGCTACACCCGTTGGCAGTGCCCTGCCTATGTCAGTCTTGGTGCCGGCCACCTCAGGCGGGGAGCTTTCGGCTACACCCGGTAACAGTGACCTGCGGTCGATGACTTTCCGCTTCCCGCTGACAGAGCAATCAGCGTTTATCGCCGAGGGCTGGGCTTGACAGTTCCCAGTCTCTTTCGTCGCGCAGGGTACCATCGGTGGGGCTCGGCGAGTAGCCTCTCCCCTCTCTGTCACCCTGCCAGAGTCGATTTCCGTGCTGTCGGGGTGCACCTCGGGGGTGCGCACAGTGACTGGGTTGCCCTTGGTAGGGTTCCCCAGGGGTAGAGGCCGACAACCTTCCGCCCTGCATCTCATTCTCCCGCCGGGTACCAGCGGCGGAGCAAGCCATCTATCCAGCCCCGTTAGCGGTACCCTGCTGGTCGTTACGATCGGTTTTCCGCTGGAAGAGCAGCCAGCGTTACCCGAGGACAGGGCTCGACCTGCCACAGCCACTTTTGGGGGTCTGCCTCCCCCTCGTCTCCGCGTGGTCGTACGTTCTGGTTTCGTGCCGACAGAGCAGTCAACACTAGCCAGGGACCGGGCTCGACCTGCCACAGCCTCTTGTGAGGGTGTGCGAAATCCCTCGCAGCGCCGTTCAGCAGTCACTCGTGCCTGGGTCAAGTTGACAGAGCAATCAACCGTTCCCAGGGGCCTTGCCTGACCTAGCTTGGCCTTCACCTGTGATGGGACGCGACTCCCATCTGTTCGCTTATCCGGTAAACCAGACGGTGGACACTCAGTGCCTTCGATCCGTCTTAGTGGTTCTCGAGCTGAGCCGAAAGTAAGTTCTCAGGGCTGCCAATTTGGGTTATTTATATCTAGATCTACATACTCTTGTACTAAAGATATGAGTTGCTTGTATGAAATACAGAGTATGTATATGTTAGATCTAGATATTCTGTCAGATATTCATTTTCTCTTTTTCTGTAGTTTTAATACATCTGGATATAATTCCCTACTGGATATAATTCCCTACTGGATATAATCCCCTACTGGATATAATCCTCTACTGGATATAATCCCCTACTGGATATAATCCCCTACTGGATATAATCCCCTACTGGATATAATCCCTTACTGGATATAATCCCCTACTGGATATAATTTCCTACTGGATATAATCCCCTACTGGATATAATCCCCTACTGGAATTAATCCTCTACTGGATATAATTCCCTACTGGATATAATTCCCTACTGGATATAATTCCCTACTGGATATAATTCCCTACTGGATATAATTCCCTACTGGATATAATCCCCTACTGGATATAATTCCCTACTGGATATAATCCCCTACTTGATATAATCCCCTACTGGATATAATCCCCTACTGGATATAATCCCCTACTGGATATAATTCCCTACTGGATATAATCCCCTACTGGATATAATCCCCAATTGGATATAATCCCCTACTGGATATAACCCCCTTCTGGATAGAATCCCCTATTGGATATAATTCCCTACTGGATATAATCCCCTACTGGATATAATCCCCTAATGGATATAATCCCCTACTGGATATAATTCCCTACTGGATATAATTCCCTACTGGATATAATCCCCTACTGGATATAATTCCCTACTGGATATAATCCCCTTACTGGATATAATCCCCTACTGGATATAATCCCCTACTGGATATAATTCCCTACTGGATATAATCCCCTGCTGGATATAATCCCCCTACTGGATATAATCCCCTACTGGATATAATTCCCTACTGGATATAATCCCCTGCTGGATATAATCCCCTTCTGGATATAATCCCCTTCTGGATATAATCCCCTACTGGATATAATTCCCTACTGGATATAATCCCCTAGGTTTTTATATCTCAGGGAAAGTTTTAAAAAAGCTGGCAAAGCTGCTCATCTATATATAATATACGTTTAGTTAGTTAAGAAAAAATATATACGTTTAGTTGGTTAAGAAAAAAATATTTGTTTATTTGGCTAAGAAAAAAATATACGTTTAGCTGGTTAAGAAAAAAATATACGTTTAGTTGGTTAAGAAAAAATATATACGTTTAGTTGGTTAAAAAAATATCATAAATTTATTCCTAGATTTAAAAAAAAATTCTCTTAAGCCCCTTCGGGCTTTTCGGGGCAGATGAAGTGTAGAATTCATCTGTTTCAGTAACCTCTGCATATTCAAGGGATTTTTGTGTGGTTAGCACAACGCCCAGCCGCCTTTACTCCCCTAACTTAAAAGTCGGGTACCCATTTAAAGCTGTGTAGACTAAGCGACTTTGACCATGACCTGAAAAAATCCCGAAGGTTCTCTGTGAGATTTGAACTCCGGTCGACAGTCGAGCGCTCTACATCGTACGACCACCAGTCCCTAGATTTGTTTTATTTTTTGAAGATCAATTTGTAGTCATATTTTAAGTGGCTGTGAACGTCTCCAGATTTAAATATATATGCGCGCGTGTGTGTGTGTGTGTTTGAAGTTTAAGTGTTCCTCTGAGGAAAAGTGTCTAAATGTTTAGTGTCTCTCAATAAAACTGTACATTTTTAGTGTCCCCATGACTTCTGGGTTATAAGTATATATGACTACGTTGCCGCCAGACGATTATTTCAGTTTTAACATTTTGAAAAAAAATAAATAAATTAATCAATGTTTTTTTCTAATTTGAATGAACGAGTACAGATTTCATATCTTTAATTTGGTGTGTTAGGATGAGATGAAGTCACCTTAAACTCATTCATGGGACTGTTTTTGCAGTGTCGTTCTTTCATCCCCACCACAGCCGATAGTGTAATTGCATTGGAGGCACCACGGGAGGTATAGTTGGAGCCAGGGACCAGGGACCCTCAGGTCGACAGTCACCACATTGACCATCCGTCCACCCCGTGATTTAGTCACGGGTGGGGGGGGGGACTTAGCTTGCATTAAATATTGGTTCCCCGGGGGGGGGGAACAACTGATTGAAACAATGATATATATCCAGTGACTGTGTTTGTGAAATATGGGTGTGTCTCTAGTCAATCTTTGCCACTTGTCAGATTTTCTGTGTCTTGACTATTTAATTTATCTAACTCTAGATTGTGTCTGTGTCTTGACTATGTGTCTAACTCTAGATTGTGTCTGTGTCTTGACTATTTGCCTAACTCTAGACTGTGTCTGTGCCTTGACTATTTGCCTAACTCTAGATTGTGTCTGTGCCTTGACTATTTGTCTAGCTCTATATTGTGTGTGTGTCTTGACTATTTGTCTAACTCTATATTGTGTCTGTGTCTTGACTATTTGTCTAACTAGATTGTGTCTGTGTCTTGAATATTTGCCTAACTCTAGATTGTGTCTGTGTCTTGACTATTTGCCTAACTCTAGATTATGTCTGTGTCTTGAATATTTGCCTAACTCTAGATTGTGTCTGTGCCTTGACTATTTGTCTAACTAGATTGTGTCTGTGTCTTGAATATTTGCCTAACTCTAGATTGTGTCTGTGTCTTGACTATTTGCCTAACTCTAGATTATGTCTGTGTCTTGAATATTTGCCTAACTCTAGATTGTGTCTGTGCCTTGACTATTTGTCTAACTCTAGACTGTGTCTGTGTCTTGACTATGTGTCTAACTCTAGATTGTGTCTGTGTCTTGACTATTTGCCTAACTCTAGACTGTGTCTGTGCCTTGACTATTTGTCTAACTCTATATTGTGTCTGTGTCTTGACTATTTGTATAACTCTAGATTGTGTCTGTGTCTTGAATATTTGCCTAACTCTAGATTGTGTCTGTGCCTTGACTATTTGTCTAACTCTAGATTATGTCTGTGTCTTGAATATTTGCCTAACTCTAGATTGTGTCTGTGCCTTGACTATTTGTCTAACTCTAGACTGTGTCTGTGTCTTGACTATTTGCCTAACTCTAGACTGTGTCTGTGTCTTGACTATTTGCCTAACTCTAGATTGTGTCTGTGCCTTGACTATTTGTCTAACTCTATATTGTGTCTGTGTCTTGACTATTTGTCTAACTCTAGATTGTGTCTGTGTCTTGAATATTTGCCTAACTCTAGATTGTGTCTGTGCCTTGACTATTTGCCTAACTCTAGATTATGTCTGTGTCTTGAATATTTGCCTAACTCTAGATTGTGTCTGTGCCTTGACTATTTGTCTAACTCTAGACTGTGTCTGTGTCTTGACTATGTGTCTAACTCTAGATTGTGTCTGTGTCTTGACTATTTGCCTAACTCTAGACTGTGTCTGTGCCTTGACTATTTGCCTAACTCTAGATTGTGTCTGTGCCTTGACTATTTGTCTAACTCTATATTGTGTCTGTGTCTTGACTATTTGTCTAACTAGATTGTGTCTGTGTCTTGAATATTTGCCTAACTCTAGATTGTGTCTGTGCCTTGACTATTTGCCTAACTCTAGATTATGTCTGTGTCTTGAATATTTGCCTAACTCTAGATTGTGTCTGTGCCTTGACTATTTGTCTAACTCTAGACTGTGTCTGTGTCTTGACTATTTGCCTAACTCTAGACTGTGTCTGTGTCTTGACTATTTGCCTAACTCTAGATTGTGTCTGTGCCTCGACTATTTGTCTAACTCTATATTGTGTCTGTGTCTTGACTATTTGTCTAACTCTAGATTGTGTCTGTGTCTTGAATATTTGCCTAACTCTAGATTGTGTCTGTGCCTTGACTATTTGTCTAACTCTAGACTGTGTCTGTGTCTTGACTATTTGTCTAACTCTAGATTGTGTCTGTGCCTTGACTATTTGTCTAACTCTATATTGTGTGTGTGTCTTGACTATTTGCCTAACTCTAGATTATGTCTGTGTCTTATCAAACTGCCATGAAACTGACTCACTCCCTCTAAATGTTCAGGTTATCTTAGGGGATGTCCAGGTTCCTCCCCCACCCCCTCAGGTCACCACCCACTGACCACGAGTCTCCACTGACCGCCAGGGATAGCCAGGGATCCACAACTATATAATACACTAGATTCGCTGTACTCATTGTTTTACTGCCCGAATGATGGACAGTCCACTACAGTCCAGTCACTGTGATAGAGAGAAAACGTCCCATCTTTCATCGACGTTGCCGTCCAATTTTTTCCAGCCAGACACAAGTCGCCTGGGCCGGTCTCAGAGAACGTCTAATGACTAATGATGGTACCTTGTCTACGTAATTAACGGTGGTGAGTCTGACCCACTTTTTGTTAGCGCTGTGTCTCCTTTCCCCCTGCCCTTCCCCCCACCCCCAATTCCCAACATCCACCCCACCTCCTATGCCGCTTCCCCCCCTCCCAATCCTTCAAATGCTTACAGCAGTGGGCGGCTGGCACCGGACCATCGATCTGACCCTTCAACGTGATGCTGACGTGGCCTTGGCATTGACCACTGATTTACTGTAGAAATATATGACGGATGGACCGATGACCCATAACACGTGCACCGTCTGGCAGCTGTATTCTTGTGGTTAAATTATTACACATCTGGTGGGTGGTACTTTAATGCATTGCTGGCAGTTTATAACGATGTGTGACACCATACTATTGTAATGTTTGTTGTGAAGTGACACCATACTATTGTAATGTTTGTTGTGAAGTGACACCATACTATTGTAATGTTTGTTGTGATGTGACACCATACTATTGTAATGTTTGTTGTGAAGTGACACCATACTATTGTAATGTTTGTTGTGATGTGACACCATACTATTGTTATGTTTGTTTTGATGTGACACCATACTATTGTAATGTTTATTGTGAAGTGACACCATACTATTGTAATGTTTATTGTGAAGTGACACCATACTATTGTCATGTTAATCTTATGTGACACAATACTATTGTAATGTTTATTGTTATGTCTATATCTGTGTATAAAACAGAAGAGATATGATATCATACATTTTTTAAACAATATATGCAATACTTTTGTGCTGTTGTTGTTGTTGTTTTATCAAAAGATGAGCCCCCCCAATCCAACCAGGGCCGTTTGCAGGAATCCTGAGCCCCCCCCCCTCCGCCAACAAATTATGACAATGGAGGACCTTCTAACCCACTTTCCTCACACATTAGCTGCAACATGAATAAATAGAAGTTAATTTCGAAAGCGATGGTGGCCCTCAAAGTCTTGACCCCCCCCCCAACGTGTTTTATGGTTGCCCCATAATCCACCCTAGTCTAAGGTAAAGTATTAGCAAGCTCACTACTAAAGCGTCCCAAAAAAAATAGATATTGAAATAACATTCATCCTTGACCTGACCTTCACCTCCTATATTTATGAGGTGAAGGTCAGGTCAAGGATGAATGTTATTTCAATATCTATTTTTTTTAAATAACATTCATCCTTGACCTGACCTTCACCTCCTATATTTATGAGGTGAAGGTCAGGTCAAGGATGAATGTTATTTCAATATCTATTTTTTTTAAATAACATTCATCCTTGACCTGACCTTCACCTCCTATATTTACGCTTCAACGATGCATTACTGTTCTGGTGATGACTTTCGATTGGTGCATTGAGACGTCACGTGGTACACAACCGCGTGTAATAGATTTTTGTCAGCACCGTAGCTGTGATTCGGCCCATCATTTTTATTTTTTTTTTTGCTCACTCAAATCAGCCAGTCGGTCATTTATAAACGACCCAGTCTGCTGATGGGCACTACTTAAAGACTGACCACAGACCGGTACAAGCTCCACTCCCTCCCCCACCCCCAACCACTACCACTGGGCTAATGGTAGAGTGACACGTTCAGTTAAGTGACCATTCAGCTCTTGAGGATATGGAGGGTGGGGTGGGGGGTGGGGGGTCGGAGGGGAGAGGTCAAGTGTCCACTCGAGTGTTTAATTTCTTCATGCCATGTCGATGCCTGGGTTTCAATGAAGGCTCGCCGAGGTCATCAAAGAGAACCTGGTATGTAATCAGTCTGTTGTGTCAGCCCCGCCAACGTGTTGGTTAACCTGTCAATCAATCGACCTGATGCCATTCCACTGATGCTCCCAGACCATCCCCCCCCCCCCCCACTTCTGCCCTACACTTACGTCACCTTTTTTTCTTATCGCATTCTTCATTTCACAGACAAGAAGTATTAAATACTTCAAATCTAGTATAAAATACTTCAATCTCAGTCTGTAGACGCAATGAGATCCTTTTCAGTGGCTCTCAATCTCAGATGAAGAGCTCTTCAAAGCAGATTCCACATTAAGAGGTAAGAATTTCACTTTTTCTCCCCCTCATCTCTTACCTGTCTGACTTTGAAAAATATATTTTTAAAATGTGAATATAATAACAGCATAAAAGATGAATTAAGAGATTATCAAATAACAGTTGTCAGCAAAGATTTCCACAATCATAACATTCTCATAAAATGTACAATTTTTTGGCAGACATTTTTGCATGAAGTTTTTAATAAATATCACATAAATTAGCTCAAACTTTGTTGTTGTTGTTGTTATTCTGGGAAGGAGAAAAGGTTTTTGCTTTTGATGACATCTGGACAGTCAAATATAATTTAGGAAAAATATGTTCACCCTTTTTTTAGTTTTTCTGGCGTGTTAAGTCAATACAGACATTTGAAAATGTCAATAAATGGGTTTTGTTTGTACGCAACCCATGTTAAGTCAATACAGACATTTGAAAATGTCAAGAAATGGGTTTTGTTTGTACGCAACCCATGAAAAGTCAATACAGACATTTGAAAATGTCAAGAAATGGGTTTTGTTTGTACGCAACCCATGTTAAGTCTATACAGACATTTGAAAATGTCAAGAAATGGGTTTTGTTTGTACGCAACCCATGGAAGATAAAGGTTGTTACAGTTTCAATCTAAATTTACTCAACCGGCTAGTTTTCGTTCGTTTGTTTGTTGTTTTGTTTGTAATTGGGCCATTTTCTTAATACCTTTTATTGGCAATACATTGATGGCCAATAGTATTGTTCATTCAGTTGATTGGTTCATTGCTGATACTGATGGCCAATAGTATTGTTCAGTTAAATAGTTCATTGTTGACACTGATGGCCAATAATATTGTTCATTCAGTTAATTCGTTCAGGGTTGATATTGATGGCCCAGAGTATTTTTCAGTTAATTAGTTCATTGTTGATATTGATGACCAATAGTATCTTTCAGTTAATTAGTTCATTGTTGATATTGATGGCTCAGAGTATTTTTCAGTTAATTAGTTCATTGTTGATATTGATGGCCAATACTATTGTTCAGTTAATTAGTTCATTGTTGATATTGATGACCAATAGTATTGTTCAGTTATTTAGTTCATTGTTGATATTGATGGCCAATAGTATATTTCAGTTAATTAGTTCATTGTTGATATTGATGGCCTATAGTATTGTTCAGTTAATTAGTTCATTGTTGATATTGATGACCAATAGTATTGTTGAGTTAATTAGTTCATTGTTGATATTGATGGCCAATACTATTGTTCAGTTAATTAGTTCATTGTTGGTATTGATGACCAATAGTATCTTTCAGTTAATTAGTTCATTGTTGATATTGATGGCCAATAGTATTGTTCAGTTAATTAGTTCATTGTTGATATTGATGGCCAATAGTATTTATTGTTCAGTTAATTAGTTCATTGTTGATATTGATGACCAATAGTATTTATTGTTCAGTTAATTAGTTCATTGTTGATATTGATGACCAATAGTTTTGTTCAGTTAATTAGTTCATTGTTGATATTGATGGCCAATAGTATTTATTGTTCAGTTAATTAGTTCATTGTTGATATTGATGACCAATAGTATTGTTCAGTTAATTAGTTCACTGTTGATATTGATGGCCAATAGTATTGTTCAGTTAATTAGTTCATTGTTGATATTGATGACCAATAGTATTGTTCAGTTAATTAGTTCATTGTTGATATTGATGGCCTATAGTATTTATTGATCAGTTAATGAGTTCAATTTTATCAGTAAGTCCGTTGAACATATATTAATATGTAATAGATGATTGAATTAATTAGTTTTTATGTAAATGTTAACTTAGCTATATGGAAGTGTAATGAGTGAATCAACATTTAGATGTGGTATTTTTGAATAATATCTGAATTAATTTAAGAACATTGTTACATTATATAATATAAATTTAGTTTCATTTTCTGTGGGTTTGTGGGTGCGGCTGGTTGTGTGACTAGTTGTGTGGTTGTGTGTGTGGCTGGGTGTGTGGATAAATGTGCGGATGGATGTGTGGCTGAGTGTGTGGATAGATTGTGGATGTGTGTGGCTGTGTGAGTGGCTGGGTGTGTGGATGGGTGTCCTGTTCTAATTTAGGGAGATGGCTCAAATTTCGGCTCATTTGTAGAGACTACATGACAATAGATGATTTTGATAATTTCAACTTAAAAATCAAAGTCTTGAAGAATTACTAAACCAATTACATTTGAGCAATGTTTGTAACTTATTAGTCTAGTCATTAAGAAGATTTATCGTGTTATGTAATAAAGATAAAAAAAATTATGTATAAGGGGTTTAATGTCTTAAAGGAATAATTATTTTTTTAACTCGAAATTATGAGAGTAGTGGATAGAGCCTCAATGTAGTCCACTAGACCAAAAAGTGTTGTGAATATGGAGTTCCGTGACACTTAAGCTGCTATCTTCGGTGGTTATAAAATCCAATACTGTAGTCTGCTATATCAGGATGGTACACTTCTCTAATAAAATAATAGTGATTTGGGTTCTGCGTAAAATCGAAAGTAAAGAATTAATACAGCAGCATTCCAGTTTAAAATACAATCTTGAAAATATCGGATCTCCCCGAAACCAAAAATAGCCCTAAAGGGATATATAACTCTATGCAAAGGTTTTGCAGGGTACAGCTAGTAATAAATAAGACAAGAAGTAATGGTATCAAACAATATTGAAATACCATGAGCCCAATTTAAAAAAGTAGCTTTGTTGGTAAAGTAACTCAGCTTTAAGTAAACAAAATATATAGAAACTATTTTGTACATTATAAATATATATATATATATATATATATATATATATATATATATATATACATATATTATTTATTTATGTGTGAGGTGGTGTGAGTGTGCGTGTGTGTATGTGTGAGGTGGTGTGAGTGTGCGTGTGTATGTGTATGTGTTTCCTTTTTTTTTTTGTCATTCTAATCACTAGAACCGCCTTTCCAAGTACAAAAGAGCCCTGACCTACATAAGACGATTTTGAACTACCTGTACCCGTCAGCTGTCAGCTTATGTCACAGCCTCAGAAGTACATCACCAGTGTCACAAGTGTCCAATAAGTGTGTCACAGATACTTGTGAAACCCACCGACCCCCCCCCCCCACCACCTTATTACACATGTTCACTCTGGTGCCACTGAGATCCCCGTCAGATCCGTGTGTATGTATCTCCCGTGATGCCTCCATGGCCATTGCACTATCGGCAATGGTGGGGGGGGGGGTGAAAGAAGGGCGTCCCATTTAGTGGTGTGTATAAGATGGCGGTGCCCAAATGTTAGATAGTGAACTCACCAGTATACTTGGGTACGCGTTTCCATGGCGACAGGCAGACGGTTGACTTCAAAGTTCAGAAGATCAGGGCGCAAGTTGCAGGTTCGAAATTCCTGCCAGTGAGTAGTTGTGTAGTAACGATAGCGTCCATGTTTGAAAAAAGTTCAGGGGCGTCTTTTTGAGTTGGGCTAGGGGAAAAAGAGGGAAGGGGGGGAGGGGGCAAACTCGAACATTCGTTGAAGTACTTCTCCATCATTTTGAGATGTTGCTTTATTTTTTCTCTCTTTCTTGTTTTTTTTTTTTTTGAGTGAGTTACGACCAGATGAAATTAATTATACATGGAAATAAATTTTTGACTTTCTTTTTTTTTTTTGTTTCAGTTGGACTACGTAGTTAGCGACGTTTCACTTCTAACAAAACAATCATGTTCTTTAATTTGACCTCCCCCGCCCACCCCCCCCCCAACCCTAACTCTATTTTGTACTTACAAATGCCTGTCACACTTTGTCTCCCTTCCCCAGCCCAGCCCAGCCCAGCCCCCCCCCCCTCAACCCCACCAAAGACAAATGCGTTATATGAAAAGTGAACGACACCTTCCTTACTTGACATCAATATTGTAGACATTTTTTGGGTTATATTTTGTCGAAAACACAGGCATAGATATTGTATTACACAAGTATTGTAGTCTACGTGACAGAAATACTGTAACTGACTTTACACAAGTATTGTAGTCTACGTGACAGAAATACTGTAACTGACTTTACACAAGTATTGTAGTCTACGTGACAGAAATACTGTAACTGACTTTACACAAGTATTGTAGTCTATGTGACAGAAATACTGTAACTGACTTTACACAAGTATTGTAGTCTACGTGACAGAAATACTGTAACTGACTTTACACAAGTATTGTAGTCTACGTGACAGATATACTGTAACTGACTTTACACAAGTATTGTAGTCTACGTGACAGAAATACTGTATCTGACGTGACACACGCATTGTAGTCTACGTGACAGAAATACTGTATCTGACGTGACACACGCATTGTAGTCTACGTGACAGAAATACTGTAGCTGACGTGACACGCGTATTGTAACCTACGTGACACTAATACCATGATATTACCTAAAAGGAAACTGACCCAGCTGACCCCAAAGTTTCCGACCATCAACCTCAGCTCATTTCATCCGGACAGACTCCCCGCCCCCACCAGACACAGGACTGGGTGGGTTGGGGGGGGAGAGTGGGGAGGAGTGTATCATCCTCTGTGGTGTCGTGACTTTATTGACAATCTCTGTGATATATTTAATTACACTTGTAACTTTTATTTTCCCTTCTTATGAAAATGTCCTGCAAAATAAAAATCGTTAATAAAGAGAAGAATAATTCTTTCACTTCGACACACGGACATGGCTTCGACTGGTGATCTTAATTAATTAGATGCTGGGTTGTTTTTTGGGCTGTGTGGTTGTTTGGGCTGTTTGGTTGTTTGGGCTGTGTGGTTGTCAATATAATATTGTTGTTGTTGTTGTTGTAAAGACATTAGAGACGCGTGATTCAAAGAGCAGCGTTTCCCAAATTGTGATGCACTTACCCACGTCCCTATATGCGTCCCTTTTTTTTGAACGTTTTGAAATGTATTCATTTACCTAGTCTCCAGACGCTCTGCATGGCAGCACCATGTGCTTACTGCTCTATGTGGTGTGTGTGAAGTCCCTGTAAGGATGAGATGAAATCTCTTAGATCCTATGAACCACTAATGGGACGGTTTTTATTGTGCCCTTCTTTCATTCCCCCGTACCAATATTGCAATGGCAATGGAGGCACCACGGGAGACATGAAGGGAATTTGAGCCAAGACCTGAAAAATTTCCTTGGTCCTTACCGAGGATCGACAGTCGAGCGCGTTACCGCACGACCATCTATATGGTGGCACCATGTGCTACTACTCCATATGGTGGCACCATGTGCTACTGCTCTATATGATGGCACCATGTGCTACTGCTCCATATGGTGGCACCATGTGCTACTGCTCTATATGATGGCACCATGTGCTACTGCTCTATATGGTGGCACCATGTGCTACTGCTCTATATGTTGACATCCCTTTACTACCTTATGTTGGTGTCACCCTTATGTTGTTGTCACCCCTATGTTGGTGTCACCCTTATGTTGGTGTCACCCTTATGTTGGTGTCACCCCTGTGTTGGTGTCACCCTTATGTTGGTGTCACCCTTATGTTGGTGTCACCCTTATGTTGGTGTTACCCCTGTGTTGGTGTCACCCTTATGTTGGTGTCACCCTTATGTTGGTATCACTCTTATGTTGATGTCACCCTTATGTTGGTGTCACCCTTATGTTGGTGTCACCCCTATGTTGCTGGCACCCTTATGTTGGTGTCACCTTTATGTTGGTGTCACCCTTATGTTGTTGTCACCCCTGTGTAGGTGTCACCCTTATGTTGGTGTCAACCTTATGTTGGTGTCACCCTTATGTTGGTGTCACCCCTGTGTTGATGTCACCCTTATGTTGTTGTCACCCCTGTGTAGATGTCACCCCTGTGTAGATGTCACCCTTATGTTGGTCACAACCTTATGTTGGTGTAACCCTTATGTTGTTGTCACCACTGTGTTGGTGTCACTCTAATGTTGGTGTCACACATATGTTGGTGCCACCCTTATGTTGGTATCACTCTTATGTTGCTGTCATCCTTATGTTGGTGTCATCCCTATGTTGGTGTCACCCTTATGTTGGTGTCACCCTTATGTTGTTGTCACCCCTGTGTTGGTGTCACCCTTATGTTGTTGTCACCCTTATGTTGGTGTCATCTTTATGTTGGTGTCACCCTTATGTTGTTGTCACCCCTGTGTTGGTGTCACCATTATGTTGGTGTCACCCTTATGTTGGTATCACTCTTATGTTGTTGTCACCCTTATGTTGTTGTCACCCCTGTGTTGGTGTCACCCTTATGTTCGTATCACTCTTATGTTGGTGTCACCCTTATGTTGTTGTCACGCCTGTGTTGGTGTCACCCTTATGTTGGTGTCACCCTTATGTTGGTGTCACCCTTATGTTGTTGTCACCCTTATGTTGGTGTCACCCTTATGTTGGTGTCGTCCTTATGTTGGTGTCCCCCTTATGTTGGTGTCACCCTTATGTTGTTGTCACCCTTATGTTGGTGCCACCCTTATGTTGGTGTCACCCTTATGTTGCTGGCACCCTTATGTTGGTGTCACCCCTGTGTTGGTGTCACCCTTATGTTGTTGTCACCCTTATGTTGGTGTCATCTATATGTTGGTGTCACCTTTATGTTGTTGTCACCCCTGTGTTGGTGTCACCCTTATGTTGGTGTCACCCTTATGTTGGTATCACTCTTATGTTGTTGTCACCCTTATGTTGTTGTCACCCCTGTGTTGGTGTCACCCTTATGTTCGTATCACTCTTATGTTGGTGTCACCCTTATGTTGTTGTCACGCCTGTGTTGGTGTCACCCTTATGTTGGTGTCACCCTTATGTTGGTGTCACCCTTATGTTGGTGTCACCCTTATGTTGTTGTCACCCCTGTGTTGGTGTCACCCTTATGTTGGTTTCACTTATGTTGGTGTCACCCTTATGTTGTTGTCACCCCTGTGTTGGTGTCACCCTTATGTTGGTGTCACTATTATGTTGGTGTCACCCCTGTGTTGGTGTCACCCTTATTTTGGTGTCACCTTTATGTTGGGGTCACCCTTATGTTGGTGTCACCCTTATGTTGGGGTCACCCTTATGTTGGTGCCACCCTTATGTTGGTGTCACCCTTATGTTGCTGGCACCCTTATGTTGGTGTCACCCCTGTGTTGGTGTCACCCTTATGTTGTTGTCACCCTTATGTTGGTGTCATCTATATGTTGGTGTCACCTTTATGTTGTTGTCACCCCTGTGTTGGTGTCACCCTTATGTTGGTGTCACCCTTATGTTGGTATCACTCTTATGTTGTTGTCACCCTTATGTTGTTGTCACCCCTGTGTTGGTGTCACCCTTATGTTCGTATCACTCTTATGTTGGTGTCACCCTTATGTTGTTGTCACGCCTGTGTTGGTGTCACCCTTATGTTGGTGTCACCCTTATGTTGTTGTCACCCTTATGTTGGTGTCACCCTTATGTTGGTGTCGTCCTTATGTTGGTGTCACCCTTGAGTTGGTGTCACCCTTATGTTGTTGTCACCCCTATGTTGGTGTTACCCTTATGTTGGTGTCACCCTTATGTTGGTGTCACCCTTATGTTGGTGTCACCCTTATGTTGTTGTCACCCCTGTGTTGGTGTCACCCTTATGTTGGTTTCACTTATGTTGGTGTCACCCTTATGTTGTTGTCACCCCTGTGTTGGTGTCACCCTTATGTTGGTGTCACTATTATGTTGGTGTCACCCCTGTGTTGGTGTCACCCTTATTTTGGTGTCACCCTTATTTTGGTGTCACCTTTATGTTGGGGTCACCCTTATGTTGGTGTCACCCTTATGTTGGGGTCACCCTTATGTTGGTGCCACCCTTATGTTGGTGTCACCCTTATGTTGCTGGCACTCTTATGTTGGTGTCACCTTTATGTTGTTGTCACCCTTATGTTGGTGTTACCCTTATGTTGGTGTCACCCTTATGTTTGTGTCACCCTTATGTTGGTGTCACCCCTGTGTTGGTGTCAACCGGTGCGGCCCTCTTCCCCCCCCCCCCGCTGACGCCATTGAATCGTAATTTTTCTGTAATATATTAGTCTCTTTATTCCAGAATGGTTTCTAGAGTCACGCACAAAAACATAAGGGAGTAACACGAAATTTCATTATGGTCATATGACATTATTATTGGAGTCAGAATAAATGGCATCAAGAGTAACATGACAAAATGAATGAGTCACACACAGTAATAACTGGAGCGAAACAAAATATGTATTAAAAACTCACACAATATGAATGCTAGGTACGGAATAAATGCCAGTTGAGTCACTGGAGTGAAACAAAATATGTAATAAAAACTCACACAATATGAATGCTAGGTACGGAATAAATGCCAGTTGAGTCACTGCAGTGAAACAAAATATGTATTAAAAACTCACACAATATGAATGCTAGGTACGGAATAAATGCCAGTTGAGTCACTGCAGTGAAACAAAATATGTATTAAAAACTCACACAATATGAATGCTAGGTACGGAATAAATGCCAGTTGAGTCACTGCAGTGAAACAAAATATGTATTAAAAACTCACACAATATGAATGCTAGGTACGGAATAAATGCCAGTTGAGTCACTGCAGTGAAACAAAATATGTATTAAAAACTCACACAATATGAATGCTAGGTACGGAATAAATGCCAGTTGAGTCACTGCAGTGAAACAAAATATGTATTAAAAACTCACACAATATGAATGCTAGGTACGGAATAAATGCCAGTTGAGTCACTGCAGTGAAACAAAATATGTATTAAAAACTCACACAATATGAATGCTAGGTACGGAATAAATGCCAGTTGAGTCACTGCAGTGAAACAAAAGGAGGGACACAATGTTGTCTATGGGAGTCACACATAATTTACTCTGTGGTGATAAACATGTCCACATATAATTAACAAATGATGACGTCTGTGTGGACTGAATGTACTCAATTATGTCTTTTAACATGCTGCCCTGATTTCATTACAGTATCCTCACAATTTATTGTTAAATGAAACATGTATGTTTAAAATACATTCGTGCTACATGTGTGAGACTGTAGAACATGACCATGTTCTAACACATTCGTGCTACATGTGTGAGACTGTAAAACATGACCATGTTATAACACATTCGTGCTACATGTGTGAGACTGTTGAACATGACCATGTTATAATACATTCGTGCTACATGTGTGAGACTGTAGAACATGGCCATGTTATATAATACATGTAATGGCGCTCTCATTATCAATACTGAAAACGTATTTACTTATAAGCTCCTTTCTTACTGTTTAATTATTTACTTTCTTTCTAAAATGCATTTTTTTTTTTGCAATTTTATTTTACTTTTCAACTATTTTTTCTCAACTCTCCACATAGTTACCGATTGTTTATTCCAGATTTTTTTAATGAACTCAACCAAAAAAAAAAAGCACTCGAATTGATTTCATATTTTTTTTCTCCAAACCTTCGAAGTGAACTTTTTTTTTATAACTGTATTCCATATGGTGAGATACCACAGACTATCGTCTGCAAGCTCTTCTCGTCTCCATTTCAAACTCTGAGCGGCTAACTTGAGACAGAAAGAGATAGGAGGGGATAGAGGCCATCATCGGAGAAATCCTGGAATATTTTGGTATTGAGCCTTTAGTGTGCCCAGATAAAGAGTCTATTCAGGGGCAGATAATTAAAGGGCAGGTAAGTCTCGTCAATCCAAGCTGCTTTTCTTTATATGCCAGCAAGAGTTACTGTTATCTTTGATGAAATCACAGCTGTATTTCTTTTAGTGTTGTCAGTTATAATGGAAGCTACGATTAAGACTGTCTGGAGTATATATAGCAGTTTATACGGTTTAAAACTGTTTGTAGTATATATAGCAGCGTGTAACGGTTTAAGACTGTTTGAAATTAATATAGAGCTTGCGATTAGTCGGACTAATGGTCCCAAAGTCTAACATTAATTTGTTTCTCGTTTTGAAAAGTTGGTTTAATTTTTTTTTATTTTTTATAAAGTTGTTTGTATTTTGACTGTACAAATAAAACAGCTTTTAAGCCCAAATTATACGTCTATTAAACAAATAGAAATCTTTTATTTAAAAAAATACATTTGACTAATGTAAGGGATTAAAAAGGCATTGTTAATAATGTTAGCAATAAGGAAACTATATGACGTAATTCATTTGTTTTTGTTTTATTTAAACAATAAATCAATATGATACTCTCTTATTCTTCATAGTCATTCCAGATTTAATTACAACATTTTTTTTACAAAGAGAAACAATTTCTAGTGTAGAACATTTGTCAAACATTATTCTTTAAAAAAATAAACTCCATATAAAACTATTTTTAGAATGTTTTTAGAATAAAGTACTAGTCCGTCCAATTAACGTTTGTAATTTAACAACTATACAGGAAATGCCAGAGGGGCGTGTCGTTTATTCAGTGGGGAGTATTGATTGTACAAAATGCTTTAAAGTTAGTATGAATTATAACTTTCTTTATCTTTAAAGTACAATAACAGGAAAAGTGTGTATAATGAAATAAATCTTGCTTGGCCTCGTACAAAAGGAAAACAATTAGCTGAATAATTTTTGATTAAAATGCCACTACAATAAATGTGTCGTTGATTAATTACAAAAATGTAATTTAAGACATTAAAATAATTTACAAAAAAAGGTGCATCGAACGGTTTTTATAATGTTAATTTCATAAATTGGAATTTTATTAAAAATTGTTTCGTATTGTAAGCTAAAGAGAATCTACCGTATTGTGAGCTAAGAGAATCTAACGTATTGTGAGCTAAGAGAATCTAACGTATTGTGAGCTAAGAGAATCTACCGTATTGTGAGCTAAGAGAATATACCGTATTGTGAGCTAAGAGAATCTACCGTATATATATTTGAATAATGTTTATATTGCTTTATATATATATATATATATATATATATATATATATATATATATCATGGATTAAATCATTTCCAGAATGGTCACAAAACTTGCAAAATGTGCACAACAACATATCACAAAGCCACCAATATTTAACATTTCATAAAATATTTTTGCATGTTCTAAACGAACATGAAAATTGAAAGAGTTGGCACATTATACATGTCTGTGTCTGCTCTCATTAAATGACAATGTCTGTGTCTGGTCTCATTAAATGGCAGTGTCTGTGTCTGGTCTCATTAAATGACAGTGTCTGTGTCTGGTCTCATTAAATGTCAGTGTCTGTGTCTGGTCTCATTAAATGGCAGTGTCTGTGTCTGTGTCTGGTCTTATTAAATGACAGTGTCTGTGTCTGGTCTCATTAAATGGCAGTGTCTGTGTCTGGTCTCATTAAATGGCAGTGTCTGTGTCTGGTCTCATTAAATGGCATTGTCTGTGTCTGGTCTCATTAAATGGCAGTGTCTGTGTCTGGTCTCATTAAATGACAGTGTCTGTGTCTGGTCTCATTGAATGGCAGTGTATGTGTCTGCGTCTGTGTCTGGTCTCATTAAATGGCAGTGTCTGTGTCTGTGCCTGTGTCTGGTCTCATTAAATGGCAGTGTCTGTGTCTGTGTCTGCGTCTGGTCTCATTAAATGGCAGTGTCTGTGTCTGTGTCTGGTCTCATTAAATGGCAGTGTCTGTGTCTGGGTCGCATTAAATGGCAGTGTCTGTGTCTGTGTCTGGTCTCATTAAATGGCAGTGTCTGTGTCTGGGTCTGGGTCTCATTAAATGGCAGTGTCTGTGTCTGTGTCTGTGTCTGTGTCTGGTTTCATACCATTCTTTTTACAACCATACATTTTATTTTTTTTAAATATGTACATTCTGGTAATTTTTCTTGAAAATAATGTTCATGAGTTAATGCAAGGACTTTATTATAACCAATCACAACATTAGTTGGTGTGTCACTATGTCCATTTCTTTTATCCTGATTTTTGTTTGTACTGGCATTGTGATGTTTGGGGCCAAATAATGGGAACTTTCTATGTGGCCAACTAATGGGAACTTCCTATGGGGCCAAATAATGGGAACTTTCTATATGGCCAAATAATGGGAACTCTCTATGTGGCCAAATAATGGGAACTTTCTATGGGGCCCGTTTCATCGGCCATCCTGCACTGTTTCGAAACGTTTAAAAAAAAGGTATGGCAAATACAACAAAATACATCGAGCTTGTTGTTTGTACTTGCCAAATCCTACTGCAAACCCAACCCCGTTGCATGGTCCGTTTGGGAACTAGTATTAGACTAATTCCGACCCTGTGCATATGCACTGAGTAATCGTTACCCCCTCCCCCAACTCGCCCCTTATTAGAGTGTTTATATATAAATATACATATATATATATATATGTAGCAATGGTGTATGGTTTAATAAATAATACCGGTACATAAATATATCTATATACTTATTTATAAGACGCATTTGCTGTCTGTCTGTCTGTCTGTTCCCTTATAACTCAAGATCCAGACAACCAAATAACGTGAAATTTGTTACACATACACATAATTACATGGGGAAGGTTATAGGACATGTTTCATCTCGGTGGGTAGTTTAATTGTAATAAATTATTTTTGTTTTTAGTATTTTACTATATTAAAAGTAATCTCGACGACGCCATAAATAAAACTCTTCTGTGACGTCGTTTCCTGATGATACATTTTTAAAAGAGGGGTAACTTCCGGAAACTCCAATTGTAAACATGGTGAAATCAATAGTCATATCTATTTACCTATCGTTTTATGTATTCAGAAGATTAAAATTAAAGATGCACTTTAATAAACCGAAATATGTTAATTAAAATGTTTCTGTGACATTATTAACATAATAATACAATCTCAATGGGTAGTTTAATTGTAATTAATTATTTTAGTATTTTACTATATTAAAGTATTCACGGTATGGGATCGCCTTCACTATAAATAAAAATCCTCTGTGACGTCATTTCCCGATGATGAACTTGCGCGCGGGTGCTTTAAATGTTATTGCATTCAAATTGTATCAATGCACAGGGAATTCCCTGTATTCGCGCACCAAGTGAATGTGTAATTGAACGGACGGAGAAGAAAGGGTTAGGGACGGAAAAAAAAATATTGTTGTTGTTTTTTTTTCATGCTGCAAGTACCCGGCTTTGCCCGGGATTAAAATAAAGTTTTCTGTTTATTTAAGACGCGTAATTTGACGTTTAATTGTACAGAGAGAGGGAGGGTGAGAGAGATAAAGAGAGAGGGAGGGCAGGGAGGGAGAGGGAAGGAGGGGGCAGGGAGGGGGAGAAAAGGAGGGAGGGAGAGGTGGTAGGAAGGGAGATAAAGGGGGAGGGAGGGAGAGGGAGGGTTGGAGAGAGAGGGAGAGAGAAAGGGAGGGAAGGAAAGAGAAAGGAAGGGAGGGAGAGTGGGAGTAGGGAGGGAGATAGAGGGGAGGGAGGGAGAGAGAGAGGGAGTGAGAGGGAGTGAGAGAGATAAAGAAAGAGGGAGGGAGAGAGAGATAAAGAGAGAGGGGGGCAGGGAGGGAGAGAGAGGAAGAGGGGGAGAGAGGGAGACGGGAGAGGGAGGGAGGGAGAAAAGAGGGAGGGAGAGAGGGGGTAGGGAGGGAAAGGGGAGGGAAGGAGAGAGGGAGAGAGAGGATGGGAGAAATGGGATGGAGAGAGATATAAAGTGAGAGAGGGGGCAGGGAGGGAGAGAGGGGGGGAGGAGGAAGGGAGGAAGGTGGAGAGAGGGGGGACGGGGGTGAGAGAAGGAGGGAGAGAGAGGGAGATGGGAGAGGAGGGAAAGAGAAAGGGAGAGAGGGGGTAAGGAGGGAGTGAGAGAGTGGGAGTGAGGGGGGTAGGGAGAGAACAAAAGGTAAACAGAAAACCTTATTTTAAACCCGGGCAAAGCCGGGTACTTGTAACTAGTAATCAATATAGCTTTACATTGAATTGTATAAAAAAAAAAGCAATTAGTTTTGCTAGAGGAGATTTTAAAGACTATATGAAGGTTTAATGGCTCTGAAAACTATTAGTTTATTTAGTTTACTAATGTCTTTAGACATATTGTATGTATATCTAGCCTGATCAAATGGATAATACTCTCATAGTTTTAGTATATTCATGTTCACACAAATGCTTAGACATTCATCCTTTACGTATGACTGACTATTCAATCCTTTTATAAGGTCTACTTATGTCAACTCATATGGCTAGTTATTCCTTTTATATATTCTATTAATTAATGTAATCACATATCATCTTACACGCTCATGTAATGAGATACATACATATGAATAGACCCTGAAACACTTATATCTACTGAATATCTAGTTAACCCTTTGAAGTTAAAGTAATGGACAGTTGTATATATATATATATATATGTGCGGATCTTGAAATTTAGCGTCCGCGTCCGTCCATGGATTTCTATCAATGATCCGCGTCCGCGTCCGCAGAATCTTACAACATTGGTCCGCAGTCAGTCCGCGCGTCTGCATTGCTGAAATTTAGCTGTTTAAATGACTTGAAATTTTTTATGGTAACGCTAAAGAAGATCCGCGTCAGTCCGCGAGTCCGCAACTTAACCATAAGAAGCGTCCGTTGTCAGTCCGCGGATTCGGAAAAAGTCTGCGGATCTGCGTCCGCAAGCGGACGCGTCCGCAGTCCGGTTATCTCTGATACATATGTGTGTGTGTGTGCGTGTCATTGTTTAATGTATCCCCCCCCCAAAATTGTCCGATTCTGCAATGACCACATAAACGTCATGGAAGGAAACAGGAAATTTGTATCGCTGGGTTTGCACTCATCACCACTGATCCACACAAACACACATAGATACTATATGTACCGTAAGATTTCTCCAATGTCTGTTTAAATATTTGGTCCATTTGTCTGCTTGAGTCTGTCTATCTAAATAGGAATACAACTCATAACCAGCGAACAATTTCAATGTGTGAAGGTCAGATAGTCGAAACATTTTGTTTTTCAATTCAACTCATAAAATCAAAACTTAAAATCTATATTCATAGGCGCTTCCACTTTATTCCTTAACAGTGTATGTATTCTAGCTACAATAGACGTAAACACAGACACAGACATATCTCTGACTGTTACATCTATTATCCTCTGTCTCATCTGCGACTTTTATTCTATTTATCTCTCCATCTACGCCGTCTTTTATTTGTTTACTTTACTCGCCGATCTTCCATTTAACCATCTCTCTCCATCTTTACGCTCCTTCCATCACCACCAACACACCACACCCCCCCCGCCCCACCCCCCTGTTTATTTTTTTTTCTGTCTGTTCCTCTCGACAATTAATGTCACAAACTACAGTCCTCGGACGTCCTCGTGTAACGGATGATAATTTCAACTCGGCACACGGACATGACGTCGTCCTGGTCATAGCGGTGACCCCCCCCACACACACACACGCTGCTGAGGCTACCATGCTGACTACCGCGCATTCCCCACCCCCCCAAGCTTCAAATGACTCCCCAACATTACCACCCCCCCTTCTCCCACACCCTCCTAACCTCCTAAAACATACAAACACACACGCATACAAACGCACACGCATACAAACACAAACACACGGCACCACTTCGCTCACCCTGGCCCCGGGAAAATAAAAGTAGCCATTTGATCTCATTACCTAAGAAGCTGTATGTAACAGGATGTAACGTCTTCGAAAAGACCCGCAGTAAATTGCACCTTATTTTCTATATCTGTCCACGGACTTATATTCCGCTCTCTAACACCCCCTTCCAAAACATCTATCATAAACAGAGTTTCGACTTATTGAAAAATGGCAAGCTGGAAAAGGGAAAAAGGGGGGGGGGGGGATGTAACAGTAGAGAAAGCGAGAATTTCAAATTATTTCAAGTAAAGGGAGACAAGCAGTAGTCGGATAGAAAACAAAGGGGAGAGAATTACTGATTTTATAAAATGAAAATAGACATAACAAAATATAGCGAAAAAAATAGCAATGAGTATATTTTGTGACGAACTACATTCAATAAATTCTAAACTAGACTTTTTAGTTTGTTTTGTTTAATTAAAAAAAACATTTTTCTAGCATTGTGCCCCAGTATTTTTCGTTTCTCTAAGACTAATGTCGATGAATTTGTTCATCTTATAAATAGAATCCAGTGTGATATAAATAGAATCCAGTGTGATATAAATAGAATCCAGTGTGATATAGAATCCAGTGTGATATAAATAGAATCCAACGTGATATAAATATAATCCAGTATGATATAAATATAATCCAACGTGATATCAATAAAATTCATTGTGATGTTTCAACCCCACATGACGTATATAATACGATATCACACTGACCAAATTGTGTGGTGTTTCAAGCCAATAAGCCACTCGCTGCCTGTCATATCACAAGATTATTTTCTTCATGTAGTGTGTATTAAACTAGACTCTATGGACCTCACATCTTGAAACAAATAATGAACTAGAAATGAATAACTGTATGGAGGGGGGGGGGAGAGAATACACTACATTGACACAATGTAAAGAAAAACCACGCACCCCACCCCCACCCATTCCACCCCCCCCCCACCCAAACTTCCGAAATTTTGACGCCAGCGGGAAAATAAAATTTGTATAAACTCTTTTTGTCTCCACATCTCTTAGTTGTGTTCAGTTTTTGAATGATTAAATCAGCCAGGAGATAGTCCAGACGTTATTGTGAGAAATATCGCGTGATGAAGTAGATTCCACGAGAAACAAAATTTAGAAATATAACAGGTCATATCGGAATGGCAGTGTCTGAGTCTGTGTCTGACATGATATGACATGGCATAATATGACAATACATGATATGACATTACCTAACATGATATGGCATGGTATTTACCTAACATGATATCGCATGGCATGGCATGATATGACATGACATGACATGATATGGCATGACATATGCTATGACATGACATGACATGATATTTATAAAGAGTTCAATTTAGCCTACATGTATACCTACAAAGCAGAATTTCATCTGTTATTTTTTTAATTAGAAAATGAAATAACACAAAACCAGAATAAAGTTTCAAATTAGCATCAATACTTCATTTCGGATTCCAAGTAGTCCGAGTTTGTTAATGTCTTACTGTAATTTATATTACCATAGGTTCACATTTCGGTCGTTACAACCGTTCTTTGGTATTGGGTGATAAAGTCAGCATCAAAAGTTAAACTTTGGTTAAAACGTCAGTGAATACATTCAATGGTGTATACATGATTTAAGTTCTTTCAGCCTCTTGCCAAAGAAATCGCTTCATGTTTATCTAACTTGTTTGTTCGTGTGTACACCATATTGTTATATCGTACAATAGTTTTTACCCTTTCCTGTAGCCTTCTCTCTCGGTTATTTTATTCATTATTTAATCTTTTCTTCTTTATTTATTATTGGATTCTATTCTTTTCATTACTAGAGTTAAAACGAGTTGTATAGAAGGCGTAATTTGGTTAATGTAATGAAGATATGGATAAATACGCTTGAACTGTGATAAGAAAATTATTGTTCATTGAAATAACATTCATTAGGCTTACTCATTGCTAAACCTGCCTCCATTCACCCTGCCTACATGGCGATGTAGTTCCAGTTTTGACTCTTTCATTTGAGGACAACCTTTCCTATTTGTGTAATCATTTATCAACGAGCCATTGAACAGTAAAATTACCTTATGGACTATTTTTTTGTATGAGATAAGTTTCAGTTTAAGGTTGTTTTTTTTTTTGTTGTTCGATTAAAAACACAATGAATGAAGTACATGACTTATGTATATATGGTGTCTATATCTCGTCATGTGGTGTCTATATCTCGTCTATATTTCGTCATGTGGTGTCTATATCTCGTCTATATCTCGTGTATGTAGTGTCTATATCTCGTCTATATCTCGTCATGTGGTGTCTATATCTCGTCTATATCACGTCATGTGGTGTCTATATCTCGTCTATATCTCGTGTATGTGGTGTCTATATCTCGTCTATATCTCGTGTGTGTAGTGTCTATATCTCGTCTATATCTCGTCATGTGGTGTCTATATCTCGTCTATATCTCGTATATGTGGTGTCTATATCTCGTCTATATCTCGTGTATGTAGTGTCTATATCTCGTCTATATCTCGTGTATGTAGTCTCTATATCTCGTCTATATTTCGTATATGTGGTGTCTATATCTCGTCTATATCTCGTATATGTGGTGTCTATATCTCGTCTATGTGGTGTCTATATCTCGTCTATGTGGTGTCTATATCTCGTCTATATCTCGTGTATGTAGTGTCTATATCTCGTCTATATTTCGTATATGTGGTGTCTATATCTCGTCTATATGGTGTCTATATCTCGTCTATGTGGTGTCTATATCTCGTCATGTGGTGTCTATATCTCGTCTGTATCTCGTGTATGTGGTGTCTATATCTCGTCTATATCTCGTGTATGTGGTGCCTATATCTCGTGTATGTGGTGTCTATATCTCGTCTATATCTCGTTTATGTGGTGTCTATATCTCGTCTATATCTCGTGTATGTGTTGTCTATATCTCGTCTATATCTCGTGTATGTGGTGTCAACATCTCGTCTATATCTCGTGTGTGTGTTGTCTAAATCTCGTCTATATCTCGTGTATGTGGTGTCTATATCTCGTCTATATCTCGTGTATGTGTTGTCTATATCTCGTCTATATCTCGTGTATGTGGTGTCTATATCTCGTCTGTATCTCGTGTATGTGTTGTCTATATCTCGTCTATATCTCGTGTATGTGGTGTCTATATCTCGTCTGTATCTCGTGTATGTGGTGTCTAAATCTCGTCTATATCTCGTGTATGTGGTGCCTATATCTCGTGTATGTGGTGTCTATATCTCGTCTATATCTCGTTTATGTGGTGTCTATATCTCGTCTATATCTCGTGTATGTGTTGTCTATATCTCGTCTATATCTCGTGTATGTGGTGTCAACATCTCGTCTATATCTCGTGTGTGTGTTGTCTAAATCTCGTCTATATCTCGTGTATGTGGTGTCTATATCTCGTCTATATCTCGTGTATGTGTTGTCTATATCTCGTCTATATCTCGTGTATGTGGTGTCTATATCTCGTGTATGTGGTGTCTATATCTCGTGTATGTGGTGTCTATATCTCGTGTACGTGGTGTCTATATTTGTGTTTACACCTCCCATACCGTCCCCACTCTCTCTCTCTCTCTCTCTCTCTCTCTCACACACACACACAAACATCTCCAACTTCTGTCTGGCCCCGCTCACCAAGCCCTCTCCTCCCTCTGCTCACTGCCCCGACCCACGACAGTCTGCTCACTGCCCTACCCACGAAAGTTCCTAAAGCGACCAGACCAACGGCCAGCAGAGAGAGGCTCCACGTACACCTTGCCCTCGCTGCTTCTCATATTGTGTCACCGACTCTCACAGATTCTCAGTCTGTGGACTTGGATACCCGACACACGTTTCACATAAATTTCGCTTGTCTTCTTCATGTCATAGCTGGTTTAATAGTCTGACATTTCCCGAACAGGTAAATACTGCTTGTCATTTATATATCAAATTTGTCCTTTAACATTTTTTTTACATTTGAGCACACATTGGATCCCAGATTTCAATAATCTATAAACTAAAGACATTTTGAGAAATTTATTTTTCATTTTAGAGGAAAACTGACCAATAAAATATAAACCCAGTAATTGAAGATTTTCACCAAGTCTCTTTATGATGTCAAGATTTTATACTTTAAAAAAACAAATGCTAATGAATAAAATAATCTCAGAGATATATTATAAAATGAAGAGTTGATTTTTGTACTACCTCGTTACCCTAATGGTGGGCACACAATGTACATGAAGATGGGCCACCCATAACTACATAGTGTACATGACAATGGGCCACCCATACCTACACAATGTACATGAAGATGGGCCACCCATAACTACATAGTGTACAAGAAGATGTTGTTCTATTTCTTGACCTGTTCTACGTCCCGTCACATCAACAGTTTCATCACTGTGATGTTGTTTACGGTTTTCTTTAACTCATTCATTGATCAACCATATATTAGGTTCGATACAAAATAATAACAAATCCCTCATATAAAGTGACTATCAGATGTATAAAGACTTCCTTTATATTTATTTGAAATTGTCAAGACAATCTGTAATCAAACTTTTGTTTTTGTCAAATAAATAAAGATATACTATGTCCAGTGATAAAAGATGTCTAAATAAATCACAGACAATAAAACAAAAGAATCGATCTATCAAAAAGTACCATTCCCTTCATAAAGGATGTAGTCTACACATTAAAAGCTTCGATTACTTTTTTATTTTTCTAGTTTAAATATTTGAGCTTTTCCCAGATTCCGACCATAAATCTTGAACTTTTATTGACAGTCTTAGGAACTAGACTAAATAGAAATGTTTTCATCTAGAACTAGACTAAATAGAATTGGTTTATCAATAACTAGATTAGATATAAATGGTTTCATCTAGAACTAAACTACATAGAAATGATTTCATCTAAAAGTAGACTAAAGTGAAACATTAATTCTAAAACTAGTCTAAAAATGAATGGTTTATTCTAAAACTAAACTGAAAAAAATGTTTTATCTGGAACTAGATCAAATAGAAATGGTTTCATCTGGAATCTTTTATTATGTCAAACCACAGAGAGAAAAACCGTTTATGTTTGCAGACTTGATTCCCTCTTACTTGTGATCAAAAGCTGAAAATATTGTCAGGAAATGTTGGATAAATTGTGTGTGATAGAGGGTGGTTGCAAACGTTCTATAGCGTGATACTTGCATTGATATTTGAAATGTGTGTAACATATCATATGGCTTTACACTTCCATGATACCCGAGATGGTTGTTGTACATGATATGCCGTCATACTTCCATACATATATATATATATATATATATATATATATATATATCAAAGGTTGTACTTTATGTACATATATCAAAGGTTGAACTTTATTTACATATATCAAAGGTTGTACTTTACGTACATATATATCAAAGGTTGTACTTTATGTACATATATATCAAAGGTTGTACTTATGTTGTTTTCTTCAGTTGTTGTATGGGTCATCGAGTGTAGATAGAACCAGGAATGAAGAAAATCAAATCTGTAGGAGAAAAAAAAACCGTCCCCACAAATTATGCAACATTGTATTGTTTCGTAGATTATCTAGTTGCTGTTGGATTTTTTTTTAACCCATTTTAGAATTCTATTTATAGACGTTCCTATGTCACTGAAATTTAATCTTACTGGAGTACAGCATTAATCATATTTTACCTATTAATTGGTATTCCTTAATAGTGCTACACCACAGATTAGATGGTGCTACACCACAGATTAGATGGTGCTACACCGTAGATTAGATGGTGCTACACCATAGATTGGATGGTGCTGTTACACCATAGATTGGATGGTGCTCTACACCACAGATTAGATGGTGCTACACCATGTTGATTAGGGGACGTATGGTCGTGTGGTAAAAGCGTTCGACTTTCGACCTAAGGATCATTGGTTCAATCTTCTGTGAGAACCAATGAATATTTCAGGTCAAACTCTCCGCTTTGTCTCCAGTGGTGCCTCCATGGCCATCGCACTATCGGCTATGGTGGGGATGAAAGAAGGGAACCATAAAAACCGTTCCATTAGTGGAGTATAGGATCTAAGAGATTTCATTTCATCCTTACAGGGACTTCACAAACACACACTATATTGATGTCTTATTTACTTGCACATCTAAATTATCACAAAGATACATCAATTTCGTGCTTCAATCGATTGATATATCGGCGGATAATTTTTTTTTTTACAATAAGCTTTCATCCACTGTTCAGTTAACTTCATACCGTTTTTCTCCTAATAATAATAACTAAAATATTGTCTAGTTACGTATACACATTCAAAAGAAATATTAAAAGTTTGAGTAATTGTTGCTATACAGCCCTTTCGGGTTTGTTTACTGTGACGTAAAATTATGATCCACTCCCATTGGACCGAAATTTAGCTATCCAGGGACATCGCGAATTCCGTATCTGTTTCGCTGCAATGTTATTCTTAAATATCAATGTAAAAGAGTATCTGTTCGAACTGTGTTTCTTAGCAGCCGCTTTCGTTTGTTTACTTTTGTAGAAACTACACCTGGGAGAATAAAAAAAAACAATGAACTATACCTCATTCGTGATTAACCCAATTGTGTATGTATGCATGTGTATGCATTTGTGCGCGAGTGTGTTTCTGTGTGTGTGCGTGTGTGTGTATTCTGTGTGTGCGCACTCATCATCTTATTCTGCGCTAATGATATTAATATCTTATATCATCAACCACCACATTGATATTCCAATGTAAGTCACATATAAACTGTCACTTTCAAGAATGTTTTCAGTCATCGTAAGAATGGTGTCAGTCATCGTAAGAATGGTGTCAGTCATCGTAAGAATGGTGTCAGTCATAGTAAGAATGGTGTCAGTAATAGTAAGAATGGTGTAAGTCATCGTAAGAATGGTGTCAGTCATAGTAGGAATGGTGTCAGTGATAAAACTAAACTTTACACTTTATTTGAACATTTCTATTGTGAAATTGTATACATCTACAGATGTAAGTTGTTTTTGTTTCTTTTTCCATCTTGTTTTACATTTTCAAAGACAATCAGTTTGAATCTAAAGCAGGGCAAACCTGTGAGAATGTAGACTGGGCGATACTGGGAGTCGACCTGTGGGAATGTAGACTGGGCGATACTGGTAGTCGACCTGTGAGAATGTAGACTTGGCGATACTGGGAGTCGACATTTGGGAATGTAGACTGGGCGATACTAGGAGTCGACCTGTGGGAATATAGACTGGGCGATACTGGGAGGTGACCTATGAGACTGTAGACTGGGCAAAACTGGGAGTCAACCTGTGAGAATGTAGTCTGGGCGATACTGGGAGTCGACCTGTGAGAATGTAGACTGGGCGATACTGGGAGTCGACCTGTGATAAATTAAACTGGGCGATACTGGGAGTCGACCTGTTAGAATGTAGACTTGGCGATACTGGGAGTCCACCTGTGAGAATGTAGACTGGGCGATACTGGGAGGTGACCTATGAGAATGTAGACTGGGCGATACTGGTAGTCAACCTGTGAGAATGTAGACTGGGCGATACTGGGAGTCGACGTGTGAGAATGTAGACTGGGCGATACTGCAAGGTGACCTATGAGAATGTAGACTGGGCGATACTGGGAGGTGACCTATGAGAATGTAGACTGGGCGATACTGGGAGTCGACCTGTGAGAATGTAGACTGGGCGATACTGGTAGTCGACCTGTGAGAATGTAGACTGGGCGATACTGGGAGTCGACCTATGGGAATGTAGACTGGATGATACTGGGAGTCGACCTGTGGGAATGTAGACTGGGCGATACTGGGAGGTGACCTATGAGACTGTAGACTGGGTGATACTGGGAGTCAACCTGTGAGAATGTAGACTGGGCGATACTGGGAGGCGACCTTTGAGAATGTAGACTGGGCGATACTGGGAGGTGACCTATGAGAATGTAGACTGGGCGATACTGGGAGTCGACCTGTGAGAATGTAGACTGGGCGATACTGTGAGTCGACCTGTGAGAATGTAGACTGGGCGATACTGGTAGTCGACCTGTGGGAATGAAGACTGGGCGATACTGGTAGTCAACCTGTGAGAATGTAGACTGGGCGATACTGGGAGTCGACCTGTGAGACTTTAGACTGGGCGATACTGGGAGTCGACCTGTGTGATGTAGACTGGGCGATACTGGGAGTCAACCTGTGAGAATGTAGACTGGGCGATACTGGGATTCGACCTGTGAGAAATTAGACTGGGCGATACTGGGAGTCGACTTGTTAGAATGTAGACTTGGCGATACTGGGAGTCGACCTGTGAGAATGTAGACTGGGTGATACTGGGAGGTGACCTGTGGGATGTAGACTGGGCGATACTGGAGGTCGACCTGTGGGAATGTAAACTGGGCGATACTGGGAGTCAACCTGTGAGAATGTAGACTGGGAGATACTGGGAGGTGACCTATGATATTGTAGACTGGACGATACTAGGAGTCGACCTGTGGGAATATAGACTGGGCGATACTGGGAGGTGACCTATGAGACTGTAGACTGGGCGATAATGGGAGTCGACCTGTGGGAATGTAGACTGGGCGATACTGGAGGTCGACCTGTGAGAATGTAGACTTGGCGATACTGGGAGTCGACCTATGGGAATGTAGACTGGGCGATACTAGGAGTCGACCTGTGGGAATATAGACTGGGCGATACTGGGAGGTGACCTATGAGACTGTAGACTGGGCGATACTGGGAGTCAACCTGTGAGAATGTAGACTGGGAGATACTGGGAGGTGACCTATGATATTGTAGACTGGGCGATACTGGGAGTCAACCTGTGAGAATGTAGACTGGGCGATACTGGGAGTCGACCTGTGAGAAATTAGACTGGGCGATACTGGGAGTCGACCTGTTAGAATGTAGACTTGGCGATACTGGGAGTCGACCTGTTAGAATGTAGACTGGGCGATACTGGGAGTCGACCTGTGAGAAATTAGACTTGGCGATACTGGGAGTCGACCTGTGAGAATGTAGACTGGGCGATACTGGGAGTCGACCTGTGAGAAATTAGACTGGGCGATACTGGGAGTCGACCTGTTAGAATGTAGATTTGGCGATACTGGGAGTCGACCTGTGAGAATGTAGACTGGGTGATACTGGGAGGTGACCTGTTGGATGTAGACTGGGCGATACTGGGAATCGACCTGTGGGAATGTAGACTGGGCGATACTGGGAGGTGACCTATGAGACTGTAGACTGGGCGATGCTGGGAGTCAACTTGTGGGAATGTAGACTGGGCGATACTGGTAGTCAACCTGTGAGAATGTAGACTGGGCGATACTGGGAGTCGACCTGTGAAAATGTAGACTGGGCGATACTGGGAGTCGACCTGTTGGAATGTAGACTGAGCGATACTGGGAGGTGACCTATGAGAATGTAGACTGGGCGATACTGGGAGTCAACCTGTGAGAATGTAGACTGGGCGATACTGGGAGTCGACCTGTGAGAATGTAGACTGGGAGATACTGGGAGGTGACCTATGATATTGTAGACTGTGCGATACTGGGAGGTGACCTGTGAGAATGTAGACTGGGCGATACTGGGAGTCGGCCTGTGGAAATGTAGACTGGGCGATACTGGTAGTCGACCTGTGAGAATGTAGACTGGGCGATACTGGGAGGTGATCTATGAGAATGTAAACTGGGCGATACTGGGAGTCAACCTGTGAGAATGTAGACTGGGAGATACTGGGAGGTGACCTATGATATTGTAGACTGGGCGATACTGGGAGTCAACCTGTGTGAATGTAGACTGGGAGATACTGGGAGTCGACCTGTGAGAAATTAGACTGGGCGATACTGGGAGTCGACCTGTGAGAAATTAGACTGGGCGATACTGGGAGTCGACCTGTGAGAAATTAGACTGGGCGATACTGGGAGTCGACCTGTGGGAATGTAGACTGGGCGATACTGGTAGTCGACCTGTGAGAATGTAGACTTGGCGATACTGGGAGTCGACCTATGGGAATGTACACTGGGCGATACTAGGAGTCGACCTGTGTGAATGTAGACTGGGAGATACTGGGAGTCGACCTGTGAGAAATTAGACTGGGCGATACTGGGAGTCGACCTGTGAGAAATTAGACTGGGCGATACTGGGAGTCGACCTGTGAGAAATTAGACTGGGCGATACTGGGAGTCGACCTGTGGGAATGTAGACTGGGCGATACTGGTAGTCGACCTGTGAGAATGTAGACTTGGCGATACTGGGAGTCGACCTATGGGAATGTACAGTGGGCGATACTAGGAGTCGACCTGTGGGAATGTAGACTGGGCGATACTGGTAGTCGACCTGTGAGAATGTAGACTGGGCGATACTGGGAGTCGACCTGTGGGAATGTAGACTGGGCGATACTGTAGTCGACCTTTGAGAATGTAGACTGGGCGATACTGGGATGTGACCTATGAGAATATAGACTGGGCGATACTGGGAGGTGACCTGTGGGATGTAGACTGGTCGATACTGGGAGTCGACCTGTGAGAAATTAGACTGGGCGATACTGGGAGTCGACCATTGAGAATGTAGACTGGGCGATACTGGGAGTCGACCTGTTGGAATGTAGACTGGGCGATACTGGGAGGTGACCTATGAGAATGTAGACTGGGCGATACTGGTAGTCAACCTGTGAGAATGTAGACTGGGCGATACTGGGAGTCGATCTGTGAAAATGTAGACTGGTCGATACTGTGAGTCGACCTATGGGAATGTAGACTGGGCGATACTGGGAGGTTACCTATGAGAATGTAGACTGGGCGATACTGGGAGTCAACCTGTGAGAATGTAGACTGGGAGATACTGGGAGGTGACCTATGATATTGTAGACTGGGCGATACTGGGAGTCAACCTGTGAGAATGTAGACTGGGCGATACTGGGAGTCAACCTGTGAGAATGTAGACTGGGAGATACTGGGAGGTGACCTATGATATTGTAGACTGGGCGATACTAGGAGTCGACCTGTGGGAATATAGACTGGGCGATACTGGGAGGTGACCTATGAGACTGTAGACTGGGCGATAATGGGAGTCGACCTGTGGGAATGTAGACTGGGCGATACTGGTGGTCGACCTGTGAGAATGTAGACTTGGCGATACTGGGAGTCGACCTATGGGAATGTAGACTGGGCGATACTAGGAGTCGACCTGTGGGAATATAGACTGGGCGATACTGGGAGGTGACCTATGAGACTGTAGACTGGGCGATACTGGGAGTCAACCTGTGAGAATGTAGACTGGGAGATACTGGGAGTCGACCTATGATATTGTAGACTGGGCGATACTGGGAGTCAACCTGTGAGAATGTAGACTGGGCGATACTGGGAGTCAACCTGTGAGAAATTAGACTGGGCGATACTGGGAGTCGACCTGTTGGAATGTAGACTGGGCGATACTGGGAGGTGACCAATGAGAATGTAGACTGGGCGATACTGGTAGTCAACCTGTGAGAATGTAGACTGGGCGATACTGGGAGTCGACCTGTGAGAATGTAGACTGGGCGATACTGGGAGGTGACCTATGAGAATGTAGACTGGGCGATACTGGTAGTCAACCTGTGAGAATGTAGACTGGGCGATACTGGGAGTCGACCTGTGAGAATGTAGACTGGGCGATACTGGGAGGTGACCTATGAGAATGTAGACTGGGTGATATTGGGAGGAGACCTATGAGAATGTAGACTGGGCGATACTGGGAGTCGACCTGTGAGAATGTAGACTGGGCGATACTGGGAGGTGACCTGTGAGAATGTAGACTGGGCGATAATGGGAGTCGACCTGTGGGAATGTAGACTGGGCGATACTGGGAGTCGACCTGTGGGAATGTAGACTGGGCGATACTGGTAGTCGACCTGTGAGAATGTAGACTTGGTGATACTGGGAGTCGACCTATGGGAATGTAGACTGGGCGATACTAGGAGTCGACCTGTGGGAATATAGACTGGGCGATACTGGGAGTCGACCTATGGGAATGTAGACTGGGCGATACTAGGAGTCGACCTGTGGGAATATAGACTGGGCGATACTGGGAGGTGACCTATGAGACTGTAGACTGGGCGATACTGGAAGTCAACCTGTGAGAATGTAGACTGGGAGATACTGGGAGGTGACCTATGATATTGTAGACTGGGCGATACTGGGAGTCAACCTGTGAGAATGTAGACTGGGCGATACTGGGAGTTGACCTGTGAGAATGTAGACTGTGCGATACTGGGAGTCGACCTGTGAGAAATTAGACTGGGCGATACTGGGAGTCGACCTGTTAGAATGTAGACTTGGCGATACTGGGAGTCGACCTGTTAGAATGTAGACTGGGCGATACTGGGAGTCGACCTGTGAGAATGTAGACTTGGCGATACTGGGAGTCGACCTGTTAGAATGTAGACTGGGCGATACTGGGAGTCGACCTGTGAGAAATTAGACTGGGCGATACTGGGGGTCGACCTGTTAGAATGTAGACTTGGCGATACTGGGAGTCGACCTGTGAGAATGTAGACTGGGAGATACTGGGAGGTGACCTATGATATTGTAGACTGTGCGATACTGGGAGTCGACCTGTGAGAAATTAGACTGGGCGATACTGGAAGTCAACCTGTGAGAATGTAGACTGGGAGATACTGGGAGGTGACCTATGATATTGTAGACTGGGCGATACTGGGAGTCAACCTGTGAGAATGTAGACTGGGCGATACTGGGAGTTGACCTGTGAGAATGTAGACTGTGCGATACTGGGAGTCGACCTGTGAGAAATTAGACTGGGCGATACTGGGAGTCGACCTGTTAGAATGTAGACTTGGCGATACTGGGAGTCGACCTGTTAGAATGTAGACTGGGCGATACTGGGAGTCGACCTGTGAGAAATTAGACTTGGCGATACTGGGAGTCGACCTGTTAGAATGTAGACTGGGCGATACTGGGAGTCGACCTGTGAGAAATTAGACTGGGCGATACTGGGGGTCGACCTGTTAGAATGTAGACTTGGCGATACTGGGAGTCGACCTGTGAGAATGTAGACTGGGTGATACTGGGAGGTTACCTGCGGGATGTAGACTGGGCGATACTGGGAGTCGACCTGTGGGAATGTAGACTGGGCGATACTGGGAGGTGACCTATGAGACTGTAGACTGGGCGATGCTGGGAGTCAACTTGAGGGAATGTAGACTGGGCGATACTGGTAGTCAACCTGTGAGAATGTAGACTGGGCGATACTGGGAGTCGACCTGTGAGAAATTAGACTGGGCGATACTGGGAGTCGGCCTGTTAGAATGTAGACTTGGCGATACTGGGAGTCGACCTTTGAGAATGTAGACTGGGTGATACTGGGAGGTGACCTGTGGGATGTAGACTGGGCGATACTGGGAGTCGACCTGTGGGAATGTAGACTGGGCGATACTGGGAGGTGACCTATGAGACTGTAGACTGGGCGATGCTGGGAGTCAACCTGTGAGAATGTAGACTGGGCGATACTGGGAGTCGACCTGTGAGACTTTAGACTGGGCGATACTGGTAGTCAACCTTTGAGAATGTAGACTGGGCGATACTGGGAGTCGACCTGTGAGAATGTAGACTGGGCGATATTGGGAGGTGACCTGTGAGAATGTAGACTGGGCGATACTGGGAGTCGACCTGTTGGAATGTAGACTGGGCGATACTGGGAGGTGACCAATGAGAATTTAGACTGGGCGATACTGGTAGTCAACCTGTGAGAATGTAGACTGGGCGATATTGGGAGTCGACCTGTGAGAATGTAGACTGGGCGATACTGGGAGTCGACCTGTGGGAATGTAGACTGGGCGATACTGGTAGTCGACCTGTGAGAATGTAGACTGGGCGATACTGGGAGTCGACCTATGGGAATGTAGACTGGGCGATACTGGGAGTCAACCTGTGAGAATGTAGACTGGGCGATATTGGGAGTCGACCTGTGAGAATGTAGACTAGGCGATACTCGGAGTCGACCTGTGAGAAATTAGACTGGGCGATACTGGGAGTCGACCTGTTAGAATGTAGACTTGGCGATACTAGGAGTCGACCTGTGAGAATATAGACTGGGCGATACTGGAAGTCGACCTGTGAGAAATAAGACTGGGCGATACTGGGAGTCGACCTGTGAGAAATTAGACTGGGCGATACTGGGAGTCGACCTGTGAGAAATTAGACTGGGCGATACTGGGAGTCGACCTGTGGGAATGTAGACTGGGCGATACTGGGAGGTGACCTATGAGACTGTAGACTGGGCGATACTGGGAGTCAACCTGTGGGAATGTAGACTGGGCGATACTGGTAGTCAACCTGTGAGAATGTAGACTGGGCGATACTGGGAGGTGACCTGTGAGAATGTAGACTGGGCGATACTGGGAGTCGACCTGTTGGAATGTAGACTGGGCGATACTGGGAGGTGACCTATGAGAATGTAGACTGGGCGATACTGGAAGTCAACCTGTGAGAATGTAGACTGGGCGATACTGGGAGTCGACCTATGGGAATGTAGACTGGGCGATACTGGGAGTCGACCTATGGGAATGTAGACTGGGCGATACTGGGGGTGACCTATGAGAATATAGACTGGGCGATACTGGGTGGTGACCTGTGGGATGTAGACTGGTCGATACTGGGAGTCGACCTGTGAGAAATTAGACTGGGCGATACTGGGAGTCGACCTGTGAGAATGTAGACTGGGCGATACTGGGAGTCGACCTGTTGGAATGTAGACTGGGCGATACTGGGAGGTGACCTATGAGAATGTAGACTGGGCGATACTGGTAGTCAACCTGTGAGAATGTAGACTGGGCGATCTTGGGAGTCGACCTGTGAGAATGTAGACTGGGCAGATACTGGGAGTCGACCTATGGGAATGTAGACTGGGCGATACTGGGGGTGACCTATGAGAATATAGACTGGGCGATACTGGGAGGTGACCTGTGGGATGTAGACTGGTCGATACTGTGAGTCGACCTGTGGGAATGTAGACTGGGCGATACTGGGAGGTTACCTATGAGAATGTAGACTGGGCGATACTGGGAGTCGACCTGTGAGAATGTAGACTGGGCGATACTGGGAGGTGACCTATGAGAATGTAGACTGGGCGATACTGGTAGTCAACCTGTGAGAATGTAGACTGAGCGATACTGGGAGGTGACCTATGAGACTGTAGACTGGGCGATACTGGGAGTCGACCTGTTGGAATGTAGACTGGGCGATACTGGGAGGTGACCTATGAGAATGTAGACTGGGCGATACTGGTAGTCAACCTGTGAGAAATTAGACTGGGCGATACTGGGAGGTGACCTATGAGACTGTAGACTGGGCGATACTGGGAGTCAACCTGTGAGAATGTAGACTGGGCGATACTGGGAGGTGACCTATAATATTGTAGACTGGGCGATACTAGGAGTCGACCTGTGGGAATATAGACTGGGCGATACTGGGAGGTGACCTATGAGACTGTAGACTGGGCGATAATGGGAGTGAACCTGTGGGAATGTAGACTGGGCGATACTGGTGGTCGACCTGTGAGAATGTAGACTGGGCGATACTGGGAGTCGACCTATGGGAATGTAGACTGGGCGATACTAGGAGTCGACCTGTGGGAATATAGACTGGGCGATACTGGGAGGTGACCTATGAGACTGTAGACTGGGCGATACAGGGAGTCAACCTGTGAGAATGTAGACTGGGAGATACTGGGAGGTGACCTATGATATTGTAGACTGGGCGATACTGGGAGTCAACCTGTGAGAATGTAGACTGGGCGATACTGGGAGTCAACCTGTGAGAATGTAGACTGGGAGATACTGGGAGGTGACCTATGATATTGTAGACTGGGCGATACTAGGAGTCGACCTGTGGGAATATAGACTGGGCGATACTGGGAGCTGACCTGTGAGAATGTAGACTGGGCGATACTGGGAGTCGACCTGTTAGAATGTAGACTGGGCGATACTGGGGGTCGACCTGTTAGAATGTAGACTGGGCGATACTGGGAGGTGACCTGTGGGATGTAGACTGGGCGATACTGGAAGTCGACCTGTGGGAAAGTAGACTTGGCGATACTGGGAGGTGACCTGTGGGATGTAGACTGGGCGATACTGGGAGGTGACCTGTGAGAATGTAGACTGGGCGATACTGGTAGTCAACCTGTGAGAATGTAGACTGGGTGATACTGGGAATCGACCTGTGAGAATATAGACTGGGCGATACTGGGAGGTGACCTATGGGATGTAGACTGGGCGATACTGTGAGTCGACCTGTGGGAATGTAGACTGGGCGATACTGGTGGTCGACCTGTGAGAATGTAGACTGGGCGATACTGGGAGTCGACCTATGGGAATGTAGACTGGGCGATACTAGGAGTCGACCTGTGAGAATATAGACTGGGCGATACTGGGAGGTGACCTATGAGACTGTAGACTGGGCGATAATGGGAGTCGACCTGTGGGAATGTAGACTGGGCGATACTGGTGGTCGACCTGTGAGAATGTAGACTGGGCGATACTGGGAGTCGACCTATGGGAATGTAGACTGGGCGATACTAGGAGTCGACCTGTGGGAATAAAGACTGGGCGATACTGGGAGATGACCTATGAGACTGTAGACTGGGCGATACTGGGAGTCAACCTGTGAGAATGTAGACTGGGAGATACTGGGAGGTGACCTATGATATTGTAGACTGGGCGATACTGGGAGTCAACCTGTGAGAATGTAGACTGGGCGATACTGGGAGGTGACCTATGAGACTGTAGACTGGGCGATAATGGGAGTCGACCTGTGGGAATGTAGACTGGGCGATACTGGTGGTCGACCTGTGAGAATGTAGACTGGGCGATACTGGGAGTCGACCTATGGGAATGTAGACTGGGCGATACTAGGAGTCGACCTGTGGGAATATAGACTGGGCGATACTGGGAGGTGACCTGTGAGACTATAGACTGGGCGATACTGGGAGTCAACCTGTGAGAATGTAGACTGGGAGATACTGGGAGGTGACCTATGATATTGTAGACTGGGCGATACTGGGAGTCCACCTGTGAGAATGTAGACTGGGCGATACTGGGAGTCAACCTGTGAGAATGTAGACTGGGAGATACTGGGAGGTGACCTATGATATTGTAGACTGGGCGATACTAGGAGTCGACCTGTGGGAATATAGACTGGGCGATACTGGGAGGTGACCTGTGAGAATGTAGACTGGGCGATACTGGGAGTCGACCTGTTAGAATGTAGACTGGGCGATACTGGGGGTCGACCTGTTAGAATGTAGATCAAGGCGATACTGGGAGGTGACCTGTGGGATGTAGACTGGGCGATACTGGAAGTCGACCTGTGGGAAAGTAGACTTGGCGATACTGGGAGGTGACCTATGAGAATGTAGACTGGGCGATACTGGGAGGTGACCTGTGAGAATGTAGACTGGGCGATACTGGTAGTCAACCTGTGAGAATGTAGACTGGGCGATACTGGGAATCGACCTGTGAGAATATAGACTGGGCGATACTGGGAGGTGACCTGTGGGATGTAGACTGGGCGATACTGTGAGTCGACCTGTGGGAATGTAGACTGGGCGATACTGGGAGGTGACCTATAAGAATGTAGACTGGGCGATACTGGGAGTCGACCTGTGAGAATGTAGACTGGGCGATACTGGGAGGTGACCTATGAGAATGTAGACTGGGCGATACTGGGAGGTGACCTATGAGAATGTAGACTGGGCGATACTGGGAGTTGACCTGTGAGAATGTAGACTTGGCGATACTGGGAATCGACCTATGGGAATGTAGACTGGGCGATACTGGGAGTCGACCTGTGGGAATGTAGACTGGGCGATACTGGGGGTCGACCTGTTAGAATGTAGACTGGGCGATACTGGGAGGTGACCTGTGGGATGTAGACTGGGCGATACTGGAAGTCGACCTGTGGGAAAGTAGACTTGGCGATACTGGGAGGTGACCTGTGGGATGTAGACTGGGCGATACTGGGAGGTGACCTATGAGAATGTAGACTGGGCGATACTGGGAGTCAACCTGCGAGAATGTAGACTGGGCGATACTGGGAGTCGACCTGTGGGAATGTAGACTGGGCGATACTGGTGGTCGACCTGTGAGAATGTAGACTTGGCGAAACTGGGAGTCGACCTATGGGAATGTAGACTGGGCGATACTGGGAGTCGACCTGTGAGAATATAGACTGGGCGATACTGGGAGGTGACCAATGAGACTGTAGACTGGGCGATAATGGGAGTCGACCTGTGGGAATGTAGACTGGGCGATACTGGTGGTCGACCTGTGAGAATGTAGACTGGGCGATACTGGGAGTCGACCTATGGGAATGTAGACTGGGCGATACTAGGAGGTGACCTATGAGACTGTAGACTGGGCGATACTGGGAGTCAACCTGTGAGAATGTAGACTGGGAGATACTGGGAGGTGACCTATGATATTGTAGACTGGGCGATACTGGGAGTCAACCTGTGAGAATGTAGACTAGACGATACTGGAAGTCAACCTATGAGGAATGTAGACTGGGGAGATACTGGGAGGTGACCTATGATATTGTAGACTGGGCGATACTAGGAGTCGATTCCGTGGGAATATAGACTGGGCGATACTGGGAGGTGACCTGTGAGAATGTAGACTGGGCGATACTGGGAGTCGACCTGTTAGAATGTAGACTGGGCGATACTGGGGGTCGACCTGTTAGAATGTAGACTGGGCGATACTGGGAGGTGACCTGTGGGATGTAGACTGGGCGATACTGGAAGTCGACCTGTGGGAAAGTAGACTTGGCGATACTGGGAGGTGACCTATGAGAATGTAGACTGGGCGATACTGGGAGGTGACCTGTGAGAATGTAGACTGGGCGATACTGGTAGTCAACCTGTGAGAATGTAGACTGGGCGATACTGGGAATCGACCTGTGAGAATATAGACTGGGCGATACTGGGAGGTGACCTGTGGGATGTAGACTGGTCGATACTGTGAGTCGACCTGTGGGAATGTAGACTGGGCGATACTAGGAGGTGACCTATGAGAATGTAGACTGGGCGATACTGGGAGTCGACCTGTGAGAATGTAGACTTGGCGATACTGGGAGTCGACCTATGGGAATGTAGACTGGGCGATACTGGGAGTCGACCTGTGAGAATATAGACTGGGCGATACTGGGAGGTGACCTGTGGGATGTAGACTGGTCGATACTGTGAGTCGACCTGTGGGAATGTAGACTGGGCGATACTGGGAGGTGACCTATGAGAATGTAGACTAGGCGATACTGGGAGTCGACCTGTGAGAATGTAGACTGGGCGATACTGGGAGGTGACCTATGAGAATGTAGACTGGGCGATACTGGGAGGTGACCTATGAGAATGTAGACTGGGCGATACTGGGAGTCGACCTGTGAGAATGTAGACTTGGCGATACTGGGAGTCGACCTATGGGAATGTAGACTGGGCGATACTGGGAGTCGACCTGTGAGAATGTAGACTGGGCGATACTGGGGGTCGACCTGTTAGAATGTAGACTGGGCGATACTGGGAGATGACCTGTGGGATGTAGACTGGGCGATACTGGAAGTCGACCTGTGGGAAAGTAGACTTGGCGATACTGGGAGGTGACCTATGAGAATGTAGACTGGGCGATACTGGGAGTCAACCTGCGAGAATGTAGACTGGGCGATACTGGGAGTCGACCTGTGAGAATGTAGACTGGGCGATACTGGTGGTCGACCTGTGAGAATGTAGACTTGGCGATACTGGGAGTCGACCTATGGGAATGTAGACTGGGCGATACTGGGAGTCGACCTGTGGGAATGTAGACTGGGCGATACTGGGAGTCGACCTGTGAGAATGTAGACTGGGCGATACTGGGAGGCGACCTGTGAGACTTTAGACTGGGCGATACTGGGAGTCGACCTTTGTGATGTAGACTGGGCGATACTGGGAGGTGACCTGTGGGATGTAGACCTGGGCGATACTGGGAGGTGACCTGTGAGAATGTAGACAAGGAGGTCGACCTGTGGGAATAGACTGGGAGTCAACCTTTGAGAATGTAGACTGGGCGATACTGGGAGTCGACCTGTTTGATCATTGACATTCTGGGGAGGTGTGCTGGGATGATGGGCGATACTGGAAGTCGACTTGTGGAATATAGACTTGGCGATACTATGGTCGACCTGTGAGAATGTAGACTAAGCGATACTGGGAGGTGACCTATGGGACATGTAGACTGGGCGATACTGGGAGTCGACCTGCGAGAATGTAGACTGGGCGATACTGGGAGTCGACCTGTGAGAATGTAGACTGGGCGATACTGGGAGGCGACCTGTGAGAATGTAGACTGGGCGATACTGGGAGTCGACCTGTGGGAATGTAGACTGGGCGATACTGGGAGTCGACCTGTGTGAATGTAGACTGGGCGATACTGGGAGTCGACCTGTGGGAATGTAGACTGGGCGATACTGGGAGTCGACCTGTGGGAATGTAGACTGGGCGATACTGGGAGGTGACCTGTGGGATGTAGACTGGGCGATACTAGGAGGTGACCTGAGGGAATGTAGACTGGGCGATACTAGGGGTATCGACCTGTGAATGTAGACTGGGCGATACTGGGGAGGCGACCTGTGAGACTTAGACTGGGCGATACTGGGAGGTGACCTGAGGGAATGTAGACTGGGCGATACTGGGAGTCGACCTGTGGGAATGTAGACTGGGCGATACTGGGAGTCGACCTGTGAGAATGTAGACTGGGCGATACTGGGAGGCGACCTTTGAGAATGTAGACTGGGCGATACTGGGATTCGACCTGTGAGAATGTAGACTGGGCGATACTGGGAGTTCACCTGTTGGATGTAGACTGGGCGATACTGGGACCTGACCTGAGGGAATGTAGACTGGGCGATACTGGGAGTCGACCTGTGGGAATGTAGACTGGGCGATACTGGGAGGCGACCTGTGGGAATGTAGACTGGGCGATACTGGGAGTCGACCTGTGAGAATGTAGACTGGGCGATACTGGGAGTCGACCTGTGGGAATGTAGACTGGGCGATACTGGGAGTCGACCTGTGGGAATGTAGACTGGGCGATACTGGGAGTTGACCTGTGGGAATGTAGACTAGGCGATACTGGGAGTCGACCTGTGGGAATGTAGACTGGGCGATACTGGGAGTCGACCTGTGGGAATGTAGACTGGGCGATACTGGGAGTCGACCTGTGGGAATGTAGACTGGGCGATACTGGGAGTCGACCTGTGGGAATGTAGACTGGGCGATACTGGGAGGCGACCTGTGAGAATGTGGACTGGGCGTCACGGGCGACTACTGGGAGATGACTGGGTTACCTGAGGGAATGTAGAAGACTGGGCGATACTGGGGATCGACCTGTGGAATGTAGACTGGGCGATACTGGGAGTCGACCTGTGAGAATGTAGACTGGATGATACTGGGAGGCGACCTGAATGCAGATCAAGATACTGACGACCCAGAGAATGTAGACTGGGCGATACTGGGATTCGACCTGTGGGAATGTAGACTGGGCGATACTGGGAGTTCACCTGTGGGATGTAGACTGGGCGATACAGGGAGGTGACCTATGAGACTGTAGACTGGGCGAGTGCTGGGAGGTCAACCTGAGACCAGACTTGGGCGTGCTGAAGATCTTGAAGATGACTGGTGATACTGGTAGCCCACCTGTGAGAATGTAGACTGGGCGATACTGGGAGTCGACCTGTGAGAAATTAGACTGGTCGATACTAGGAGTCGACCTGTTAGGTCAGACTTGGCGATACTGGGAGTCGATCCTTAGAATCTCCGACTGGTGATGTTTGAAGGGGACCACTGTGGGATGTGGGCTGGTACTGGGTCGACCTGTGGGAATGTAGACTGGGCGATACTGGGAGGTGACCTATGAGACTGGAGCTGGGCGATGCTGGGAGTCAGCAGGGAGTCTGAACCTGGGCTACCACAGTCAACCTGTGAGAATGGAGCTAGGCGATACTGGTCGACCTGTGAGACTTTAGACTGGGCGATACTGGTAGGTGACCTTTGAGAATGTAGACTGGGCGATACTGGGAGTCGACCTGTGGGAATGTAGACTGGGCGATACTGGGGAGGTGACCTATGAGAATTTAGACTGGGCGATACTGGGAGTCAACCTGTAGAGAATGTAGACTTGGTGATACTGGGAGTCGACCTGTGAGAATTGAACTGGGCGATATCAGATGACTCAACCTGCGGAAATGTGGACTGGGCGATACTGGGAGGTGAGTCGACCTAAGGGGCAATGTAGACTCAGCGATACTTGGCTGTCGACCTATGAGAATATAGACTGGGCGTGCAGAGTCATTATGGGAATACCAATTTGGGCGATAGAGATTGACTCTATAAGTCCTGAACTAGGGCATTCTGGAGGCAGCCTGTGGGATGTAGATGGATTTCGAAGCTGGAATTGACCTGTGAGAAATTAGACTGGGCGATACTGGGAGTCGACCTTGAGAATGTAGATCATGGAGCGTACTGGTAGTCAACCTTAGATGGAAGCTGTAGAGCAACTGGGCGATACTGGGAGTCGACCTGTGAGAATGTGACTGCACGATATGGGAGGTGACCTGTGAGAATGGGTAGACTGGGCGATACTGGAAGTGTCAATACTGTTGGAATGTGAGACCAAGGCATACTGGGAGGTGACCAATGAGAATTTAGATCTAGGACGTAATTGGTGAGTCAAACTGTGAGAATGTAGACTCGGGCGATACTGGGGAGCTCGACCTGTGAGAATGTAGACTTGGTCGATCACTGGAAGTTGACCAGAGAAATAGAGATCTGGGCGATACTGGGAATGACCTGTGAGAATGTAGACTAGGCCATGCTGGGAGTCGACCTGTTGGAATGTAGACTGGGCGAATGTGTCTGGAGGTGACCTATGAGAATGTAGACTGGGCGATACTGGTAGTCAACCTGTGAGAATGTAGACTCAAGCGATCTTGGGAGCTCGACCTGTGAGAATGTAGACTGGGCGATACTGGGAGTCGACCTATGGGAATGCTAGACTGGGCGATACTGGGGGTGACCTATGAGAATATAGACTGGGCGATACTGGGAGGTGACCTGTGGGATGTAGACTGGTCGATACTGTGAGTCGACCTGTGGGAATGTAGACTGGGCGACTGGGAGGTTACCTATGAGAATGTAGACTGGGCGATACTGGGAGTCGACCTGTGAGAATGTAGACTGGGCGATACTGGGAGGCGACCTTTGAGAATGTAGACTGGGCGATACTGGGATTCGACCTGTGAGAATGTAGACTGGGCGATACTGGGAGTTCACCTGTTGGATGTAGACTGGGCGATACTGGGACCTGACCTGAGGGAATGTAGACTGGGCGATACTGGGAGTTGACCTGTGGGAATGTAGACTAGGCGATACTGGGAGTCGACCTGTGGGAATGTAGACTGGGCGATACTGGGAGTCGACCTGTGGGAATGTAGACTGGGCGATACTGGGAGTCCACCTGTGGGAATGTAGACTAGGCGATACTGGGAGTCGACCTGTGAGAAAAGATTTATTTAATTACATCTAATATTAGATGGGGTGATAACAGATGGGGTGATATCAGATGGGGTTATAACAGATGGGGTGATAACAGATGGGGTGATAACAGATGAGGTGACAACAGATGGGGTGATAACAGATCGAGTTATAACAGATGGGGTTATAACAGATGGGGTGATAACAGATGGGGTGACAACAGATGGGGTGATAACAGATGGGGTGATAACGGATGGGTCGATAACAGATGGGGTATAACTAATGGGGTGATAGCAGATTGAGGTGATATAGATCAAAGAATTTGTTAACCAGTGGTCATAACCAGATGGGGTAACAGATGGGGTTATAACAGATGGGGTGATAGATGGGGTGATAACAAGATGGGGGTTATAACAGATGGGGTGATAACAGATGAATACAGCAAATGGAAAACAAAAATTCTCCAGTGAAAGAAAACTAGCTTTTTTTTATTTATTTATTTTAAATTTCCTGATAGTTTGGGATGTTTTCCCCTGGATCTATAGTCTTCTTTGACCCCCTTCCCCCAATCCCCGACATTCGCAGGATATGGGGCCCCTTCTGAAAGACTTGGTAGGTGACTGGATGGTGTATACGCGTTTAGCTGAACCCATAAAGCACAGCACGGAAATCGAGTTAAATCTTGAATGGCCGGCTCTCACCCAGAAAAGGAAAATTTTCTCCTTAGTGTTGTTTTTTTTTATAGTGCCCTTTTTTCAACCTTACCACAGCCAGGAGTACTTTGGTTCTATAGGCAACACGGGGGAACTTGCACCACGATCTAAACAATCCAGTGCTTCTCGCCGAGATCGAACCCGTGACTTTCAATTCGACAGTCGCGTCACGTTACACTAAACAACTATTCGCCCCATCCCCTTCACCCCGATGAGAACGAAGCAGATCAATTTGAAATGAAATTGGTTGTCGACCGATGTCAAAAATTTGAACGTACCAAGGGCGACATACTATCTTCACGGGGCGACATACTATCTTCACTGGGCGACATACTATCTTCACTGGGCGACATGATATCTTCACGGGGCGACATACTATCTTCTCTTGGAGACATACTATCTTCACGGGGCGACATACTATCTTCTCTGGCGACATACCATCTTCTCTGGGTGACATACTATCTTCACTGGGCGACATGATATCTTCACGGGGCGACATACTATCTTCACGGGTGACATACTATCTTCTTTGGGCGACATCATATCTTCACGGGACGACATACTATCTTCACGGGCGACATACTATTTTCACTGGGCGACATGATATCTTTACGGGGCGACATACTATCTTCACGGGCGTAATACTATCTTCACGGGCGACATACTATCTTCACTGGGCGACATGATATCTTTACGGGGCAACATACTATCTTCACGGGCGACACACTTTGTTCTCTATATGACATTAATGTTGCCTATGTTTAAGTATGCTCTACTCCAGGACGTTGTATAAATCAGACTGTATTTGCTGCAGTCGATACACCAAAGAAAACCCCAATTTTTAGTTTAAATACTGTTTTTCTTACTGATTTCTATAAAAATATCTTTTAGTCGAATTTTTTTTCTTTCGATAGAGTTCAGAAAACTAAAAGAACTATTGCGCCAGTCTTTGACGACTCTCATAGCGAACGTGGTCAATCACGGTACTGACTATTTTCATGTTATCTCTGCCTGCCAGACTTTAAAATGTGTTCCCGTTTTTACACGTTGTGGAATCTGACAGATGAAACTGGAAGGCCAGCAGATGAAAGATAAATAAAAAAAAGTTAACAGAGCGAACGTTTTCGGAATTGCAAACGGAAATTTCCTGTTACCAGTTTTTTTATTTGTCTAAGTAAAGCCTGCTGAATCTGAACACTTTTACTGTAATTTTTTTTTTTTGGCTTCTTTGTGTACTCCATTTTTCGTTTCATTAGGTAAATGTATTTCAATCACGCATTGGTTATTTCCAAAATCGCTCTGTCTCGACAAATTTTAATTAATAAATCTATCTATTGATACCCATAGTTTTTTGGGGGAAAATATCTCATTACATGGATAGTGTGTGGGTAAATATTGTGTTGATGGTGGTATATAATTATGTCAGTCTATGCATGCTGCTAAATATGTCACATTGTGAAGTTGGGGAAAAATATGTGTCAGTGTATGTATGGTGGTAAGTATGTCACATTGTATGGATGGTGGAAAATATGTCACGTTGTGAAGTTGGTTGTAAATATGTCACATTGTAAGTACGGGGGAAAATATGTCATATTGTATGTATGGTGGTAAATGTCACATTATATGGATGGTGGTAAATATGTCACATTGTATGGATGGTGGTAAATATGTCACATTGTATGGATGGTGGTAAATATGTCACATTGTATGGATGATTGTAAATACGTCACATTGTATGGATGGTGGTAAATATGTCACATTGTATGGATGGTGGTAAATATGTCACATTGTATGGATGATTGTAAATATGTTACATTGTATGGATGGTGGAAAATATGTCACGCTGTGAAGTTGGTTGTAAATATGTCACATTGTATGGATGGTGGTAAATATGTCACATTGTATGGATGGTGGTAAATATGTCACATTGTATGGATGATTGTAAATATGTTATATTGTATGGATGGTGGTAAATATGTCACATTGTATGGATGATTGTAAATATGTTACATTGTATGGATGATTGTAAATATGTCACATTGTATGGATGGTGGTAAATATGTCACATTGTATGGATGGGGGTAAATATGTCACATTGTATGGATGATTGTAAATATGTCACATTGTATGGATGGTGGTAAATATGTCACATTGTATGGATGGTGGTAAATATGTCACATTGTATGGATGGTAGAAAATATGTCACGCTGTGAAGTTGGTTGTAAATATGTCACATTGTATGGATGGTGGTAAATATGTCACATTGTATGGATGGTGGTAAATATGTCACATTGTATGGATGATTGTAAATATGTTATATTGTATGGATGGTGGTAAATATGTCACATTGTATGGATGATTGTAAATATGTTACATTGTATGGATGATTGTAAATATGTCACATTGTATGGATGGTGGTAAATATGTCACATTGTATGGATGGGGGTAAATATGTCACATTGTATGGATGATTGTAAATATGTCACATTGTATGGATGGTGGTTAATATGTCACATTGTATGGATGGTGGTAAATATGTCACATTGTATGGATGGTGGTAAATATGTCACATTGTATGGATGGTGGTAAATATGTCACATTGTATGGATGGTGGTAAATATGTCACATTGTATGGATGGTGGTAAATATGTCACATTGTATGGATGGTGGTAAATATGTCACATTGTATGGATGGTGGTAAATATGTCACATTGTATGGATGGTGTTAAACATGTTACATTGTATGCATGTCCAAAAAAAGTGTCTGTATATGGGGAGAAACTTCTAGAGACAGTTCTATGTTTGAACAGCAAATGGACAATGAGCTATTCCGTGCTAATGACGCCTTACCATGAATGTCAGTTCAGCCTTGACCTTATAATCTATCTCTCTTGTTTTATGAATGATAGAGTGAGAGTGAGGGTTAGATTGACCCAGTCTACACAGATAGTTACAGATATTATGAAAGTACTACCTCAGAACAAGAGACAGAAATATATAAAAGAAAGGGATGGGGGGGAGGGGAGAAGATCACAGGGACGTAGCTGGAGTGCAGAGAGGAAATAAAGGACCCCCGGGGCGTGGGGGGGAGAGGGTCGAATCTAAAGCTAATCGCATTAAATAAATCCACAAGAGCGATCATGTGAATGATGTGCTTTGCCGGTTGTCTCCCTTGTCCAGAACTTGGAATTGACCAACTGTGGAGCAGGTTGGCCTTCCGTCCCAGGAACTTCTGGAATGTGACTTAACTGCGGAGCAGCAGCTAATTTATTGATTGAGTTCGGAAAACATTACGATTTAATAAGTTTAACTAACAAATTGCACTCGTTTTTTTTTGGGGGGGGGGTTCTTACCTTTGCCCCTGGACATTAAAGTCCAGTGGTCAGCCATGAGGCCAGCTGAGCGGTGACCTTGCTGATTAGTAACAATATGAAGAACAGTAAATGGTTTTGAATTCATCACATAAATAAATGTTCATTGTCAGACATGATATTTGTTATTTAGTATTAAACTTCTATTGGGTGCAGCACCATTACTATAAGTGTAAGTTTCATCTTGTTCAGTTTACTTAGTGTAAGTTTCATCTTGATCAGTTTACTTAGTGTAAGTTTCGTCTTGATCTGTTTACATAGTGTAAGTTTCATATTGATCAGTTTACTTAGTGTAAGTTTCATCTTGTTCAGTTTACTTAGTGTAAGTTTCATCTTGTTCAGTTGACTTAGTGTAAGTTTCATCTTGTTCAGTTGACTTAGTGTAAGTTTCATCTTGTTCAGTTGACTTAGTGTACGTTTCATCTTGTTCAGTTGACTTAGTGTAAGTTTCAACTTACACATTTCCAAAATGTTTTATGTCTGTATAAGATGGATGATATATAATGTGGTCAGTCCTAAACTATATAAGTAAACTATGTAGTTTGTTCTAGGTTGTACAATCTATATAGTCTGTTCTAGATCGTACAACCTAACTATGTAGCCTGTGCTAGGTTGTACATACTTCTTTATATCTATGGTTTGTACAAACTATGTAGTTTGTTTTAGGTTGAACATTCTATATAGTCTGTTCTAGGCTGTACGTTCTATATAGTCGGTTCTAGGTTGTACAACCTAACTATATAGTCTGTGCTAAGTTGTAAAATCTATGTAGCCTGTTCTAGGTTGTACAATGTGTGTAGTCTTTCCCTAGTTAGTACAACAGTCTCATCTAGTTTGCACAACTGACCTATGTAGATCAGGGTGTTTTATCTAATGCCTGCTGTGTTTCCACTTGGTTTCTGGCAACCAGTAAGATCAATGCGCACCAGTAAATGTAATACTAAACATACGACCACAGCTCACGTTGTTATATAGGTCTGGACAGAGACAAACCGGACACACGATCTATTGAAACAAGGGCTTTCTTCTACTCTTCTCTCTCTCTCTCTCTCTCTCTCTCTCTCTCTCTCTCTCTCTCTCTCTCTTTCTCTCTCTCTCTCTCTCTCTCTCTCTCTTTCGCACTGTCTCTCTGTCTCTCCCTCTCATTCTCTCTCTCTGTCTCCTTTTCTGCCCATTTCTGTCAACCTATATCTGTCTATCTATTTATCCATCTATCTTTCCATCGGTCTATTAGTATCCAGAATGAATGTAATTACTGATCTAATTACGGGAACGGGTGGTCGTGCGGTAACGCGCTCGACTCTCGACCTGAAGGTACCTGGTTCGATCTCCGGTGAGGACCAAAGAAATTGTTCAAGTCTTGCCTTAAGTCCCCGCTGTGTTTTCCCGTGGTGCCTCCATGGCCATCACACTATCGTCTATGGTGGGGATGAAAGAAGGGTCACCATAAATAACGACCCGTGATTGGTTTAAGGATCTAAGATATTTCATCTCATCATTACAGGGACATCACTCACTGATCTAATTCTCACTCGACCTTTCCATGTAATTTTCATTAACTTGTACTTTTGAATTCTTTCTTTTTTTAAAAAAAAAAAAAATCACTACTTATAGCAAGTTCTTGTTCTCATCACAATAGAATGACGTCATATCCCATTCGTTGACAATACTTGAAATACACGAGTATTACGTCATAGAACCCACACCGTGTAAACTAATGGTATCGCCTTTATGACGTCCAAATACAATTATTACGTCATCATTTTACGGGTGAGTGAACGAATAGGTAGAGTATTCTGTGCTTTTAGATGGGGGAGGGGGTCTGTCTTCATGTGAGTGAGTGATTGGGTGAATGGGTTAGAAAACAATTCAGTGAGTGTCGGAGTGCTATGGCTAGTGAGTAATTTAATGAGAAAGTGATTTCGTGAGTGAGTGATTTGGTGAGTCAGTGATTTCGTGAGTCGTTGGTTTGGTGAAGGAGTTAAAAATATGTAACCAGTAGAGTTAATGAGTGTATTGTAGGTTGGGAAAACGACTACGCAACTGTTAATGATTGGATGAGTTGCTGAGTGGCTCATTGGGAAATTTTTGACTTGACCATAAAACCAACAAATCTGAGTACTTGATATTGTATGTGCATCACTTGAATGCGTTTATATTTTATTACAGCGCTGAACTTTTATATGGAGTCTAATGATTAGTCAGGATTGATACGATATTCACTATGTCTAATCCTAACATATATCGACTGCTGCACTGTTCATATATTGACTAGTATTGTATGTGTTTAATTGTCTAGTATTGTATGTGTTTAATTGTCTAGTATTGTATGTGTTTAATTGTCTAGCATTGTATGTGTTCAATTGTCTAGTATTGTATGTGTTTAATTGTCTAGTATTGTATGTGTTCAATTGTCTAGTATTGTATGTGTTCAATTGTCTAGTATTGTATGTGTTCAATTGTCTAGTATTGTATGTGTTTAATTGTCTAGTATTGTATGCGTTCAGTTGTCTAGTATTGTATGTATACAGTTGTCTAGTATTGTATGTGTTCGATTGTCTAGTATTGTATGTGTTTAATTGTCTAGTATTGTATGTGTTCAATTGTCTAGTATTGTATGTGTTTAATTGTCTAGTATTGTATGTGTTCAATTGTCTAGTATTGTATGTGTTCAATTGTCTAGTATTGTATGTGTTTAATTGTCTAGTATTGTATGCGTTCAGTTGTCTAGTATTGTATGTATACAGTTGTCTAGTATTGTATGTGTTCGATTGTCTAGTATTGTATGTGTTTAATTGTCTAGTATTGTATGTGTTCAATTGTCTAGTATTGTATGTGTTTAATTGTCTAGTATTGTATGCGTTCAGTTGTCTAGTATTGTATGCGTTCAGTTGTCTAGTATTGTATGTATTCATTTGTCTAGTATTGTATGTGTTCAATTGTCTAGTATTGTATGTGTTCATTTGTCTAGTAATGTATTGTTCAATAATAAATTCATAACCCCATATTTCTAGTATATACCGTACACAAGGAATGATTTCTATTTCAAACTTCATCTCCCATTGTGTCATGTTGACGAGAAATTGATATTAAAATGTTCTCGTCTGTTATAATCACCCGTTGTGCCTCCATAGTCATTGCACTCTCGACACGAGTGAGGATGATAGAGGGGAACTACACCCGCAGTTCTCAACTAGTAGTACGCGTACCCCGTAGGGTACGGCAAAGGTTATGGAGCAGTACGCAGCGACATATATAATTTTAACTACGCTTCGTTAATGAATGGCATGTTGCAGTTTAGTTAAAAATAATTTAAATAGTAAAGAGTTTTAATGATAAAAATTTATTGAGGCTAAGCAATTTCTGATTCCTGTTATAAATATATTGACCATTTGTTCTGCTACACAATTGTTACATAATAGGTACTTGATTTATATCATTATACTTTTGGTTTAACGTACAACCCGGGAAGAACGACAAAGATGCACGAATATAGCTTAGCTATTTGTGTGATATTTCTTATAAAATATTGAAAACAAAGAACAGATCTATCAACAACAAATTGACCAGTCGCAGTTATTCAATTTAAAATAAAATTAATTCTGCTAAAAAGTAAATTTGCAAATTAAATAACATCACTCAGAAATCACGGAGTTTGTACTTTATTATTTTATTATACATATGTATAAAAGTGAAGTCAGAAGTCAATATTATTTTATTAACTTATTTAAGTTGCTAGTTGTCCTCAGAAGATATCAATATATAAAATTATTACAAGGTTGCGAACAGGCCCACAGACAGAAATTTCGGGTCCCTGGGCTGGGGTGACACGGGCCCCCGTGCTGATATTAATATTTTAAAAAGCTGATTGGCCAGCTCAGTCCGGGCCCTAAAACAAAATTGAACAAAATGATTGATGTTTTATAGCCGTTATTATTAAAATTTTGTCAAAAAGCTCAAATCATGCACGCCCCCCCCCCTCTGGCTACGGGCCTGGACCCGGGTACCAATAAACTCTGATTGTTATTCGGACCCGTGGCAAATATGCACTTAGCTTAGCTTATTTTTTTTATATAATTGTTTGAATTGTATGATTTAATCGTTACTCAGTGTCTAGGGTTCCACTAAGCGGACTCTGTATTATTATTTTTTCGGGTTCCGTCTAATAAAGTTTAAATATAGCTAAGCTTAGTGCATATTTGTCACGGGTCCGAATAACAATCGGATTTTATTGGGACCCGGGTCCGAATAGCCACAACCATGTATCTACTCTATTTCAGATATTCTGTTTGTAATAAAATTGTTAAATACAGTAAGCGACCGTTTTATTTTTAGTCTATTACAAATTCGCGGTCAAATAATACACGAAATGATGCGTTCTATTTGTCGTCGCAGTAAAAATTTATTTTAAATGATTGATACAATTTTTCTATGAAATAAAACTGTTTTAACCTTATATATAACAAAATAACATGCCATTAAAAAAATTTCGGAGGGTAAAAAAGATTTAGAACGAATACAAAACGATTCCTCATTAAAGATTTCTTGAGGTGATGTGCGTGTTACTGTTGTGGCGTTCGTAAAAATGACAACATTTCAAATTGTATGAGGCAGACAATCAAACAAATTTGCAATTTTAAAGCTAAAAAAAAAATTCTGCTGTAAAAAAACAACATTTGGGAGCCGTGGAGCCGCCAGATTTTTTCGGCTCCGGCTCCAGCAAAAAGTAGCGGCTCCCGGCTCCGCAAGCCTGCCCATTTGTAGTCTCCAGGATCGAGCAATAGACATCCCATCCTAAATGACCTAAACAATACGTACCAACATTGTATCCTAAATGACCTAAACAATACGTACCAACATTGTATCCTAAATGACCTAAACAATACGTACCAACATTGTATCCTAAATTACCTAAACAATACGTACCAACATTGTATCCTAAATGACCTAAACAATACGTACCAACATTGTATCCTAAATGACAGATAACTAATTAATTTTAAAACCTAAGCAGCTTCCAAGGTTAGGTTGTTGACAAAGGTTTGGTTGTTAACAAAGGTTTACATCGACAAATTAAATCCGTGTTGTCACTTTCACAAATATTTTATTTCTGTATTTCCAACTTTTCTTCAAGCGCTATTACCCCCTGTTTCTCCACCAAATATTTATAGGAAAGACTCATTTAAAGCTTCCGATCTCATCTTGACTCGTGGGTCATTTCATTCATAAGTTTAAGGTTTCAGACATTTTATTACCGGAAACTCTGTTTCTAACTCCAGACAAAGAAGAGGTAATATTGTCTAGTTGACATTTCGGCATCACATTCATTTAAGAACTATCAGGACTTCAGTCTAGATACAGTATGTCACATTTTTTTTCCATCCTGAGGTCATCAAGTGTCTATCAGTAAGCCTATTCAAATATATCATTCTCGCCGTCATCAATTGTCTATCAATAAGCCTATTCAAATATATCATTCTCGCCGTTATTAAGTGTCTATCAGTAAGCCTATTTAAATATATCATTCTCGCCGTCATCAAGTGTCTATCAGTAAGCCTATTCAAATATATCATTCTCGCCAAATAGCTGAACGGGCCCTACTTGATATAATTTTAGCTCTGCATTTCATAACTCTAAGCTTTAAGCTTTTTTTACCCTCATGACAAAAGAGAAATATCTGTTTAGCTCAGTTTCAATTCAAGCCATCCTGACCTTTCCTTTCAAAACGCATGTTTAATTAAATCAGTCAAATGTCACACGATGTGTCATGATTCATGTTATTTGGCAATATCAAGGAAATATTATGTCAAAAAAGAAAAAAAAACTTGCAACATTAAGAAGTGAAATAAAAACTTGCAATAAAAACACGTAAAAAAAACTTGCAATAAAAACACATGAAAAACTTGCAATAAAAACACGTGAAAAAACTTGCAATAAAAACATGTAAAAAAAAACTTGCAATTAATAACACGTGAAAAAAACTTGCAATAAAAACACGTACAAAAAAACTTGTATCATGAACAAGTAAAAAGTATTTTTGCAAACAGTGACAAACTACTCAGTTACAAGTTATGTAAAAAAAAAAATTAAAAGAGGTTATTGAAGGTTAAAAGGAGGTTATTGAAGGGTTTTAATGTACCAGAACCTCTGGGTGATCAATTTTGGTAATTGATGGTTCTGCTTTAGAAGCTCTGAAACCGGACACCAGTGTGTTGAAGGCAGACTATTGAAATATTTGTACCCAAGGAGAATATTGAACCATCGATGAAAGAAGTGGAGGAACATTTTCATTTTATCTCTTTTTTTTATTTTCTGATGAATGGAATGCGAGTTTTTCTTTGTCCCTGACAACTATTGTATATCCGACCTTTATTTCTTTCTTTTTTTCTTCCATTCGTTTTTTGTTTCCCTTGTGGTTTTTTTTTCCCCTCTCGTACAAGTCTCATCAGAAGCGAGTAAAAATAGCGAGTGAAATTCTGAATATCTTAGTGTGCATTTGACGAGTTAATCACTGAAGGGGAGGTAATTTCTTGCAAGGGGAAATATGGAGGTAACTCGGACAATCGAATTATTTCCTCCCTTTGTTCTCCCAGTGTGGAAGGCACCCCATGAGTATCGGTTACTGTTTTATTTTTTTATTATTTTTTTAGAGTAAATAGACCTAGAAATGGGACTTCACATTTTATGAGGCTTCGATTTCTTACAAGAAGTGTATAAACATCGAATACGTTAATCAGCGATTTCGATACTTAGCTGAAGTCGGGGTTGGAAAAAAAAAGGAAAAATTTTAATCAATTTAAAGCAGGGATGAAAAAAAAATCGGAAGTAGGGGGGCGGGGGAGGGGCGATGTTGGATGGAAGTAGTTGGGGCTGGATGACGGGCTGGATGACGGGCTGGATGACGGGCTGGATGACGGGCTGGATGACGGGCTGGATGACGGGCTGGATGACGGGCTGGATGACGGGCTGGATGACGGGCTGGATGACGGGGTGGATAAGGGGGTGTTGGTTGAGAAGTAGGTTAAATGCAAATAGCAACAAGTCGATAGCGCTTGGCGATATAAAAGGGGCTACAACTGTCAATCACACGGCGCTGATTGCTTCCCCTTGAAAGTATTACGATATAATTAAAAACAAGCTATTAAGCCTGTTCCATTCTGGACACAGGACGTGTTAGCGCATTTTCGTGTTATGTATCAGTACGTTTGTTAGCTTTCAGTAAATATTTGTAAATTTTGTAAATGTTTATAAATTCAATTGTGTAATGCATATATTTGTAAAAAAAAATTATAAAGACGTTTCTTTATATTTGAAAAAAAATTATTGTCTCTTAAATCTAACTACAAGTGGTTTGTGGTTACTGAAACAGGACTCATAATTGAAAACATTCGAAATTATAGTCATTTATCGTCCGAAAACTCCGTCAATTGTTGCATAGCTCTGATACTTTCAATTAAACTCAGAACACAACCTTACTATTTCATTTGATGAGTTTCTTAATAAATCTTGGTGAAACTACGTGCTGCAGTATTTCGCACCAAATGAACGGGTTATTGAACGTACAAGGTGTATATATAATATATAAGCCCCTTAGGAGCCCTGAAGCCCGGCCCTCAGAGGTCCTATCGCAAAATGAACTTTTGATGTACATATGGCAGGCCAAGACCTACAAAATGATATATACATCATGGGTCTAGGACTTATAGTTGCTGAGATATAGCGCTCCTTAATTAATATAGCTTATATAGTAAAAAACGGTACTAAGGCCCCTTTTACGGCCCTGAGAGGTCAGATCGCGAAATGAAAAAAAGTCATTTCTTGGCAGGCCAAGACCTACAAAATGATATATACATCATGGGTCTAGGACTTATGGTTATTGAGATCTAGGGTGATGACGGACGGACGGACAGACACAAAACGGGGACAATAGAGCATTTTTTTTCCGAAAATGCTCTAAAAATACATCAACAACTATTATAGTGGGTGAAGCAAGTCTTCGTGTACGCAGATTTTTTGTGCCTAGACGTTAGATTTTATAAAATCGGTATATATTAATATATATATATATAGGTCATGACAGTGAAATTAAAAACGAAGGGTAGACAACTATTGTTGAGATGATATTCATGGTATAGAAAAGTAAGGGAAGATAATTATACTGAAAATGACGACCACTGAATAAAGTAAAGGAAAGACATTTCTAGTAGATGTAACATTTACTTAATTTAAGAAATGTTTGACAAATTTTCTAGACAAGTTGACAACTGTAGTTGATGTAACATTTATTTAATAAACAAATAGACAAAATTTCTAGACATGACGTCTTCGTGAGGCAGTGTTTCTTAAAGTGGGGTACGCGTCTCACAAGTGATATTAACTACCAGGAAACCAAATTATGATGAGCCGTCGTCTACACTTCAACGCTTTCATCCAACTAATAAAATATTAGCGATTTGGGTTCTGCGTTATATCGAAAGTAAAGAATTAATACAACAGTATTCCAGTATAAAATACACTCATGAAAAAATCGGATCTGCCCGAAACCAAAAATAACCTAGCCTACCGATTAAGCCTAAGGGGATATAACTCTATGCAAAGGTTTTTGCAGGGTACAGCTAGTTATATTATAATCAAAATTGTATTTATCGTTCGTTATTATTTGTTCGTGTACTAAACAGGTTCACTTAGTATTACAAACAATAAGACAGGAGTACTAATAACAAAAAATATGGGAAAATGTTGGGAAACACTGAAGTAAGGATAGATAACTGGACTAGATATAACAATGTATTTATTAATGTAATTCTAGACAAATTCTCTAGACACGACGTGCTCTGAGTAAAGTAAGGGTAGACAATTAAAAATCAAAAATTGCATCCACGGCGTAATGTCTGGGTAACTAAGGGCTGGCAGCTAGTTAAATATGTGTGTGTGTGTGTGTGTGTGTGTGTGTGTGTGTGTGTGTGTGTCTGACATTAATAGAATACATTTTGGTTACATAACAAAAGTGTGGCACGACGTCTGTGAAATCAGCATTGGGGAAGGGGGGGGGGGAGAGAGAGAGAGATCAGCTACTTCCCGACCCCACGATTTTGACATTCAAAGAATAAACTAATGGTACACAAAATAAACAATGGCTAGACGAGTACACAGGGTGTGACATCAGCAACATAATTAAAGGAATAGATTTAAACTAAAACATAGTGTGACAGTCAACGTAAAAAAAACAAGGGGACACAAACTATACTTAAACTAGTTGTGAGATCTAAAAGATACACTAAGGATAGACAACTACACAGAGTATTGGATCCACGGAGAAGCCACATTGATTAGGAGTGATTTGTCAGGTCCAGAAACCGGGAGATCATTTCACTGTGCAATGAAAGATTCCCATTTCAGATCATTGCATTGATTTCAACTGTTGGTTTCTACTTTGGTGTCATGGAAATCTATATCAGCATTGCTATTACATCTATATCAACATTGCTATAACTTGTAAACTATAATAGATACAATTAAGACATAATTTAAAGGTCTGCTTGAATTCAAATGTTCAAATGTACGGAATTTAGAATAAAAAATTGTTTTTAGATAATTCCTCTTTTAGTATTTTTTTAGTAAATAACATTTTTTAGATACAGTCCCTGGGGGTCATTCTAAAGATTGGCGTAGTTTGGATTAAGTTTAACTGGTTTTACTGTCGAATCAATAAATAAAAGTAGAAATATAATAAAATACTATTTATTATCTTTTAGTCTAATCCACACTTTTGTTGTGACCTAATTACTAAAACTAAAGTTTGTTTTAACTTCATCATTGTTGTGACCTATTTACTAAAACTAAAGTTTGTTTTAACTTCATCATTGTACCGCCACATCTGACACGAAGTAGGTTGTCCCATTAAAAAATTGTTTTATCATAGTCAGTACTGAAGTCATTTGACATCAAGAAATTAGACTCATTAAGAAAGTGTCCAGACGTAGAATTGAAGTACATGTCATACCCTCGACATTCAGACATAGTAGTGAAGTACATGTCATACCCTCGACATTCAGACATAGCAGTGAAGTACATGTCATACCCTCGACATTCCGACGTACAATTGTACATGTCATACCCTCGACATTCAGACGTACAATTGAAGTACATGTCATACCCTCGACATTCAGACGTACAATTGAAGTACATGTCATACCCTCGACATTCCTGATGCATTCGACCAAGTAAAACACAACAATAGTATTGACAGTGTTAGGTTCCATTTTTTTTTCTCTTGTTTTTTTTCTTTTAATTTTTGTTTTATCTTAATATTTTTGTTAATCCTGTTGGAAGGTTTACTTCATATTTTTGTTAAGCCTGTTGGAAGGTTTACTTCATATTTTTGTTATGCCTGTTAGAAGGTTTACTTCATATTTTTGTTAAACCTGTAGGAAGGTTTACTTCACATTTTTGTTAAACCTGTTGGAAGGTTTACTTCATATTTTTGTTAAGCCTGTTGGAAGGTTTACTGCACATTTTTGTTAAACCTGTTGGAAGGTTTACTTCACATTTTTGTTAAGCCTGTTGGAAGGTTTAATTCACATTTTTGTTAAACCTTTTGGAAGGTTTACTTCATATTGCATTAGGTCGGTTCGTTTATTGTTTTTTTTTTTTTGGTGCTGTTTATTTTCATTCCATCTGTTTCACTCTATGAGTGTTATATTCATGTATTTGTATTGCTCTGTTTCTCTATGCTACAAGGTTCTGATCAAATCCAAATTGTGAAAATGAAAAATATATAAATAAAATTATGAAACCCTAGCCTTGACGAAAACTTCTCAACAGACTTTGGGGAGGGGGTTATTTACATAAATCTGCATGACAATGGATAGATGGATTCGTTATTGATTGAATGATGGATGCATCAATTTTGTGTTCATTTGTAACTTAATTTGGAAGCTGGGTACGTTGGCAGGGATTAATTGACGCCTCATTACAACTACAGTCACAGTGTCACTGACAAAGTCCTACACTGAGTCACAGACTAAGTCAAACAGTGTTTGAGTCACAGACTACGTCCTACGCGGATTGAGTCACAGACTAAAACCTACATTGAGTCACAGACTTATGTCAAACAGTGATTGATTCGTCACAGACTAAAACCTACACTGAGTCACAGACACGTCCTACGATGATTGAGTCACTGACTAAAACCTACACTGAGTCACAGACACATCCTACGGTGATTGAGTGATTGAGTAAACAGACTAAGTCCTACACTGAGTCACAGACTAAAACCTACATTGAGTCACAGACTATGTCAAACAGTGATTGAGTCACAGACTAAAACCTACACTGAGTCACAGACACATCCTACGGTGATTGAGTGATTGAGTAACAGACTAAGTCCTACACTGAGTCACAGACTAAAACTTCAATGAGTCACAGACTAGGTCAAACAGTGATTGTGTCACAGACTACATCCTACGGTGACCACTCAGGGCATTAGTCTTCGCGACCGTTTCATGATTGAAAAAAAACAACTAAATAACACCCACGTAAAGACCGTCCATCACTAAAATATGAGAGGGGGGGGTGGGGGGGTGGGTGGGGGTGGGGGGGGGGGGGGGGGGGGGGGGGGGGGGGGGGGGGGGGGGGGGGGGGGGGGGGGGGGGGGGGGAGGTGGGTGTTTGAGTGGGTGTTTAGGTGGGTGTTTGAGTGGGTATTTAGGTGGGTGTTTGAGTGGGTATTTAGGTGGGTGTTTAGGTGGGTGTTTGGGTGGGTGTTTAGGTGTTTGGGTGGGTGTTTGGGTGTTTAGGTGGGTGTTTGGGTGGGTGTTTGGGTGGGTGTTTGGGTGGGTGTTTGGGTGGGAGTTTGGGTGTTTGGGTGGGTGTTTGGGTGGGTGTTTGGGTGGGTGTTTGGGTGGGTGTTTAGGTGGGTGTTTGGGTGTTTGGGTTGGTGTTTGGGTGGGTGTCTATTTTTTGTTCATGTGGGGGTGGGGGGCGTTACATAGAATTTCTATTGAGTCAAAGGTTCTGACAGTTAAAAAAAAGGCAATCAACCGCTGAAATATAACGAAACAAGCATTATATCCTAGTCATCTACCCTCAACCACCCGTCCCGTCCCCCCACACACACACTCACATAGCCCACCCACTTGCCGCCCCTGAAGTGCAAAAACACTTAGCTGAATGAGTCAACTATAGAACTTCCCCTTTAAGCAAGGTCCGAACTGATACGGCCGACATGTTCACTAAATAGATAGATAGATAGATAGATAGATAGATATAGATAGATAGAAAAGAAATAGATGGTCTATAACTTACTAATAGATAGATAGATAGATAGATAGATAGATAGATAGATAGATAGATAGATAGATAGATAGATAGATAGATAGATAGATAGACAGATAGACAGATAGATAGATAGATAGATAGATAGATAGATAGGATAGATAGATAGATAGATAGATAGATAGATAGATAGATAGATAGATAGATAGATAGATAGATAGATAGATAGATAGATAGATAGATAGATAGATAGACGGACGGACGGACTGACGAACGGACGGACATACAGACAGACATTCATACAGACAGACAGACAAGACAGGCAAGACAGACAGACAAGAAAGACAGACAGACAGCTAGTCGTGAGCTGATTGGGGCAGGTCGCCAAAAAGAAACTGTAATTTCCTAATCGAAAGTATGTGTTACTTGTTTACTGATTAGATCATGTAAATACTCTGATCGTAAGAACTTCTGCACTACACAACAGTTTTGAACTGCTGCACTATACAACAGTTATGAACTGCTGCACTACACAACAGTTTTGAACTGCTGCACTACACAAGTTACGTTTCATGAGAAACTTGGTTAAGCTTCGGTCCTGTACTCCTCCTGTACAAGGTTGACGTTTATTGTTTATTTATTGCGGTTGAAATCTCTCCATAGACCCAGCTAGCAGCTCACACACCGTACAACAACATAAGGGATATGTTTCATTAGACCAATACATTTACGATGGCAGTCGCAAGTTTTATAGTGTATAAAAAGAGTTCATGTCTTTTGACCAACAAAAAATTGTTAAAGTTTTGCTGTACAGTCATCGGCATTGTCACTGCAACTTGTAGATTTGATTTATTTTAACTACTTCAAATTTAGACGACGCGAAATGTGATTTTCGATCAATGGTTGCGATTTAATCGAAATTTTTTCGCATAAACTACAATTAGCAGATTCTCTTGGCTTTAAAAGTACAAATATACAAAGGAGAAATATACAAAGTACAAATATACAACGTAGAAATATATAAAGTACACATATACAAAGTAAAAATATACAAAGTACAAATATACAAAGTAGAAAAATACAAAGTATACATATACAAAGTAAAAATATAGAAAGTACACAGATACAAAGTAAAAATATACAAAGTACGCATATACAAAGTAGAAATATACAAAGTGCACATATACAAAGTAAAAATATACAAAGTATACATATACAAAGTAAAAATATACAAAGTAGACATATACAAAGTAAAAATATACAAAGCACACATATACAAAGTAAAAATATACAAAGTACACATATACAAAGTAAAAATATACAAAGTACACATATACAAAGTAAAAATATACAAAGTAAAAATATACAAAGTAGAAATATACAAAGCACACATATACAAAGTAAAAATATACAAAGTACACATATACAAAGTAAAAAATACAAAGTAGACATATACAAAGTAGAAATATACAAAGCACACATATACAAAGTAAAAATATACAAAGTACACATATACAAAGTAGAAATATACAAAGTACACATTAAAAAATATATTATTCTTTTAATAACAAAAACCAACCAAACAAAAAAAATTTATATTTGTTTGGTATTAATTAATTGATTTATTTACCATCATTAATAAAGTTAAATAATTATAAAAAAAAAAACATCTTTAAAAAATCAATAAAAAAAAATAATTTTTCATATTTAATTTTTGTATTTATTATTATTAATTTATTTTCACGCATAGGCTGGGTTCTTGGGATATAAAATAATTACAAATTCGGGGCAGATTTAATGTCATTAAATAACTATTGTTTATTTATTTATTGTATAAAATAATAGATTATGCAATATCTCAGCGGAAAGCAACAGATATTTACTAAAACAAAACTTGAGCACAGAAACTCTCCTAGACCCATGAATAGTGACGACAACTCAAGCTCCATTGATTAGCATTATATAACTTTTTTTTTTTGCAGTAGGCTATGTTCGTTGAGTTTATGGGGTGTGTGGGGGGGGGGGTTGTGGTGTTTTTTTTTTTTATTTTTTTTGGAGGGGTTTTGATTTATTTTTTTTTTTTTTATTTTGTTTAAATGGAAAATTTTTTTAATATATTTTAAATAGAAAGTCACAACCTTTTGGCAGATCAAAGCCTATACAAATCTTTACCTTGCTGGCCATTTGGGCTCCATGACAGTCTAAGATGTTTTTCCCCGCCACAACTCTCACATTGACTCAGTCTCGGCTAGTAGAATCACTGAGATAGTTCCTAGACCGGGAGTGAGGGCTAATATCGTCATTCTAAGACCACAACAATATCAGAGACCTCCTTCAAATATCCGTTTTTATCCCCAAAACAACAGTCTTACTAAGTCCCTTTTTTCCCAATGTCAAGTACGCCTCTTGAACTTTAAACTTTGTGGAACCCAACATTTTGTTTTCAAAGATTAAAAAAAAAAAAAAAAGGCAACATGGAGTGGGCCCCTGTGACATGTTGACAGCCTATACTTTCTAACCCGTTCCATCATGGAGTTGGCCCCTGTGGCATGTTGACAGCCAATACTTTCTATCCCGCTCCGCCGCTGGATGTGAGATGTATTTTATAACTAGCTATACCCTGCATAAACTTTGCATGGAGTTATATCCCCTTAGTCTTGATCGGTAGGCTAGGTTATTTTTGGTTTCGGGCATATCCGATTTTTTCATGTTTGTATTTTAAACTGGAATACTGTTGTATTCATTCTTTACTTTCGATTTAACGCAGGACCCACATCGCTATTATTTGTATAGATATAAAACTGTCCTTTCAGCCAGTGAGTAAACTCGACAGACTTTCTTTACTCAACTTTACGTACAACGAACTAAACATAGCTCCGCCAACAAAAGACAACATTCAAATATTCAGACTATCGGTCGCTTAGCTTATATAGGTCAGACTTGACCAACACAGAGACGGCACTGTGTTGACTTAAAGAAGCAGCCAAAAGAAATCGTCTGCTAAGTACTCAATAGTCTTCTGATTGGTCAATTTTTCTTGAAAATATCTGGCCAACGGAGTGGCCGTAGATGTATAATAACTGTTATGTACAAGACGTATTATAATATAGGAACTTAAATCACGACTGGCTACATTGTAAAACTAAGTCTAGGAGAACAGGACATGAAAGACACTGTTGCCATGATTTAATTGCAATGATATTTTTAGATCAATATACACTACAGACAGAAAGAATATATATATATATATATATATATATATATATATATATATATATATATATATATAAATTTTAGAAAACTTGTCAGTTTAGTTCTAAATATCTGATTTGTTCTGCTCCAGTTATCAGGTCACTACAATTCTAGATATCTGGTTTGTTCAGCTCCAGTTATCTGGTCCCTTCAATTCTAGATATTTGGTTTGTTCAGCTCCAGTTATCTGGTCACTTCAATTCTAGATATCTGGTTTATTCAGCTCCAGGTATCAGGTCACTTCAATTCTAGATATCTGGTTTGTTCAGTTCCAGTTATCTGGTCCCTTCAATTCTAGATATTTGGTTTGTTCAGCTCCAGTTATCAGGTCACTGAAATTCTAGATATCTGGTTTGTTCAGCTCCAGTTACCTAGTCACTTCAATTCTAGATATCAGCTCATTACAACTGAGACGCTACAATGATGCGATGTGTTACCAAGTGTTATCATGTAGTCATCTTATCCTCAGTTATCTAGTCCAACTCATAAGACGACATCACCAAACCATGACTTGGTCATTTGATTAAGAGCCACTCTTTACCATCTGGTCAGTTTGAACAGCTCAGAAGTGGTCAGTTACTCGCTCGACAGAGAGATTTCGGTCAGGGTCTAATCGGCTAATATCATAAAACTTGACCAAAACCTAATAAACGTTTCCTGTGGTAAGGCAACGTCCACACCAATAATGCCGGACATAAGTGGGAAACTCCTCAGCTTGTGACAGGGCGGACTATAATGGACATTGAACCCCTGGTCTGGACAAACACAATGTTTCAATGGCTAGACGTTTGAGTCCATCACATTGAACCACGGGCACCAATCATTCCAGACAGCCGTCGGGGCGTGCAAATAATTCGGCTCAACACGTTCTACCTTCCTCCCTCCCCCCACCCGTTATCCCCAACACCCCTCCCCCCCCAACATCCCCTCTCCCTTTGATCTGTTATCCCTAAAAAAAAAACCATCCGACCCTCACCACATCTCAAAATATATATATATATATATATATATACATACACCAATTCTAATTGTAAAAGTTGGCTTTGTGGCCATTAATAAAAGAAAAATCGATTCGCTTGACATTATTGATGACCGGATGTCAATTACTGATTGATTGTATTTGTGGTAGTGTTATATTGACTGACAATGTTTGATTCGATGGTGTACATGGCCCAGTTTGAGAACCTGCAATCGTTACTCATATGACATAGACTTGAATAACATGGACAGGTCTTGTACTATTGTGTAAATAACAGAGTTGTCATGTACTATTGTGTAAAAAACATGGTCGTCTCGTGTACTAGTGTGTAAATAGCATGGACGTGTCATGTACTAGTGTGTAAACCAACATGGACGTGTCATGTACTAGTGTGTATAACATGGACGTGTCATGTACTAGTGTAAATAACATGGACGTGTCATGTACTAGTGTGTAAATAACATGGACGTGTCATGTACTATTGTGTAAATAACATGGACGTGTCGTGTACTAGTGTGTAAATAGCATGGACGTGTCATGTACTAGTGTGTAAATAACATGGACGTGTCATGTACTAGTGTGTAAATAACATGGACGTGTCATGTACTAGTGTTTAGGTATCATGGACGTGTCATGTACTAGTGTTTAGGTATCATTGACGTGTCATGTACTAGTGTTTAGGTATCATTGACGTGTCATGTACTTTTAAGTGTTTAGGTATCATGGACGTGTCATGTACTAGTGTGTAAATAACATGGACGTGTCATGTACTAGTGTTTAGGTATCATGGACGTGTCA
>JAGDYQ010000005.1:13381310-13465869 GCA_021962125.1 Bulinus truncatus | reverse complement strand
AGTAAATAACCAACACACCGTCCGTTACTTAGTCTGAACAATTAGCCCAACACCCAGGCCAAAGATAACAGTGTATTGGGAAAAGGCTGCCATCAGCCTTGGCGCCATGGGCCAGTCGGTCGGTTAAATAATCAAACCACTGCAAGTATCCATTCGAAGGAAGCTGTAACGTGAAGGCGGGAGTTTCCTCCAATTATTTGTTGCTTCAGCGTCTCCAGTTTCCACGGCGACCACAAATAAACTGGCAGAGTTCTCGCCCCCGAGTACTTTACCCTTTCCACGTACTTCACCCCCACCGCCTTTCAATGTGCTCTTTTTTTTGGGTAGCAGGAAAAACTTAATATAAAAAAAACAAGAAGGACTTAATAGAAGAACTTGATTGAACAGCTTGGTGGGAAAAAAAAATAAAAAACTTAATAGAACAAATTAATAGAACAACTTAATAGAAGAACTTGATAGAACAACAAAATAAGAACAACTTAATAGAACAAATTAATGAGAACAACTTAATTGAAGAACTTAATAGAAGAACTTAATAGTACAACTTAATAGAACAACTTAATAGAACAACTTAATAGACCAACAGAATAGAACAACATAATACATTTTTTTTTTTTTTTTTTTTCCCCCCCCCCCCCCCCCCCCCCCCCCCCCCCCCCCCCCCCCCCCCCCCCCCCCCCCCCCCCCCCCCCCCCCCCCCCTTAATAGACCAACTTAATAGAAGAACTTAATAGTACAACTTAATAGAACAACTTAATAGAAGAACTTTATAGAAGAACTTAATAGAAGAACTTAATAGAAGAACTTAATAGAACAACTTAATAGAACAACTTAATAGAACAACTTAATAGAACAACAAAATTGAAGAACTATTAGACCAACTTAATAGAACAACAGAATTGAACAACTTAATAGAAGAACCCAATAGAACAACAAAATGGTTTAAAAAACAAGCACAAACCAGCAAGAACAAAATAAGACAACTTAATAGAACAACTTAATAGAACAACTTAATAGACCAGCAACAACTTAATTGAAGAACTTAATAGAACAACTTAATTGAATAAACTTATTGAACAACTTAATAGAAGAACTTAATAGAACAACTTAATAGAACAACTTAATAAGAAGAAGAACTTAATAGTACAACTTAATAGAACAACTTGGCGAATGACTTCAATAGAACAACAATACATTTAATAGACCACCAATAGAAGAACTTAATAGTACAACAAAATAGAACAACTTAATAGAAGAACACCCTTGAGAGAACAAGTTGAATTAATAGAACAACTTAATAGAAGAACTTAATAGAATAAATGATAGACAACAACTTAATAGAGAAGAACCCCAATTGAACAATTTCCAGTATAAACAATAGACCAACTTAATAGAACAACTTAATAGAAGAAGCTTAATAGAACAACTTAATAGAAGAACTTAATAGTACAACTTAATAGAACAACTTAATAGACCAACTTAATAGAACAACTTAATAGTACAACTTAATAGAACAACTTAATAGAAGAACTTAATAGAAGAACTTAATAGTACAACTTAATAGAAGAACTTAATAGAACAACTTAATAGAACAACTTAATAGAAGAACTTAATAGAACCAACTTAATAGAACAACTTAATAGACCAACTTAATAGAAGAACTTAATAGAAGAACTTAATAGAACAACTTAATTGAACAACTTAATAGAACAACTTAATAGAACAACTTAATAGAACAACTTAATAGAACAACTTAATAGAAGAACTTAATAGAACAACTTAATAGACCAACTTAATAGACCAACTTAATAGAAGAACTTAATAGTACAACTTAATAGAACAACTTAATAGAACAACTTAATAGACCAACTTAATAGAACAACTTAATAGAACAACTTAATAGAACAACTTAATAGACCAACTTAATAGAACAACTTAATACATTTTAATAGACCAACTTAATAGAACAACTTAATACATCTTAATAGACCAACTTAATAGACCAACTTAATAAGAAGAACTTAATAGTACAACTTAATAGAAGAACTTAATAGAAGAACTTAATAGACCAACTTAATAGAAGAACTTAATAGAACAACTTAATAGAACAACTTAATAGAACAACTTAATAGAAGAACTTAATAGAACAACTTAATAGAACAACTTAATAGAAGAACTTAATAGAACAACTTAATAGAAGAACTTAATTGAACAACTTAATAGAACAACTTAATAGAAGAACTTAATAGAACAACTTAATAGAACAACTTAATAGAAGAACTTAATAGTACAACTTAATAGAACTATTTAATAGAACAACTTAATGGAAGAACTTAATAGAATAAATTAATAGAACAAATTAGTAAAAAAATTGGATTTCTGGATGGGGTTTTTTTGTTTTGTTTTGTTTTTTTCCTTTCTTGGAACTTTTTCTTGGGGAAAAAAAAATGGCGGTTTGTCAATGTCTCGTTCTTTTTATAAGCATTTAGCTATACTACCTAACATTTCTTGGCATAGACGGGGGGGGGGTCCATAGTGCGTAGGTGGGGTACTCACGGTGAACATATATAATATAATATGATGTGATTCATGTCTGTAACTGATGCTACATTGACATGACTCAGCCTGATCTTCACTGACTCTGTAATATAAATATCACAAAGATACGTTCCTGATATTTTGGAACTATTACTGTATAAACAATTGCAGTGGAATCATTACATTCTGACTGCTCAAAACCGTGTCCGCCGGAACACCACAGGAGCTGAATTGAAGAGGTCACTTTGACATTTACAAAATACAAAATAATTAACAAGTCTAAAGATGTCTGGTGAAAAGTAAATGAACGATAAATACTAGTATATTTATAAGTCACAATAGAGAATGAATAATATACTAATATGTTTATATGTAACAATAAAGGATGAATGTAGGACGGATGGCCGAGTGGTGCATATTACCTGACTGTCGACCTGAGAGTCGTGGGTTCGATCGTCGGTGTGAACCAATGGAATTTTTCCAGATGAAATTTGTTTCAAAGTCGTCCCATAAGTCCACCCAGCTTTAAATGGGTATCTGACTTTAAGTTGGGGAAGTAAAGGCGGCTGGGCGTTGTGCTTACCACACAATCCCTTCATATGCCGAGGTTATAGAAACAGATGAATTCTACACTTCATCTGCCCCGATGGATCTTAGTGCTAAGGGAACATTTATAGAGAATGGGTGATAGATTAGTATGTTGGTATAAACAGGTATATATATATATATATATATATATATACATATATATGTATGCATGGGCGTATTTATGGGGGGGGGCAATGGAGGGGGGCATTTGCCCCCCCCCTTATTAAATGCCCCCCACCTTACATTTAGAAAAAAATGTCATATAAGAGGGGGGCATTTGTTTACATTTAAAAAAAATGTCATAAAGTTGTTATTTGCCCCCCCCCCTGGAAAATTTTTGCCCCCCCCCTGGAAAAATTCCTAGCGACGCCCATGTATGTATGTATGATATTTTGAAAATTGTACGAATCTTTTAACTAGAATAACTTATATGAATATTTTTCTCAAATTCGTCACTTTTTTTTTTGTTTATTTCACTGATGTAATTGTCACTACTAAACGAACCCACAATTTTACAACGAGCTGTAGGTCTTCTGTACACAAGAAAAGATTAAGGCAGCTTTTTTTTATTTTTTTTAATTCAGCGTCATGGTAGAAAATTGTGTCGTTGTGGAAGGGGGGGGGGGGAGAGACACTAGTTATCCCGGGAGAGAGCGGAGTAAATTGCTGCCATTTTGTTATCTGCATCGAAGATGACGCCCACTTCCGCCCCCCTACAGACCTGCTCACTGCTACAACATTTGTATCTAATCCCCAAGTGAGCTGTTAACTCGGTTGTGGCAAGTTTTTAATGAAGATAGTGCGCACTTTATCCGGGCTACCGTGAGATCACTCCGCCACTTGATCCAATCCTATCACGTTGCTTCTGATGGGAATTCCCCGTTTCATTTGTTTACGACTGAGAGAAGTGAAAAGTTCGGTAGCTATAAGGTCAAGGAGACATGACACATGAAAGAGTCCCCCCCTTCCTCCTCCCCCCCCCCACACACACCGACAGATTTCGGAATTGTTTTATTATGGAATTATTTTTTTTCTTTTTAGTCGACGAGAAAAAAAATCAAAACACATCTGCGGTTATTGTCAGATAAAACAAAAGACTATTTGTAATGTTTCACACAGACACAAGACTATCTGCAATGTTTCACACAGACACAAGACTATTTGTAATGTTTCACACAGACACAAGACTATTTGTAATGGTTCACACAGACACAAAACTATTTGTAATGTTTCACACAGACACAAGACTATTTGTAATGTTTCACACAGACACAAGACTATTTGTAATGGTTCACACAGACACAAAACTATTTGTAATGTTTCACACAGACACAAGACTATTTGTAATGTTTCACACAGACTCAAGACTTTTTTGTAATGTTTCACACAGACTCAAGACTATTTGTAATGTTTCACACAGACACAAGACTATTTGTAATGTTTCACACAGACACATGACTATTTGTAATGTTTCAACAGACACAAGACTATTTGTAATGTTTCACACAGACACAAGACTATTTGTAATGTTTCACCTTACACAGACACAAGCCTCTCTGTAAGTCTCACCTTACACAGACACAAGCCTCTCTGTAAGTCTCACCTTACACAGACACAAGCCTCTCTGTAAGTCTCACCTTACACGGACACAAGCCTCTCTGTAAGTCTCACCTTACACAGACACAAGCCTCTCTGTAATATCTCACCTTACACAGACAAATAGCTTCTCTGTATTAATATATCACCTTACACAGACACAAGCCTCTCTATAATGTCTCACCTTACACAGACAAATAGCTTCTCTGTATTAATATATCACCTTACACAGACACAAGCCTCTATATAATGTCTCACCTTACACAGACAAATAGCTTCTCTGTATTAATATATCACCTTATACAGACTAAAAGTTTATCTGTAATGTCTCACCTTTCCCTGTGCCCTTGCTAAAGTTTAACTTCATTGTGCTGAGCAATCTTGCAATGATGGTGCATGTATTCAGAGCGTACATAAAGGAATTTTGAAAGGGGCGATACGGGGGGGGGGGGGGGTGGGTTATAAAAAATTAACAAAATTAGACATAATGCAGGTATTATAGCCCCCCCACCCCCATAAATAAACCACTCATGCCAAACTAATTAAAAAAAAAGATTTCCAAACGTGTGCAGTGGTTCTTGAATAGACTGAATACCGTAGAAAATGTTCGCGTACAAGTCGATCTGGCAGGTAAGTCGAGAATATTTTTAAGCCGAAAATTACGAAATTTGTTATGGCCCGAGCATAAGTCGTGGGTAAAACTTGGCAACTATCATATTCTTTAAATTTCATAATTATACCGATAAGTACGGGGTGACCGGATTCCAACCCTCACGATCGCATTGCAAGCACTCTCTACCGACTGAACTATCCAGCCACTCTACCAACTGAACTATCCAGCCACTCTACCAACTGAACTATCCTGCCACTCTACCAACTGAACTATCCAGCCACTCTACCAACTGAACTATCCAGCCATTCTACCAACAGAACTATCCAGCCACTCTACCGACTGAACTATCCAGCCACTCTACCAACTGAACTATCCAGCCACTCTACCAACTGAACTATCCAGCCACTCTACCAACTGAACTATCCAGCCACTCTACCAACTGAACTATCCAGCCACTCTACCAACTGAACTATCCAGCCACTCTACCGACTGAACTATCCAGCCACTCTACCGACTGAACTATCCAGCCACTCTACCGACTGAACTATCCAGCCACTCTACTAACTGAACTATCCAGCCACTCTACCAACTGAACTATCCAGCCAATCTACCAACTGAACTATCCAGCCAATCTACCAACTGAACTATCCAGCCACTCTACCAACTGAACTATCCAGCCACTCTACCAACTGAACTATCCAGCCAATCTACCAACTGAACTATCCAGCCAATCTACCAACTGAACTATCCAGCCAATCTACCAACTGAACTATCCAGCCACTCTACCAACTGAACTATCCAGCCACTCTTCCAACTGAACTATCCAGCAAATCTACCAACTGAACTATCCAGCCACTCTACCAACTGAACTATCCAGCCTCTCTACCAACTGAACTATCCAGCCACTCTACCAACTGAACTATCCAACCACTCTACCAGCTGAACTATCCAGCCACTCCACCAACTGAACTATCCAGCCACTTCGCCTCATTTAGATTAGAAGTCTAGATGCTATTAGAAAATTAGATATGCTGTGGGTACAGAAATAATTTAATGCAAATTTAATAAAGAGCTGCAAACGCTGCGCCAAATGAATGTAGAGTCTATGTTTACGTTTCCCGCCATTGCCCACGTTTTCTTGCGGTGTCGAGTGTACAGTGTCATAACCCAACTTCTAATCCTGCGCATAAGTCGACTGTTTTTTTTTTCAGTGAATTTTTGAAGCATAATTTTTTTTGACTTATACGCGAGTTTCTAAGGTGAATAGATTGAAAAAAAAACCATCAATGAGTTTTCTGCCCTGAAAAACAGCAAAATATTTGGTAGTAAACCAACTGAATATAAGTTGTAGCAATTTTTAATCGATTATTCTTCATTTTTTCATTTTTATAATATTTCACAAACAAAAACAAAAATTACTAACTAAAAGAGATACATGAACATATGCAGTGCTTTTTCAATGTGGGGAAAAATTATTACTTTTCTTGTATTTTAAGAGGATTTAAGTTGGTTAATTATAAAATAAAATTGTTTTAGACATTTAGTATCTTTGCTGTTGTGATTTAGCTTACATCGAGGTGCGAACTTGTAATAAAAAGTTAGGCAATCCATTGCTGAGTACCGGCACCTATTTTTTTTTACAAAAATAAAAACACTGAACATATGTTTTGATAATTTAATATAACAGCTCAGATTCTAAGTTTACTTTTCCACATCAAATTTCAACGAATTGAATTCTTACTAATGTATGTATAGCTGTTACTTCACTGCTTGAAAACACAATCAAAATATCAAACATATCGGAAAAATCATGATGTTTTTTATGCAAAGATTTATTAGGTTTTAATACAATTATAAATCTTAAAATAAATCATAATAATCTCAAAGGCAATGAAGGCCTAAGTGGTTTTTATTATCATGGTTTCCTCTCAGACTGGGTTATCATCATATCTTTCTTATACAGAGAGAGTCTACACCAATAGGGAAAAACGAGAAGTCATTTAATGATTAAAGGGACTTTAATCTAAGCCATTGACTGACTGAAGCATTTCTAAAATAAGTCATTGAATGATTGAATGGACTCTAAAATAAGTCATTGACTGACTGAATCATTTCTAATATAAATCATTGACTGACTGAAGCATTTCTAATATAAGTCATTGACTGACTGAAGTATTTCTAATATAAGCCATTGACTGACTGAAGTATTTCTAATATAAGTCATTGAATGATTGAAGCATTTCTAATATAAGTCATTGAATGATTGAAGCATTTCTAATATAAGTCATTGAATGATTGAAGCAATTCTAATATAAGTCATTGAATGATTGAAGCCTTTCTAATATAAGCCATTGACTGACTGAAGCATTTCTAATATAAGTCATTGAATGATTGAAGCATTTCTAATATAAGTCATTGAATGATTGAAGCATTTCTAATATAAGCCATTGACTGACTGAAGCATTTCTAATATAAGTCATTGAATGATTGAAGTATTTCTAATATAAGTCATTGAATGATTGAAGCAATTCTAATATAAGTCATTGAATGATTGAAGCCTTTCTAATATAAGCCATTGACTGACTGAAGCATTTCTAATATAAGTCATTGAATGATTGAAGCATTTCTAATATAAGTCATTGAATGATTGAAGCATTTCTAATATAAGTCATTGAATGATTGAAGCATTTCTAATATAAGCCATTGACTGACTGAAGCATTTCTAATATAAGTCATTGAATGATTAAAGTATTTCTAATATAAGTCATTGAATGATTGAAGCAATTCTAATATAAGTCATTGAATGATTGAAGCATTCCTAATATAAGTCATTGAATGATCGAAGCAATTCTAATATAAGTCATTGAATGATTGAAGCATTTCTAGTATAAGTCATTGAATGATTGAAGCATTTCTAATATAAGTCATTGAATGATTGAAGCAATTCTAATATAAGTCATTGACTGACTGAAGCATTTCTAATTTAAGCCATTGAATGACTGAAGCATTTCTAATATAAGTCGTTGAATGATTGAAGCATTTCTAATATAAGTCATTGACTGATCGAAGCATTTCTAATATAAGTCATTGAATGATTGAAGCATTTCTAATATAAGTCATTGAATGATTGAAGCATTTCTAATATAAGCCATTGAATGATTGAAGCATTTCTAATATAAGTCATTGAATGATTGAAGCATTTCTAATATAAGCCATTGACTGACTGAAGCATTTCTAATATAAGTCATTGAATGATTGAAGCATTTCTAATATAAGTCATTGACTGATTGAAGCATTTCTAATATAAGTCATTGAATGATTGAAGCATTTCTAATATAAGCAATTGACTGATTGAAGCATTTCTAATATAAGTCATTGAATGATTGAAGCATTTCTAATATAAGTCATTGACTGATTGAAGCATTTCTATTATAAGTCATTGAATGATTGAAGCATTTCTAATATAAGTCATTGAATGATTGAAGCATTTCTAATATAAGTCATTGAATGATTGAAGCATTTCTAATATAAGTCATTGAATGATTGAAGCATTTCTAATATAAGTCATTGAATGATTGAAGCAATTCTAATATAAGTCATTGAATGATTGAAGCCTTTCTAATATAAGCCATTGACTGACTGAAGCATTTCTAATATAAGTCATTGAATGATTGAAGCATTTCTAATATAAGTCATTGAATGATTGAAGCATTTCTAATATAAGCCATTGACTGACTGAAGCATTTCTAATATAAGTCATTGAATGATTGAAGCAATTCTAATATAAGTCATTGAATGATTAAAGCATTCCTAATATAAGTCATTGAATGATCGAAGCAATTCTAATATAAGTCATTGAATGATTGAAGCATTTCTAATATAAGTCATTGAATGATTGAAGCATTTCTAATATAAGTCATTGAATGATTGAAGCAATTCTAATATAAGTCATTGACTGACTGAAGCATTTCTAATTTAAGCCATTGAATGACTGAAGCATTTCTAATATAAGTCGTTGAATGATTGAAGCATTTCTAATATAAGTCATTGACTGATCGAAGCATTTCTAATATAAGTCATTGAATGATTGAAGCATTTCTAATATAAGTCATTGAATGATTGAAGCATTTCTAATATAAGCCATTGAATGATTGAAGCATTTCTAATATAAGTCATTGAATGATTGAAGCATTTCTAATATAAGCCATTGACTGACTGAAGCATTTCTAATATAAGTCATTGAATGATTGAAGCATTTCTAATATAAGTCATTGACTGATTGAAGTATTTCTAATATAAGTCATTGAATGATTGAAGCATTTCTAATATAAGCAATTGACTGATTGAAGCATTTCTAATATAAGTCATTGAATGATTGAAGCATTTCTAATATAAGTCATTGACTGATTGAAGCATTTCTAATATAAGTCATTGAATGATTGAAGCATTTCTAATATAAGTCATTGAATGATTGAAGCATTTTTAATATAAGTCATTGAATGACTGAAGCAATTAGAATATGTCTTTCAGATTCTCAAACTTTCAGAGTTCATATTGTTTGTTGAATCAATTACATGATAAATATAAGTAAACGTTTAACTTCATTGAGGTCAATACCCTATCTCTAGACTTGGGTCAGAGTGAGCACTGAGTTGGTTGTGATTGAGCAGCTCACGTGACAATGACACGCACACTTGTAAAAACGGAAATTCATAATTCATCGACATCAGATATGTTATAGAATTAAGTGCTCTTGTACCATACTTGCAGGGGCGCCGAGAGCCATCAAGGGCCCCAGGGCAGGACATCAATAAACAATGAGTCGTGAAAAAATTGACATAATCGGGGCGGCTAGAGTCAAATACAGATGTGGGCCCCCTGCAATGACCCCTGCTGCCCCCCCTCGGCGTACCTGCATAATTGTACCATACTAGTGTCATACGTGCACCATACTAGTACCATACTTGTACTATACGTTTACCATACTTGTACCATAATTGTATCATACTTGTACTATACGTTTACCATACTTGTACCATAATTGTACTATACGTTTACCATACTTTTACCATACTTGTACCACACTTGTACCATACTTGTACCATACTTGTATCATACTTGTACTATACGTTTACCATACTTGTACCATACTTGTACCATACGTGTACCATACTTGTATCATACGTTTACCATACTTGTACCATACTTGTATCATACTTGTACTATACGTTTACCATACGTGTACCATACTTGTACCACACTTGTACCACACTTGTACCATACTTGTATCATACTTGTACCATACTTGTGCCATACTTGTACCATACTTGTACCATACGTTTACCATACGTGTACCATACTTGTACCACACTTGTACCACACTTGTACCATACTTGTATCATACTTGTACCATACTTGTGCCATACTTGTACCATACTTGTACCATACGTTTACCATACTTGTACCATACGTTTACCATACTTGTACCATACTTGTACCATACGTGTACTATACTTGTACCATACTTGTAATTACTATGCCATGAAACAATCAAGTAAAAATAAAATTATTAAAATGAAATCATCAATAAAGAATCAATATATTTCTTTTACTTAAAGTTTCACCCCACCCCCTCGTTTGAAGCCCACCGCCCCTCTGAATGATTTCCCCCTACTCCCGACCTCCAATATTGCCAACTGAATTTCTAAAGTAACTCAGAAATCATTTTAACCACGTGATCTGTGTACAGAATGCATCAGGCCGACCCCCCCCCCTCAGCCATCTCTAAACCCTGAACCCACCGTCAAGAAAAACTTCGCCCTTGTCTTTCCCCACCAGTGCTGGTGCAGCCGCCAGTAAATTGTTGATTTATCTTAGCAACAAGACCCACACAGGCTGCCAGGGGGGAGAGTAAACCCAGGCCTCAGGGGAAGCCACTCGAGGAATAAATAAACACCATAACGAGGTGAGGGGAGATCAATGATACAATGTTTGTCTTCTGACCCGCTACAAATTAATGTGGGAGGGGGGTAGAGAGAGAGAGAGGGGGGGGGAAGGTTAAGCCAGGTGCCACCTTCGTCGTTTCACATATTTCCCCAAATTTCTCTGTGGCCCCCGCAACAATGAAGTTTTGATATCTGGTCCCTGTACCATCACCGTGAATACTATTGGAGGATTGTTGTAGCCATTTCAAGAATCTCATCACAGCCAATAAAGTTACTGCTTATGGAGGCAACATAAAGGCTGAAGTAAACCGACGTGGAAGGGGTATCAAACCCGTTACCTGCAATGATAGGACCAAGAAGTAATAATTGGGGAACGTAGGTTGTGGAACAAAAAAATCCTATAAGCTCCTGACACCCTCCCCTCCCCCACCCTTTCCTTGTACCGCGAGAATTCTAATGAAGAATGTATTACTGTTTATATGATCTGAATAGTATTGATTTGACCTCTAACCCTTCAGACATAAAAGGTCATTAATTCTTAAAATAATTCTGATATACGACGACCAGTCCCCCCCCCCCATATTTCAAATCATGTATTATTATTATTTCTTATTATAATTTTGAGTTTTAGGACCGTATCATACCGTCTGTTTATAGGTACCTCGTTCAAAGCCCTGATGATTAGTTCCTGATGAAGCCCTGATTATTAATAATATTATTGCATCTGTTTCAATGTGTAATACTTCCTGACGAACAGCTTATCATGTTATGGTTGTTTGTTTACAGTCTGACAGAAATGTGTCCGTGACTGAATGTATCTAACGTGGAATTTTCATCAAAAGATTAAACAAACTCTGGAGGGGGAACCATGTAGGGAGCGGGGGCATCTAGACAATCCCCGACTTTATGAGCCAGGGGTGCCTACACACACACACGCACACACACATACACACACACACACCTAGGCCAATGATCAGCACCTCTCAGCCAGTGTGTCTAGATGAATGTATATATTCTTTATAAGACAGGTTTGCCTACACTCACACACCTAGCTGTTGTTAACTTTTTTTTTAATATAACGTTGTAGTTTTTTATACTGACCGTGAGCTGGTCATCCAAAAGGGTCAGATCCACATTATGTACTGGTCATCTCCTTGTTTTCATTAGGGTATTAAGGATGAAAAGTTTATGTGGTCAACACAGCCACAACCTCCAAAGAAAAAGTCCTTGATGTATTGCTGTTATCAAAGACCACAGGCCTGCTTGACGGTCAAGAAATAAAACTCAAACAATGTATAACATCGATCGTTTATTAAAAAAAATGATTTACCAGCTGATAGTTCATATGTCCGTCCATACAATAATGAATGGTAACGTGTGTCCAGCCCACCTGCACGAAGTATTTATATCTTGGTTGAGATCTAGTTATTGCTCACGTTCCGACGTCCACTCTTCAAGAGTGATGACCAGATTGTGGTCAGTCTGTTGGACAGGAAACTGTATGGTTCACGTTGACTGTTCTCTATCATCTTGTGCAATCATGGACGTTGGTCATGTGACTAAACTTACAATTATTTATAGCCTATATTTTGTTATGTTCTATTTTTAGTTGCTTTCCTGGAAGACGACTGTATGTATGAAATTTCCCTTGGCCTATTAGGCCATCGGGGCAGATGAAGTGTAGAGAATTCATCTGTTTCTGTAACCTCGGCGTATGAAGGGATTGTTCGGTTATCACAACGCCCAGCCATATCTTACTTCCCTAACAAATGTCAGGTACCAATTGGCTGGACTTGGGAGACTCGACATCAAATTTCACCTGTAAAAATTTTCCATTGGTGGTCACCAAGGATCTAACCCCGGGGGACAGTTGACGGTCAAGAGCTCTACACCACTCGACCATCTGTCCACCATGTTACTCTGCAGAGGTAATTAATTGTTATAATTTATGAGGTGTGTTTTAATACAGACTGTTTAGTACGCGGAGCCTCAGACGAGGGGCATATTCGGAGTTAAAAGCCTCACCAGTAGAGGCGGTATACCATCTTGACTAAACCCCTACCGCTGCCCCCTCACCCCCATCCCCCCCCCACACAGACGAGAAGCCCCTGTCTTTACAGCACACACCAAAATATTTAAAGTACAAAAGCCATGCGTAATGTATAGTTTTGAAAGAACATTATTATTTTACATAAGGGATATTTAATTTTAACATAAATCATAAAAACATCATTTTTAAAAGAATAAAAACTTACCGGCAGATAATATTTTGAAAATTATTTTTTTTTAGCTGAACTAAAAGTCAAATTGAACGGAAGTTACACAATCGTATAGCAGGCGTCAATATTAGACAAAGTATTTGATTGTGTTATGAATATTTTTACTTCTTCTCCTACAATTGTTCGTTTTCCATCTATTATTAGTTGTAATACTTGTATCTTTACATAGTGTTAGTTTGTTTATATTGTATTGTTGAGAAATATTGTTGAGAAATATTGTTGAGAAATATTGTTGAGAAATATTGTTGAGAAATATTGTTGAGAAATATTGTTGAGAAATATTGTTGAGAAATATTGCTGTGTACACAGTTTCAGGTTGAGTTCTACCATGGAACAAAGACATATACCAACTGATCATTTGACTGAGCATAACGCCAGGCAAGTGGGAGACCAGTGCGGGACCGTTACCTTTGATCAGGCACTGGACCTCAGTCGAAAACTGCAGGCTGCTCAGACCCAAGAACTTATCAGAACATTGGAACCAAAATATGACGCAGAACATAGAAGGTAAGTTGTTTTACGTGCAGATCTTGGTCGGTGGGGAACATAGGAGGTAAGTTGTTTTAGGTACAGATCTTGGTCGGTGGGGTTAATTGCAAATTATGGAAGCCAGGGGCGTTATTTCTGGTAAGGTTTGGGTGGGGGCCAAGTTTGGCGGGTCTCCTGCCACAAAATTTGGCGGTTTTTTGTACGTAAAATAACTCCTAAATATTCAAATTTTAAGTGAATTTCGACATTTCTTTTCAATTATTTTTTGGCGTGGCCACTACTTGCATGGGGTGAGTGTTCGCACTACATCGGCCGGCAAGCTAAATACAAAAGAGTTTCAGCAGAACATAGTGGGTAGAGTCAAATACAGAACATAGTGGGTAGAGTCAAATACAGAACATAGTATGTAGAGTCAAATACAGAACATAGTGGGTAGAGTCAAATACAGAACATAGTGGGTAGAGTTAAACACAGAACATAGTGGGTAGAGTCAAACACAGAACATAGTGGGTAGAGTTAAATACAGAACATAGTGGGTAGACTCAAACACAGAACATAGTGGGTAGAGTCAAACACAGAACATAGTGGGTAGGGTCAAACACAGAACATAGTGGGTAGAGTCAAACACAGAACATAGTGGGTAGAGTCAAACAAAGAACATAGTGGGTAGGGTCATACACAGAACATAATGGCTAGAGTCAAACACAGAACATAGTGTGTAGAGTCAAACACAGAACATAAATACTTTCTGCAGATAAAATAGGACGAATCTAATACGAGGAAATTGAGATTTTAATAAACCAACAAAGTTCTGAACTATAAAATATAGAACTAGTCTAGGATCAACAATAAGTCTAGATTATAGGTACCAAGTTCTAAACTAGAAAGTGAAGCGATTGTATGTTTGTTTGTTTGTGTCCTCCAGATTCCGAGGAATATGTTTTGAAAAAGGTAACGCCATATTCACGGACACACCTGTTGATCCACCTTCATACCGCAGACAGTTAGACTTGAGTTCTTCAAGCTTTGAGCGGCCATGCCAACACCCCATGTACAAAACCTCCAGGTATGTCAGATGATAAGTGACATTTATGACTGTAACTTTATGTGACATTAATGACTGTGAATTTATGTGACATCAATGACTGTGACTTTTTATGGCATTTATGACTGTGAATTTTTGTGACATTAATGACTGTGAATTTATGTGACATTAATGACTGTGAATTTATGTGACATTAATGGCTGTGACTTTATGTGACATTAATCAATGTGACTTTATGAGACATTAATCAATGTGACTTTATGTGACATTAATGACTGTGACTTTTTTAGACATTAATGACTGTGACTTTTATTTACATTAATGACTTTGACTTTTTGTGACATTAACGACAGTGACTTTATGTGACATTAATCAATGTGACTTTATGAGACATTAATCAATGTGACTTTATGTGACATTAATGACTGTGACTTTTTTAGACATTAATGACTGTGACTTTTTTTTACATTAATGACTTTGACTTTTTGTGACATTAACGACAGTGACTTTATGTGACATTAATCAATGTGACTTTATGTGACATTAATCAATGTGACTTTATGTGACATTAATGACTGTGACTTTTTTGACATTAATGACTGTGACTTTATGTGACATTAATGACTGTGACTTTTTGTGACATTAATGACTGTGACTTTATGTGACATTAATGACTGTGACTTTATGTGACATTAATGACTGACTTTATGTGACATTAATGACTGTGACTTTTTGTGACATTAATGACTGTGACTTTATGTGACATTAATGACTGTGACTTTTTGTGACATTAATGACTGTGACTTTATGTGACATTAATGACTTTGACTTTATGTGACATTAATGACTGTGACTTTTTTGACATTAATGACTGTGACTTTTTTTGACATTAATGACTGTGACTTTTTTTGACATTAATGATTAGATGTGGATGTGTACCTTCTGCATACCTTGTCTCCTAGAATGCGATTGGTCTTAAAAAGAATTACGTAAATAAAGATATCACTCTGAAAAATGTGAGCCCTTAAAAATCTTTGTTAACTTATTGTCCATTGGTTACAAGCATTTTTATCAACAACAAAAAAATGTTTTTACCCTAGTGGGAAAGTGGACGATGTTTTGAAAACAACGGAATAATTTGTAAAAATATTTCTGTGCATAATTTTATTGTAAGTCCAACCCATTCTACGTAGCAATCATTCTGACAAATTTACATAATCTTTTTTATTTAGTTCTTATCAGTGCTTTTTTCTTTTTGCAAAAAAAAAAATAGGTGTTAGTACTTAGTGATGGATTGCCTAATTTTTAACTACAAATTCGCACCTCGATGCAAGCTAAATCACAACTGCAAATATACTAAATGTCTAAAACAATTTTATTTTATAATTATCCAACTTAAATCCTCTTAAAATACAATAAAAGTAATACTTTTTTCCCCACATTGTAAAAGGTGCCGGTACGCAGTACCGGTGCGTACCGGCACAAAAAAGCACTGGTTCTTATAAGTTTAGTGTATAGATCACTTTTTATATGAATCCAGGGGAGGTAACTATCAAAGTTCTCTATATCTTTCTTTTTTATCGATGGTTTCCCTTGGTATGAATTTTTTTCATTCATACTTGTTATAATGGCGTTGTTTACATTCTGTACCTCTATCACCATCAGCAGTCAGTACGGCCTACAGCCTCTGCTGGCTCACACACCAATCGAGTTTCATGCACGTGACATTACATTCACATCCCGGCAGTCACTGGGCGGTATGTATGAGGACTGTCACCTGACCACTGAGATGGACAAAGAGATCGCATGAGTCAAGGGTCATCTTAGGAACATAAACAGTTTCAATGTAAAAACTACAATGTTTTGAAAATAAATAAAATTCAATGCTGTTATTTGTCTGCTGGGTTAGAAGTCAGTGCTAGCCTGTTAAAGAAATAATTTCATTTATTCTTTACAACGTTGTTTTATATATTTACTTTGAGGGGGGGGGGTTAATATTAAGTGTGCACGTTGTGATACTGTTTACTAGAATAAGATCTAAAGGTGGACAATATTTTGTTAAAACAAGAAATTTGAAATACAGTCATGCTGACGAAGTATTTCGAAAGGAAAATTCGATTTACTGCTAAAAGATTTTATTTTTATTTATTTTTTTTTAAATAAAAAAGTGTCAAATACAGTTTTGGTTTTACGTTGATGATACAGTTAGTTGTGACAGTTGTGACAGTTGTGACAGTTGTGACAGTTGTGACCGTTGTGACAGTTGTGACAGTTGTGACAGTTGTTTTGAAACGAAAAACGAACACATTGATTCAAAGTTCGTGATAGTATTACTGACAGACAGACATACAGATCTATAGATAGATATATAGATATATAGGTAGGTAGGTAAGTAGGTAGTTAGGCAGGCAGGTAGTTAGGTAGGTAGGTAGATAGATAGGTAGGTAGGTAGGTAGGTAGTTAGGTAGTTAGATAGGTAGGTAGGTAGGTAGGTAGGTAGGTATGTAGGTAGGTAGGTAGGTAGGTAGTTAGGTAGGTAGGTAGGTAGTTAGGTAGGTAGGTAGTTAGTTAGTTAATTAGTTAGTTAGTTAGTTAGTTAGTTAGTTAGGTAGGTAGTTAGTTAGTTAGTTAGTTTGTTAGTTAGGTAGTTAGGTAGGTAGGTAGGTAGGTAGGTAGGTAGTTAGTTAGTTAGTTAGGTAGTTAGTTAGTTAGTTAGGTAGGTAGGTAGGTAGGTAGGTATGTAGGTAGGTAGGTACTTTACCTCGAGATGAAACAACTACAAAAAACTGGCCAACGTTCTGCTGGTCTGGCTCATCAGTCCATTCACATGCCAGCTGGTATTGTGCACGAGTTAAAAGCATAGATTCTGGTATCTTCATCTTCCAGGACAGCCCAATCAACTTCCTCATGAATACAAGATGAGACGCAAGTAAGATGTCTGCTTCACCATGACATGACGTCACCATTGTTTTAGCTACGTCACAGAGTACTTATTCATTTTATTCCTGGTATGAATGTCGAAAAGTTGAAGAAGAATTGACAAATAGATATACATAGACAAAATAAAGTATTGGTGAACAGTGAATTGATACCAATATAAGCAAAAGCTAATTTAAAAAGCTAAAAGAATATGCAGCACAGAGATAGATACCCAAGACCTATAAAATAATTGTTAACTTCCGGTGAATCTATTTTTTTCTATCAGCTTTAAACAAACGAAGTCAGTGTATTGGAATACAGGAAACTTAACAGCTTATAAGTGCTGACCTATATAAAGAATGCAGTGTAAAGTGTGTTTGTTTATAAACAGATTGTACAATAAATGACAGAATGTAACATCTAAGGAGGGGGGGGGGGGCATCTGTGATCAATGTTCCCTCTAAGCCGAGCTCGTGAGCGATTGTTCACACGAATTCAGAGCGTCGCTCATAGTACACGTACGATCGCTCACTCCGACGGACGACATCGCTTAAATTGCACACAAATTTTGGCCTCAAACAAAATGTCGCTCAGAGACAAAAAATTTTTTGCTCACTTCATACCACACCTTAGAGGGGAACATTGTCTGTGATCCCTTTCCCCCCCACACCACCTCACACACCCCCCCCCCGGGCCAAACTCTTCGCGTAAAACCTGGGGTACGGGTATTAACTACACTTTGGGAACCACTGTGCTGATATATGAATCTATCTGTCCGTCTATATCTATGTTTCTATCTATATCTATGTATATAACAGAAGTAATAATACTAATAAAGCTGTGCTTTACATTTTTTGAATAGTAAGTGTGTGTTAAACATTTGAAAGATAAACCGTTCTACTGCTAATGAGCCCTCTAGCTAAAAAAAATAAAAAAATATTAATTGTCTTGGACATGATTCCGTCATTCATGAAGCTAACAGAGAAAGAATTACTGTGGTGATTCTTTACATAAGAACACAATCGCTGACAGAAACACACAAAAATAAAAAAAAATAAACCTGCTATGCTGGTACAGATAAGACAAAGTCCGTAAAATTTATCTTGTAATTATAATAACCAAGATTTAGTATACACCCGGACATCGTACGGGATCTGACCCCCCCCCCCCGGGGAATAGCCACCCTTGTCCTAAATACTCCTTACGCATAGTTTACTTCCTTGTGGTCAACTGAACGAATCTGTCGTTGTGGGTTCAACTCCCGGCGTGTCCAGTAAACTGTCTGTTTCACCTTGGTGCCTCCGTGGTAATGGAACAATCAGCTACGGTGGAAACGAAAGTAGGGGACCAATGAAACCGCCAGCCAATCTTGGGGTCTCTATAAAATGTTGTCATCTGTGATAGTTCCCTCCTCCCCCACCCCCGCCAACATTTTCAAATCACTTTAGTGCGGGGTGCATGACAAGTGTGCACTGCAACACTCGCTCTTATCGTGTGTCGTCCATTATACCGCAGTACGGGGTGCATGACAAGTGTGCACTGCAACACTCGCTCTTATCGTGTGTCGTCCATTATACCGCAGTACGGGGTGCATGACAAGTGTGCACTGCAACACTCGCTCTTATCGTGTGTCGTCCATTATACCGCAGTACGGGGTGCATGACAAGTGTGCACTGCAACACTCGCTCTTATCGTGTGTCGTCATTATACCGCAGTACGGGGTGCATGACAAGTGTGCACTGCACCACTCATCCTTGTCGTGTGTCGTCCATTATACCGCAGTAGACACAAGTAGTTTGAGGGTTGAATCGTATTTTGAAGATAAAATTTCGAAAAATGTTTGAAATAAAATGACTGCAGTATTTGATCATGAATTTAGTCTAAGTATGATGATGCGCACCAACTATTCTCTCGTTTACAGAAGTGGTCTATTTATAACGATATAATTTATTAAATAAATAAAAAAAACGTTTTTTTGTGGGGTTATTTATTCATAAACATGTACAACATGTACAACATGTACAACCTATACAACCTGTACAACATGTTCACTATGTACAACATACCTACAGGAGCTCACACTAATAGCTTTAAAATATTATTTTCTAATCAAATGTAATATAAGTGTTACATTGTATATTTGATTACTACAGAGTACAAATATTTGTACAAGCCGTAATCATTATTTTTTTAATGGCGATCATCTCCTCTCCCAGTCAGCGGCGAATATTTTTGGTTTTACCAGGGAGTGAACCCTGCACCCTTTGTGTGTGTCCACTTCGCTATCCAGCCGCCCTTTTTCATTATTTGTTTTTCTCTCAATAAAAATATTTTTTTTAGGTTTTTTTCTTCAATATTTTTAATTTCTAATATTTTGTTTGTTGATTTTTATTATATAGACATTTTTACTGAAATATGATAAACCGGAAAGTTAAAAAAAAAATCATCAACTTAAAAAAAATTAACGAAAAACGAAATATTCACAGCTTGTTCCAGTGGCCACATCCTGAAGGATATAATTATACCGACCGTGACGTCACTTTCTCCGTGGTTACAAGCTGCATCTCTCTATCTGTAGAGACAATCAATGTTCAAATAATTGGATGTTTTTATATTGCATTGAAAATAAATATTTTTTTAAAAGAATTATCATCATTACCAGCTGGCTCATAGCGGTAAATTAAAAAAAAGAAAATGAATTTCGTTTCGCTAGTGCGCCTGTCTTTAAAAATAAACGAATCAATTCAATTTATTTTTTAACAGGACATTTCATTGAAATGGGGGGGGGGGGCGGGCGGGCGGGCGGTTTTGTGGGCGGAGGGGGAGGGGTGAGGACGCCAGAGATTGAAGCTGGATAATTTTATTTTATTTTACACTACGTCCGTGTGTTTTATTGATTGAATCGGAAAACTAGTTTCAAACAAACTTTCTACAATTCATAATGTGAGACTTGGGTTTTCATCAGCATGGACATATTTGATGTGGTTTTGTTTGTGGAAAGAGTTATACGCAGATTTAAAAAAAAAAAACTATAAAATAGTTGTAGTATGAACACTGGTTTATAAAAATAAAACATCATAAGATGATTGGGTGAATGATATACTCGGTTGATAAATTATACAATTGGTATAATTTATTATTATATTAATTCAAATGTTCAAAATAAATCAAGGTATTACCAGATTTTGTTGATTGAAAAAACAAAACATAAAAAAATGTTCAGAACATTTGTTTACAAATGTATTAGCCACTTGTTCTTAGAACCCCGGACTTGACACTGATTTGACCCGGAAGTGGGAATAGTGACCCTTGCCCTTAAAACTCCTGACATAGTTTATTTCCTTTTACGTTGTGGTAAAACTCACGAACAGTCCAGTCACCTGTAAATGTTTCACTTGGTGCTTTCTCTGCCGTGGAACTATCGGCATTTTATCAAACGTATGAAAATAATAAAACAATTCAAATTATATGAAATGAAACATCGAAATGTTCTAGTATTTTTAGATTCCTGCGAATTCCCGATAAACACTACTGACGGTAAACCTACCAATATGGCAACACTAGAATGTTGACAAGCTTGTGGATCATGGTGAATTATTTGTAACTATTTGAAGTAACGGGATTAGTCGATGGGGGAACCCGGGACACCGTGGGAAATCCTTGGCCCCAGGTGCAACAAAAAAACGTAAATGTAATGTTTTGTTGTGATGGTTTACTGACATGTAATAGTCTACAGACATGTAATAATGACATTATCTGAAAATATTGCCTATGATGCAGTCAAACTGAAACGCATCGGTATTATTTTTTTCTGAAAGACATGCCGTCTGAGAGTACTGCTGTCTGCAAGTACTGCTGTCTGAGGGTACTGCTGTCTGAGAGTACTGCTGTCTGAGGGTACTGCTGTCTGAGAGTACTGCTGTCTGAGGGTACTGCTGTCTGAGGGTACTGCTGTCTGAGAGTACTGCTGTCTGATGGTACTGCTGTCTGAGGGTACTGCTGTCTGAGGGTACTGCTGTCTGAGAGTACTGCTGTCAGAGGGTACTGCTGTCTGAGGGTACTGCTGTCTGAGAGTACTGCTGTATGAGAGTACTGCTGTCTGAGGGTACTGCTGTCTGAGAGTACTGCTGTCTGAGGGTACTGCTGTCTGAGAGTACTCCTGTCTGAGTGTACTGCTGTCTGAGGGTACTGATGTATGAGGGTACTGCTTTCTGAGAGTACTGCTGTTTGAGGGTACTGCTGTCTGAGGGTACTGATGTCTGAGGGTACTGATTCTATAAATAAAGCGATGTAACTCTTCATCTATGGGACGAGCAGGGGCGGAAAAAAGGCTTTTGTCAGAACAGCCTTTCGAAATGCCTTCATAGCCAACACACGCTCGGCTGTTGGAGGGATGAATGTACGGCACAACAAATAAAAAAAATCACACAACGTCCCTGGGTGACGTCGTGTAATGTGCAAGATCTGCATGCCTCCTCCCATTTAGTGATGTGGCTGAGTGACGTCGTGTAATGTGCAAGATCTGTATGCCTCCTCCCATTTAGTGATGTGGCTGGGTGACGTCGTGTAATGTGCAAGATCTGTATGCCTCCTCCCATTTAGTGATGTGGCTGGGTGACGTCATGTAATGTGCAAGATCTGTATGCCTCCTCCCATTTAGTGAGGTGGCTGGGTGACGTCATGTAATGTGCAAGATCTGTATGCCTCCTCCCATTTAGTGAGGTGGCTGGGTGACGTCATGTAATGTGCAAGATCTGTATGCCTCCTCCCATTTAGTGAGGTGGCTGGGTGACGTCATGTAATGTGCGAGATCTGTATGCCGCCTGTTAAATCGCTTGTTTCCCCAGTAATCCTTGAATACAATTACATTCATCGGGGATAAAGAAAGAAGACAATTTAAGGCAGGCAGTTCCTTGGGCAGAGATAATATTGAAATCTATTATACAACAATTGAATGTGTAGAATAACATAATTATTAATGTAACACGTTCATTTAACTACGATTGATGTTCTTAGCAAACATTTAAAAAAAATACAGGTTTGGAATCCGTGATTGGAAAAAGAAACTTCTCGTTTGAATATTCCCAAGTTTTGACTGTAACTGATTGGATGTGAAGTTTTTATTATTTCTTTGTATATATTCCCGAAACATTCTGATTAATACAAATATATAGAAATATATTTATAGAGATAGATAGATAGATAGAAAGACAGACAGATAGATAGATAGATAGATAGACAGATAGGTAGATAGATAGAAAGATAGATAGATAGATAGATAGATAGATAGATAGATAGATAGATAGATAGAAAGATAGATAGATAGATAGATAGATAGATAGATAGATAGATAGATAGATAGATAGATAGATAGATAGATAGATAGATAGATAGATAGATAGATAGATAGATAGATAGATAGATAGATAGATAGATAGATAGATAGATAGATAGATAGATAGATAGATAGATAGATAGATAGATAGATAGATAGATAGATAGATAGGCACAAACTCTAAAATTACTTACAAACTAAAGGCCTACAGACAATTACGCACAGATGTATTAATGATAATACATTAAAAGATCTCAAATAACAATAATTTGAAATGGCTGGAAATGTCACCGTTAATTTCCTTGAAACAAGAATACATTTTATAATATTACAGATTCATCAGCCATGTTGTCACAAGAATACATTTTATAATATTACAGATTCATCAGCCATGTTGTCACAAGAATACATTTTATAATATTACAGATTCATCAGCCATGTTGTCACAAGAATACATTTTATAATATTACAGATTCATCAGCCATGTTGTCACAAGAATACATTTTATAATATTACAGATTCATCAGCCATGTTGTCACAAGAATACATTTTATAATATTACAGATTCATCAGCCATGTTGTCACAAGAATACATTTTATAATATTACAGATTCATCAGCCATGTTGTCACAAGAATACATTTTATAATATTACAGATTCATCAGCCATGTTGTCACAAGAATACATTTTATAATATTACAGATTCATCAGCCATGTTGTCACAAGAATACATTTTATAATATTACAGATTCATCAGCCATGTTGTCACAAGAATACATTTTATAATATTACAGATTCATCAGCCATGTTGTCACAAGAATACATTTTATAATATTACAGATTCATCAGCCATGTTGTCACAAGAATACATTTTATAATATTACAGATTCATCAGCTATGTTGTCACAAGAATACATTTTTATAATATTACAGATTCATCAGCCATGTTGTCACAAGAATACATTTTATAATATTACAGATTCATCAGCCATGTTGTCACAAGAATACATTTTATAATATTACAGATTCATCAGCCATGTTGTCACAAGAATACATTTTATAATATTACAGATTCATCAGCCATGTTGTCACAAGAATACATTTTATAATATTACAGATTCATCAGCCATGTTGTCACAAGAATACATTTTATAATATTACAGATTCATCAGCCATGTTGTCACAAGAATACATTTTATAATATTACAGATTCATCAACCATATGTTGTCACAAGAATACATTTTATAATATTACAGATTCATCAGCCATGTTGTCACAAGAATACATTTTATAATATTACAGATTCATCAGCCATGTTGTCACAAGAATACATTTTATAATATTACAGATTCATCAGCCATGTTGTCACAAGAATACATTTTATAATATTACAGATTCATCAGCCATGTTGTCACAAGAATACATTTTATAATATTACAGATTCATCAGCCATGTTGTCACAAGAATACATTTTATAATATTACAGATTCATCAGCCATGTTGTCACAAGAATACATTTTATAATATTACAGATTCATCAGCCATGTTGTCACAAGAAGGTTACATTGGGATGGAGGGGCGGGGTGGGGGGCACCGAATACCTTTTGTTTACATTAGCATATTTAAACTAGATCAAATTAGAAACTATAATGCTTTATCTTATCTGTCTCTATATTTATCTACTTTTCTATATTTTGCATAGCTATAGACCTATATATATATATATATATATATATATATATATGTATGTATCATTAAGGACATAGATCAGCTGTGGGCCCAGTGCCGCCCAATTAGACCATTTGTGGCCCAGCGCGGCCCATATTGATCATTTGTAGTCCAATTCGGCCCCCATAGACGAATTGTTGAACAGTTGTGGCTTAATGCGGCCCCCCAAGGACCAGATGAGGGCTAATAATGTGGCTCTTAGAGAAGCGTGCGACTCTTTGTTGAGCTTTTTCATACAGCTTTTTTTAATGTTTTCTTTGAGGATGTGTGTATGTTTGTATGTGTATGTTCGTATGTGTACGTTTGTATGTGTATGTTTGTATGTGTATGTTTGTATGTGTATGTTTGTATACATGCTGTGTGCATGCGTGTGTGCGAGCGTGTTTCTCCGAGAGACTAGAGTGCATGAGCCATTGTAACCATAACTTGTAGTTATTATAATGTTTATGAAAAAAGGTATGTGTATAACTCACGTGGTCACGTGACGCCGGTCAGTGTGCTGTCCCGAGTTCGCATTCAATCAGTCTTGATATACAGGTCAGTTATTCCTCATCTCTCTCCAGCCCCTGCCATCGATCCAATGATTGAAGGTTTACTGTAAACTGGAATTAACTTTAGAAATGATGGCACGGTGATTTGTAGGTCCGAATTATCTTGAAAGAAAAAAGTAATTATATAGGCCAGTTGCTGGCAGGAACTGATTGAACACCATTACAATCATTCTATAGAGGAAAATTTAAAAAAGATGAACATTTATAATATGAACATTTATAATATGAACATTTTACATAGGAACATTAACATTTATAATATTAACATTTATAATATGAACATTTATACTATGAATATTTAAAATATGAACATTGAAAAATGAACATTTTACATAGGAACATGAACAGTTATAATATGAACATTAAGAGTTATATTATGAACTTTTATAATATGAACATTTATACTATGAACAGTTATGATATGAACATTTATAATATGAACAGTTATCATATGAACATATTTACTATTTTTTCTGTTGAGTTAGATTCAAAACAAATCGGTGATTGATTTAAATCATATTTTTGTTTTGTTTGGTACAATATCATCGCTTAGTTTGCTTAGATTATATAGTGTTTTATATGCAAGTACATCTCCAAGACAGTGGGACATTAAACATAGCAGATGTGAAAGGGTTCAGACTTCAACATTAGTACCCTCCCCTGATTTGATTAAAATGGCGATTCAAATTTAAATAAAACTAAATATAGTACACTTTTTGTTACTTAGAAATAATATCATTTTATTTTAAAAGATTATGTAAAATAAAATATTTTTTGCTTGAGATATTACCAACGTTTCATTTCTAAACAACTGAAGCGAATGCGATTCGCCCGTCCGTTGTGTAAGTTCTCAGGGCTGCCAATTTGGATTATTTATATCTAGATCTACATCAGAGATGAGCGGACAGCGGACGCGTCCGCTTGCGGACGCAGATCCGCAGACTTTTCCGAATCCGCGGACTGACAGCGGACGCTTCGTATGGTTAAGTTGCGGACTCGCGGACTGACGCGGATCTTCTTTAGCGTTACCATAAAAAAAGTTTCAAGTCATTTAAACAGCTAAATTTCAGCAATGCGGACGCGCGGACTGACTGCGGATCAATGTTGTAGTAAGATTCTGCGGACGCGGACGCTAAATTTCAAGATCCGCACACCTCTGATCTACATACTCTTGTACTAAAGATATGAGTTGATATGTATGTAATACAGAGTATGTATATGTTTGATCTAGATATTCTGTCAGATATTTATTTTCTCTTTTTTCTGTAGTTTTAATACATCTGGATATAATTTCCTAAGTTTTTATATCTCATAGAAATTTTTTAAAAAAATTGGCGAAGCTGCTCATTTATATATAAAATACGTTTAGTTGGTTAAAAATAATTTCATCATAAATTTATTCGTAGATTTTTTTTTTAAATTCTCTTAAGCCCCTACGGGCTTTTCGGGGCAGATGAAATGTAGAATTCATCTGTTTCAGTAACCTCTGCATATTCAAGGGATTTTTGTGTGGTTAGCACAACGCCCTGCCGCCTGTACTCCCCTAACTTAAAGTCGGGTACCCATTTAAAGCTAGGCGACTTTGACCATGACCTGAAAAAATCCCGAAGGTTCTCTGTGAGATTTGAACTCCGGTCGACAGTCGAGCGCTCTACATCGTACGACCACCAGAACCTAGATTTGTTTTATTTTTTGAAGATCAATTTCTAGTGGCTGTGACGTCTCCAGATTTAAATATATATGCGCGCGTGTGTGTGTGTGTGTGTGTGTGTGTGTGTGTTTGAAGTTTAAGTGTTCCTCTGAGGAAAAGTGTCTAAATGTTTAGTGTCTCTCAATAAAACTGTACAATTTTAGTGTCCCCATGACTTCTACGTTATAAGTATATATGACTACGTTGCCGCCGGACGATTATTTCAGTTTTAACATTTTGAAAAAAAAAAAATTAATCAATGTTTTTTTTCTAATTTGAATGAACAAGTACAGATTTCATATCTTTAATTTGGTGTAATAGGATGAGATGAAGTCACTTCAAATTCACTCATGGGACTGTTTGTTGCAGTGTCGTTCTTTCATCCCCACCACAGCCGATAGTGTAATTGCATTGGAGGCACCACGGGAGGTATAGTTGGGGCCAGGGACCGTCAGGTCGATAGTCACCACATTGACCATCCGTCCACCCCGTGATTTAGTCAATCTATGCCACTTGTCAGATTGTCTGTGTCTTGACTATTTGTCTATCTCTAGATTGTGTCTGTGTCTTGACTATTTGTCTAACTCTAGATTGTGTCTGTGTCTTGACTATTTGTCTAACTCTAGATTGTGTCTGTGTCTTGACTATTTGTCTAACTCTATATTGTGTGTGTGTCTTGACTATTTGTCTAACTCTAGATTGTGTCTGTGCTTTGACTATTTGTCTAACTCTATATTGTGTGTGTGTCTTGACTATTTGCCTAACTCTAGATTATGTCTGTGTCTTAACAAACTGCCATGAAACTGACTCACTCCCTCTAAATGTCCAGGTTCTCTTAGGGGATGTCCAGATTCCTCCCTCCCCCACCCCCTCAGGTCACCACCCACTGACCACGAGTCTCCACTGACCGCCAGGGATAGCCACGGATCCACAACTATATAATACACTAGATTCGCTGTACTCATTGTTTTACTGCCCGAATGATGGACAGTCCACTACAGTCCAGTCACTGTGATAGAGAGTAAAACGTCCCATCTTTCATCGACGTTGCCGTTCAGTTTTTTCCCAGCCAGACACAAGTCGCCTGGGCCGGTCTCAGAGAACGTCTAATGACTAATGATGGTACCTTGTCTACGTAATTAACGGTGGTGAGTCTGACCCACTTTTTGTTAGCGCTGTGTCTCCTTCCCCCTCCCTGCCCTCCCCCCCACCCCCAATTCCCAACATCCACCCCACTCCCTATGCCGCTTCCCCCCCCTCTTAATCCTTCAAATGCTTACAGCAGTGGGCGGCTGGCACCGGACCATCGATCTGACCCTTCAACGTGATGCTGACGTGGCCTTGGCATTGACCACTGATTTACTGTAGATACATATGACGGATGGACCGATGACCCATAACACGTGCACTGTCTGGCAGCTGTATTCTTGTGGTTAAATTATGTTACACATCTGGTGGACGGTACTTTAATGCTAAGCATTGCTAGCAGTTTATAACGATGTGTGACACCATACTATTGTAATATTTGTTGTGATGTGACACCATACTATTGTAATGTTTGTTGTGATGTGACACCATACTATTGTAATGTTTGTTGTGATGTGACACCATACTATTGTAATGTTTGTTGTGATGTGACACCATACTATTGTAATGTTTATTGTGAAGTGACACCATACTATTGTAATGTTTGTTGTGATGTGACACCATACTATTGTAATGTTTGTTGTGATGTGACAACATACTATTGTAATGTTTATTGTGAAGTGACACCATACTATTGTAATGTTTGTTGTGATGTGACACCATACTATTGTAATGTTTATTGTGAAGTGACACCATACTATTGTAATGTTTATTGTGATGTGACAACATATTATTGTAATGTTTATTGTGATGTGACACCATACTATTGTAATGTTTATTGTGATGTGACACCATACAATTGTAATGTTTATTGTGAAGTGACACCATACTATTGTAATGTTTATTGTGAAGTGACACCATACTATTGTCATGTTAATCTTATGTGACACAAAACTATTGTAATGTTTATTGTTATGTTTATATCTGTGTGTAAAACAGCTGAGATATGATATCATACATTTTTTAAACAATATATGCAATACGTATGTGCTGTTGTTGTTGTTGTTTTATCAAAAGATGAGCCCCCCCCTCCGAACAGGGCCGTTTGCAGGAATACTGAGCCCCCCTGCCCCCAACAAATTATGACAATGGAGGTACTTCTAACCCACTTTCATCACAAATTAGCTGCAACATGAATAAATAGCAATTAATTTCAAAAGCGATGGTGGCCCTCAAACGCTTGCCCCCCCCTCCACCAACGTGTTTTATGGTTGCCCCATAATCCACCCTAGTCTAAGGTAAAGTATTAGCAAGCTCACTACTAAAGCGTCCTATATTTATGAGGTGAAGGTCAGGTCAAGGATGAATGTTATTTCAATATCTTTTTTTTTTAATAACATTCATTCTTGACCTGACCTTCACCTCCTATATTTATGCTTCAACGATGCATTACTGTTCTGGTGATGACTTTCGATTGGTGCATTGAGACGTCACGTGGTACACAACCGCGTGTAATAGATTTTGTCAGCACCGTAGCTGTGATTCGGCCCATCATTTTTATTTTTTTTCTGCTCACTCAAATCAGCCAGTCAGTCATTTATAAACGACCCAGTCTGCTGATGGGCACTACTTAAAGACTGACCACTGACCAGTACAAGCTCCCCTCCCTCCCCCATCCACCCCCCACCCCAACCACTGGGCTAGCAGCTAATGGTAGAGTGACACATTCAGTTAAGTGACCATTCAGCTCTTGAGGATATGGAGGGTGGGGTAGGGGTGGTGGGAGGGTCGGAAAGGGGAGAGGTCAAGTGTCCACTCGAGTGTTTAATTTCTTCATGCCGTGTCGATGCCTGGGTTTCACTGAAGGATCGCCTAGGTCATCAAACAGAACCTGGTATGTAATCAGTCTGTTGTGTCAGCCCCCGCCAACGTGTTGGTTAACCTGTCAATCAATCGACCTGATGCCATTCCACTGATGCTTCCAGACCATCCACACCCCCCCACCCCAACCCTACCCCACCCTACACTTACGTCACCTTTTTTTCTTATCGCATTCTTCATTTCACAGACAAGAAGTATAAAATACTTCAAGTCTAGTATAAAATACTTCAATCTCAGTCTGTAGACGCAATGAGATCCTTTTCAATGGCTCTCCATCTCAGATGAAGAGCTTTTCAAAGCAGATTTCACATTAAGAGGTAAGAATATCACTTTTTCTCCCCCTCATCTCTTTCCTGTCTGACTTTGAAAAATATATTTTTTTAAAATGTGAATATAATAACAGCACAAAACATGAATTAAGAGATAAATCAAATAACAATTGTCAGCAAAGATTTCCACAATCATAACATTCCCATAAAATGTACAATTTTTCGGGAGACATTTGTGTATAAAGTTTTTAATAAATATCACATAAACTAGCTCAAACTTTACTGTTGTTGTTGTTTTGGGAAGGAGAAAAGGTTTTTACTTTTGATAACATCTGGACAGTCAAATATAATTTAGGAAAAATATTTTCACTCTTTTTTTTTTTGTTTTTCTGGCGTGTTAAGTCAATACAGACATTTAAAAATGTCAAGAAATGGGTTTTGTTTGTACGCAACCAAGTTAAGTCAATACAGACATTTAAAAATGTCAAGAAATGGGTTTTGTTTGTACGCAACCAAGTTAAGTCGATACAGACATTTAAAAATGTCAAGAAATGGGTTTTGTTTGTACGCAACCAAGTTAAGTCAATACAGACATTTAAAAAATGTCAAGAAAAGGGTTTTGTTTGTACGCAACCCATGTTAAGTCAATACAGACATTTGAAAATGTCAAGAAATGGGTTTCGTTTGTACGCAACCCATGTTAAGTCAATACAGACATTTAAAAATGTCAAGAAATCGGTTTTGTTTGTACGCAACCCATGGAAGATAAAGACTGTTACAGTTTCAATCTAAACTTACTCAACCGGCTAGTTTTAGGGAAAAAAAAATTTGATTATTTTTGTTTGTTTGTTTGTAATTCGGTCATTTTCTCAATACCTTTTATTGGCAATACATTGATGGCCAGTAGTATTGTTCAGTTAATTATGTCATTGCTGATATTGATGGCCCATAGTATTTTTCAGTTAATTAGTTTATTGTTGATACTGATGGCCAGTAGTATTGTTCAGTTAATTAGTTCATTGCTGATACTGATGGCCAATAGTATTGTTCAGTTAATTATGTCATTGCTGATACTGATGGCCAATGGTATTGTTCAGTTAATTAGTTCATTGTTGATACTGATGGCCAATAGTATTGTTCAGTTAATTAGTTCATTGTTGATACTGATGGCCAATAGTATTGTTCAGTTAATTAGTTCATTGCTGATACTGATGGCCAATAGTATTGTTCAGTTAATTAGTTCATTGCTGATACTGATGGCCAGTAGTATTGTTCAGTTAATTAGTTCATTGTTGTTACTGATGGCCAGTAGTATTGTTCAGTTAATTAGTTCATTGTTGATACTGATGGCCAGTAGTATTGTTCAGTTAATTAGTTCACTGTTGATACTGATGGCCAATAGTATTGTTCAGTTAATTAGTTCATTGCTGATACTGATGGCCAATAGTATTGTTCAGTTAATTAGTTCATTGCTGATACTGATGGCCAATAGTATTGTTCAGTTAATTAGTTCATTGCTGATACTGATGGCCAATAGTATTGTTCAGTTAATTAGTTCATTGCTGATACTGATGGCCAATAGTATTGTTCAGTTGATTAGTTAATTGCTGATACTGATGGCCAATAGTATTGTTCAGTTGATTAGTTAATTGCTGATACTGATGGCCAATAGTATTGTTCAGTTGATTAGTTAATTGCTGATACTGATGGCCAATAGTATTGTTCAGTTAATTAGTTCATTGCTGATACTGATGGCCAATAGTATTGTTCAGTTGATTAGTACATTGTTGATACTGATGGCCAATAGTATTGTTCGTTCAGTTAATTAGTTCATTGCTGATACTGATGGCCAATAGTATTGTTCGGTTAATTAGTTCATTGCTGATACTGATGGCCAATAGTATTGTTCAGTTGATTAGTTCATTGCTGATACTGATGGCCAATAGTATTGTTCAGTTGATTAGTTCATTGCTGATACTGATGGCCAATAGTATTGTTCAGTTGATTAGTTCATTGCTGATACTGGTGGCCAATAGCATTGTTCAGTTAATTAGTTCATTGTTGATACTGATGGCCAATAGTATTCTTCAGTTAATTAGTTCATTGCTGATACTGGTGGCGAATAGTATTGTTCAGTTAATTAGTTCATTGTTGATACTGGTGGCCAATAGAACCCTACCCCACCCTACACTTACGTCACCTTTTTTTCTTATCGCATTCTTCATTTCACAGACAAGAAGTATAAAATACTTCAAGTCTAGTAAATCTTGAAAATATCGGATCTCCCCGAAACCAAAAATAACCTAGCCTGCCAATCAATCCTAAAGGGATATATAACTCTATGCAAAGGTTTTGCAGGGTACAGCTAGTAATAAATAATACAAGAAGTAAGGGTTTCAAACAATATTGATATACCAAGAGCCCAATAAAAAAAAAGTAGCTTTGTTGGTAAAGTAACTCAGCTTTAAGTAAACAAAATATATAGAGACTATTTTGTACATTATATATATATATATATATTATTTATTTATGTGTGAGGTAGTGTGAGTGTGCGTTTGTGTGTATGTGTATGTGTTTCCTTTTTTTTTTTTGTCATTCTAATCACTAGAACCGCCTTTCCAAGTACAAAAGAGCCCTGACCTACATAAGACGATTTTGAACTACCTGTACCCGTCAGCTGTCAGCTTATGTCACAGCCTCAGAAGTACATCACCAGTGTCACAAGTGTCCAATAAGTGTGTCACAGATACTTGTGAAACCCACCGACCCCCCCCCACCCCCCACCACCACCACCAATTATTACACATGTTCACTCTGGTGCCACTGAGATCCCCGTCAGATCGGTGTGTATGTATCTCCCGTGGTGCCTCCATGGCCATTGCACAATCGGCAATGGGGGAGGGGTGAAAGAAGGGCGTCCCATTTAGTGGTGTGTATAGATGGCGGTGCCCAAATGTTAGATAGTGAACTCACCGTATACTTGGGTAAGCGTTTCCATGGTGACAGACAGACGGTTGACTTCAAAGTTCAGAAGATCAGGGCGCAAGTTGCAGGTTCGAAATTCCTGCCAGTGAGTAGTTGTGTAGGGCGCAAGTTGCAGGTTCGAAATTCCTGCCAGTGAGTAGTTGTGTAGGGCGCAAGTTGCAGGTTCGAAATTCCTGCCAGTGAGTAGTTGTGTAGGGCGCAAGTTGCAGGTTCGAAATTCCTGCCAGTGAGTAGTTGTGTAGGGCGCAAGTTGCAGGTTCGAAATTCCTGCCAGTGAGTAGTTGTGTAGGGCGCAAGTTGCAGGTTCGAAATTCCTGCCAGTGAGTAGTTGTGTAGGGCGCAAGTTGCAGGTTCGAAATTCCTGCCAGTGAGTAGTTGTGTAGGGCGCAAGTTGCAGGTTCGAAATTCCTGCCAGTGAGTAGTTGTGTAGGGCGCAAGTTGCAGGTTCGAAATTCCTGCCAGTGAGTAGTTGTGTAGGGCGCAAATTGCAGGTTCGAAATTCCTGCCAGTGAGTAGTTGTGCAGTAACGATAGCGTCCATGTTTGAAAATAGTTCAGGGGCGTCGTTTTGAGTTGGGCTAGGGGAAGAAGAGGGAGTGGGGGAGGGGGCAAACTCGAACATTCGTTGAAGTACTTCTCCATCATTTTGAGAGGTTGTTTTATTTTTTTCCTCTCATTCTTGTATGTTTTATTTTGAGTGAGTTACGACCAAATGAAATTAATTATACATGGAAATAAATTTTTGACTTTCTTTTTTTTTTTTGTTTCAGTTGGAGTACGTAGTTAGCGACGTTTCACTTTTAACAAAACAATCATGTTCTTTAATTTGACCTTCCCCCCCCCCCCCAACCCCAACTCTATTTTGTACTTACAAATGCCTGTCACACTTTGCTTTAACTGACGTGACACAAGTATTGTAGTCTACGTGACAGAAATACTGTAACTGACGTGATACACGCATTGTAGTCTATGTGACGGAAATACTGTAACTGACGTGACACAAGTATTGTTGTCTACGTGACGGAAATACTCTAGCTGGCGTAACACGCGTATTGTAACCTACGTAACAGAAATACTGTAACTGACGTGACACAAGTATTGTAGTCTACGTGACAGAAATACTCTAGCTGATGTGACACACGCGTATTGTAACCTACGTGACACTAATACCATGATATTACCTAAAAGGAAACTGACCCAGCTGACCCAAAAGTTTCCGACCATCAACCTCAGCTCATTTCATCCGGACAGACCCCCCCCCCCAGACACAGGTTTGGGTGGGTTGGGGGGGAGGGAGTGGGGAGGAGTGTATCATCCTCTGTGGTGTCGTGACTTTATTGACAATCTCTGTGATATATTTAATTACACTTGTAACTATTTTTTTCCCTCATTATGAAAATGTCCTGCAAAAAAGAATAATTCTTTCACTTCGACGCACGGACATTGCTGCGCCTGGTGATCTTAATTAATTAGCTGCTGGGTTGTTTTTGGGCTGTTTGGTTGTTTGGGCTGTGTGGTTGTTTGGGCTGTGTGGTTGTTTGGGCTGTGTGGTTGTTTTGGGCTGTGTGGTTGTTTGGGCTGTGTGGTTGTTTGGGCTGTGTGGTTGTTTGGGCTGTGTGGTTGTTTTGGGCTGTGTGGTTGTTTGAGCTGTGTGGTTGTTTGGGCTGTGTGGTTGTTTTGGGCTTTTTGGTTGTTGGTGTTTTTTTTTTATTTTGATATAATATTGTTGTTTTTGTAAACACATTAGAGACACGTGGTTGATTCAAAGAGCAGTGTTTCCCAAATTGTGGTGCACTTACCCACGGCCGTTAGGGGAGAGTTTGTTGTGGGGTAACTACATGTGGCGTCACACACAAGGGGTACTCTCTATCACGAAAATAAAAAGATGGGGAGGGGGGGGTACACTGATGTCGATTGTTTGGGAGACACTGAAGTAGAGAATTAGAGATAATATAATCGTAGCAGTGGCGTCACTATAGTGGGTGTCACCCGGTGCGGAAATTTCAGAGTGCGCCCCCCTCCCCAAGACTTCCACCATGAGCAATGATACATATTTCGAAATTTTCATGCACTAGACCTGAGAGAATTTACTTTAAAATACTTCAGCGATAATAACGATAGTATAACTGACTTTATTTCAGAAAGATCTATATTTCATTAGACTGTGTTTGTAAAATACGTCTCCATTTTCATGAAACCACGTGACTACATGCGTCCTATTTTTTTTTTTAGAACGTTCGCAAAAAAAAATACTCTAGATTGATCCGAGCAGCTTTGAACTGTATTCATTTACATCAGCTCCAGTCTCTCTACATGGTGGCACCCAGTGCTACTGATCATGTGTTTTACTATGATCGGTTATAAAACTGACTATTCCGAGTTTATTCTGCTATAAATTTAGAATTGTTCATTTTGGTGTCAGCCCTATGCTGGTGCCAACCGGGGCGGCCCTCGTTCCCCCCCCCCCCAGTGACGCCATAGAATCGTAATATTTCTGTGATGTATGAGTCATTTTATTTCAGAATGGGTTCTAGAGTCTCACACACAAAATTTATGGGAGTCACGCACAATGTTCATCATGGTCATATCTAATAATTATTGGAGTCAGAATAATTGGCATCAAGAGTCACATGACAAAATGAATGAGTCACACAAAGTAATAACTGGAGCTAAACTAAATATGTATTAAAAACTCACACAATATGAATGCTAGGTACAGAATAAATGCCAGTGGAGTCACTGGAGTGAAACAAAATATGTATTAAAGACTCACACAATATGAATGCTAGGTACAGAATAAATGCCAGTGGAGTCACTGGAGTGAAACAAAAGGAGGGACACAATGTTGTTTATTGGAGGCACACATAATTTACTCTGTGGTGATAAACATGTCCACATATAATTAACAAATGATAACGTCTGTGTGTACGTAATTATGTTGTTTAGCATGTCCTGATTTCATTGTAGTATTTACAGTATCCTCACAATTTATTGTTAAATGAAACATGTTTGTTTAAAATACATTCGTGCTGCATGTGTGAGGCTGTTGAACATGATCATGTTATAATACATTCGTGCTACATGTGTGAGACTGTTGAACATGACCATGTTATAATACATGTAATGGCGCTCTGATTATCAATACTGAAAACGTATTTACTTATAAACTCCTTTCTTACTGTTTAATTATTTACTTTCTTTCTAAAATTCTTTTTTTTTTTTGCAATTTTATTTTACTTTTCAACTATTTTTTCTAAACTCTCCACATAGTTACCGTTTGTTTATTCCAGATTTTTTTAATGAACTGAACCAAAAGAAAAAGCACTCGAATTGATTTCCTATTTTTTTCTCCAAACCTTCGAAGTGAACTTTTTTTTATATAACTGTATTCCATATGGTGAGATACCACAGACTATCGTCTGCAAGCTCTTCTCGTCTCCATTTCAAACTCTGAGCGGCTAACTTGAGACAGAAAGAGATAGGAGGGGGATAGAGGCCATCATCGGAGAAATCCTGGAATATTTTGGTATTGAGCCTTTAGTGTGCCCAGATAAAGAGTCTATTCAGGAGCAGATAATTAAAGGGCAGGTAAGTCTCGTCAATCCAAGCTGCTTTTCTTTTTTATGCTAGCAAGAGTTACTGTTATCTTTGATGAAATCACAGCTGTATTTCTTTTAGTGTTGTCAGTTATAATGGAAGCTACGATTAAGACTGTCTGGAGTATATATAGCAGTTTATACGGTTTAAAACTGTTTGTAGCATACATAGCAGCGTGTAACGGTTCAAGACTGTTTGGAATTAATATAGAGCTTGCGATTAGTCGGACTAATGGTCCAAAGTCTAACATTAATTTGTTTCTCGTTTTGAAAAGTTGGTTTAATTTTTTATCAATTTTTATAAAGTTGCTTGTATTTTGACTGTACAAATAAAAACAGCTTTTAAGCCCAAATTATACGTCTATTAAACAAATAGAAATCTTTTATTTAAAAAAAATACATTTGAGAAATGTAAGGCATTAAAAAGGCATTATCAATAATGTTAGCAATAAGGAAAATATATGACGTAATTCTTTTGTTTTTGTTTTATTTAAACAATAAATCAATGAGTTACTCTCTACTTCTTCATAGTCATTCCAGATTTAATTACATTTTTTTTTACAAATAGAAACAATTTCTAGTGTAGAACATTTGTCAAACATTATTCTTTAAAAAAATAAATTCCATATAAAACTATTTTTAGAATGTTTTTTTTTTAGAATAAAGTACTAGTCCGTCCAATTAATGTTTGTAATTTAATAACCATACAGGAAATGTCAGAGGGGCGTGTCGTTGATTCAGCGGGGAGTATTGATTGTACAAAATGCGTTAAAGTTAGTATGAATTATAACTTTCTTTATCTTTAAAGTGCAATTACAGGAAAAGTGTGTGTAATGAAATAAATCTTGCTTGGCTTCGAACAAAGGGTAAACATTTAGCTCAATAATATTTAATTAAAATGCCACTATAATAAATGTGTCATTGATTAATTACAAAAATTTAGTTTAAGACATTAAAAAAATTTACAAAAAAAAAGTGCATCGTACGGTTTTTATGATGTTAATTTCATAAATTGGAATTTGTATTAAAAATTGTTTCGTATTGTAAGCTAAGAGAATCTACCGTATTGTGAGCTAAGAGAATCTACCGTAATGTGAGCTAAGAGAATCTACTGTATTGTGAGCTAAGAGAATCTACCGTATTGTGAGCTAAGAGAATCTACCGTATTGTGAGCTAAGAGAATCTACCGTATTGTGAGCTAAGAGAATCTACCGTATTGTCTGTGTCTGTGTCTGGTCTCATGAAATGACAGTGTCTGTGTCTGTGTCTGTGTCTGTGTCTGGTCTCATTAAATGACAGTGTCTGTGTCTGTGTCTGGTCTCATTAAATGGCAGTGTCTGTGTCTGTGTCTGGTCTCATTAAATGACAGTGTCTGTGTCTGTTCTGGTCTCATTAAATGGCAGTGTCTGTGTCTGTGTCTAGTCTCATTAAATAGCAGTGTCTGTGTCTGTGTCTGGTCTCATTAAATGGCAGTGTCTGTGTCTGGTCTCATTAAATGGCAGAATCTGTGTCTGTGTCTGGTCGCATTAAATGGCAGTGTCTCTGTCTGGTCTCATTAAATGGCAATGTCTGTGTCTGGTCTCATTAAATGGCAGTGTCTCTGTCTGGTCTCATTAAATGACAGTGTCTGTGTCTGGTCTCATTAAATGACAGTGTCTGTGTCTGGTCTCATTAAATGGCAGTGTCTGTGTCTGGTCTCATTAAATGGCAGTGTCTCTGTCTGGTCTCATTAAATGGCAGTGTCTCTGTCTGGTCTCATTAAATGACAGTGTCTGTGTCTGTGTCTGGTCTCATTAAATGGAAGTGTCTGTGTCTGGTCTCATTAAATGGCAGTGTCTGTGTCTGTGTCTGGTCTCATTAAATGACAGTGTCTGTGTCTGTGTCTGGTCTCATTAAATGGCAGTGTCTGTGTCTGTGTCTGGTCTCATTAAATGGCAGTGTCTCTGTCTGGTCTCATTAAATGGCAGTGTCTCTGTCTGGTCTCATTAAATGACAGTGTCTGTGTCTGTGTCTGGTCTCATTAAATGGAAGTGTCTGTGTCTGGTCTCATTAAATGGCAGTGTCTGTGTCTGTGTCTGGTCTCATTAAATGGCAGTGTCTGTGTCTGTGTCTGGTCTCATTAAATGGCAGTGTCTGTGTCTGTGTCTGGTCTCATTAAATGGCAGTGTTTGTGTCTGTGTCTGTGTCTGGTCTCATTAAATGGCAGTGTTTGTGCCTGTGTCGGTGTCTGGTCTCATTAAATGGCAGTGTCTGTGTCTGGTCTCATACCATTCTTTTTACAACCATACATTTTATTTTTTTTAAATATGTACATTCTGGTAATTTTTCTTGAAAATAATGTTCACGAGTTAATGCAAGTACTTTATTATAACCAATCACAGCATGAGTGGGTGTGGCAGTAAGTCCATTTCTTTTATCCTGATTTTTGTTTGTACTGGCATTGTGATGTTTGGGGCCAAATAATGGGAACTTTCTATGTGGCCAACTAATGGGAACTTTCTATGGGGCCAAATAATATGAACTTTCTATGTGGCCAAATAATGGGGACTTTCTATGTGGCCAAATAATGGGAACTTTCTATGGGGCCCGTTTCATCAGCCATCCTGCACTGTTTCGAAACGTTTAAAAAGTGTTATGGCAAATACAACAAAATACATCGAGCTTTTTGTTTGTACTTGCCAAATCCTATTGCAAACCCAACCCCGTCGCAGGGTCCGTTTGGGAACTAGTGATCCAATGAGACTAATTCCGGCCCTGTGCATATGCACTGAGTAATCGTTACCCCCACCCCCAACTCGCCCCTTTTTTTAGAGTTTATATATATATATATATATATATATATATATATATATATATATATATATGTATGTATGTATATCAATGTTGTGTGGTTTAATAAATAATACCGGTACATAAATATATAATCAATATAGTTTTACAATGAATGGTATAAAAAAAGCAATTAGTTTTGCTAGAGGAGATTTTAAAGACAATATGAAGGTTTAATGGCTCTGAAAACTATTAGTTTATTTAGTTTAGTAATGTCTTTAGACATATTATATGTATATCTAGCCTGGATTATGTGTATATCACACAGGATTATATGTATATCACACTGGATTCTATTTATATCACACAGGATTATATTTACATCACACTGGATTATATGTATATCACACTGGATTATATGTATATCAAACTGGATTCTATGTATATCACGTTGGATTATATTTATATCACACTGGATTATATTTATATCACACTGGATTATATGTATAACATGAACACATTCATCGATACTAGTCGTCAGAGAAACGAAAAATACTGGGGCACAATGCCCAGAAAATGTTTTTTTAATTAAACAAAACAAACTAAAATGTCCAGTTTAGAATTTATTGAATGTAGTTCGTCACAAAATATACTCATTGCTATTTTTTTTTTTTTTGCTATATTTTGTTATGTTTATTTTAATTTTATAAAATCAGTAATTCTCTCCCCTTTGTTTTCTATCCGACTACTGCTTGTCTCCCTTTACTTGAAATAATTTGAAATTCTCGCCTTCTCTACTCTCACCCCCCCCCACCCCACCCCCTCCTGTCCCTTTTCCATCTTGCCATTTCAATAAGTCGAAACCCTGTTTATGATAGATGTTTGGAAGGGGGTGTGAGAGAGCGGAATATAAGTCCGTGGACAGATATTGAAAATAAGGTGCAATTTACTGCGGGTCTTTTCGCAGACGTCACATCCTGTTACATACAGCTTCTTAGGTAATGAGATCAAATGGCTACTTTTATTTTCCCGAGGCCAGGGTGAGCGAAGTGGTGCCGTGTGTTTGTGTTTGTATGCGTGTGTGTTTGTATGTTTTAGGAGGCTAGGAGGGTGTGGGAGAAGGGGGGAATGTTGGGGGAGTCATTTGAAGCTTGGGGGTGGGGGGGAATGCGCGGTGGTCAGCATGGTAGCCTCAAGCAGCGTGGGGGTGGGAGGTCACCGCTCTGACCAGGACGACGTCATGTCCGTGTGCCCAGTTGAAATTATCATCCGTTACACGAGGACGTCCGATGTCTGTACTTTGTGACGTTAATTGTCGTGAGGAACAGAAAAAAAAATAAACAGACGGTGGGAGATGGTGGGGGGGGGTGATGATGGAAGGAGCGTAAAGATAGAGAGATGGTTAAATGGAAGATCGGCGAGTAAAGTAAACAAATAAAAGACGACGTAGATGGAGAGATAAATAGAATAAAAGTTGCAGATGAGACAGAGGATAATAGATGTAACAGTCAGAGGTGTGTCTGTGTCCGTGTTTACGTCTATTGTAGCTAGAATACATACACTGTTGAGGAATAAAGTGGAAGCGCCTATGAATATAGATTTTATGTTTTGATTGTATGAGTTGAATTTAAAACAAAATGTTTCGACTATCTGACCTTCACCCATTGAAATTGTTCGCTGGTTTTGAGTTGTATTCCTAGTTTAGACTCAAGCAGACAAATGGATCTAATGATTAGACAGACATTGGAGAAATCTTACGGTACATACAGTGTCTATGTGTGTTTGTGTGGATCTGTGGTGATGAGTGCAAACCCAGCGATACAAATTTCCTATGTCTCCTTCCATAACGTTTGTGTGGTCATTGCATAATCGGACAATTTTGGGGGGATACATTAAACAATGACACACACATACACACACACATACACACACACACACATATATATATATATATATATATATATATATATATATATATATATATACAACTGACCATTACTTTAACTTCAAAGGGTTAACTAGATATTCAGTAGATATAAGTGTTTCAGGGTCTATTCATATGTATGTATCTCATTACATGGGCGTGTAAGATGATATGTGATTACATTAATAGACTATATAAAAGGAATGACTAGCCACATGAGTTGACATAAGTAGACCTTATAGTCAGTCATACGTAAAGGGTGAATGTCTAAGCATTTGTGTGAACATTAATATACTAAAACTATGAGAGTATTATGCCAGTGTGGTATAAATATAATCCATTGTGATATAAATATAATCCAATGTGATATAAATAGAATCCAGTGTGATATAAATATAATCCTGTGTGATATACATATAATCCAGTGTGATATACATATAATCCAATGTGATATAAATATAATCTAGTATGATATAAATATAATCCAGAGTGATATAAATATAATCCAACGTGATATAAATATAATCCAACGTGATATAAACATAATCCAGTATGATATAAATATAATCCAGCGTGATATAAATATAATCCAACGTGATATAAATATAATCCAATAAATATAATCCGATGTGATATCAATACACTTCATTGTGATGTTTCAACCCCTCATGACGTAATATCCAATATAATACGATATCACACTGACCAAATTGTGTGATGTTTCAAGCCACTCTCTGCCTGTCATATCACAAGATTATTTTCTTCATGTAGTGTGTGTTAAACTCTGCCTGTCATATCACAAGATTATTTTCTTCATGTAGTGTGTGTTAAACTCTGCCTGTCATATCACAAGATTATTTTCTTCATGTAGTGTGTGTTAAACTCTGCCTGTCATATCACAAGATTATTTTCTTCATGTAGTGTGTGTTAAACTCTGCCTGTCATATCACAAGATTATTTTCTTCATGTAGTGTGTGTTAAACTCTGCCTGTCATATCACAAGATTATTTTCTTCATGTAGTGTGTGTTAAACTCTGCCTGTCATATCACAAGATTATTTTCTTCATGTAGTGTGTGTTAAACTCTGCCTGTCATATCACAAGATTATTTTCTTCATGTAGTGTGTGTTAAACTCTGCCTGTCATATCACAAGATTATTTTCTTCATGTAGTGTGTGTTAAACTCTGCCTGTCATATCACAAGATTATTTTCTTCATGTAGTGTGTGTTAAACTCTGCCTGTCATATCACAAGATTATTTTCTTCATGTAGTGTGTGTTAAACTCTGCCTGTCATATCACAAGATTATTTTCTTCATGTAGTGTGTGTTAAACTCTGCCTGTCATATCACAAGATTATTTTCTTCATGTAGTGTGTGTTAAACTCTGCCTGTCATATCACAAGATTATTTTCTTCATGTAGTGTGTGTTAAACTCTGCCTGTCATATCACAAGATTATTTTCTTCATGTAGTGTGTGTTAAACTCTGCCTGTCATATCACAAGATTATTTTCTTCATGTAGTGTGTGTTAAACTCTGCCTGTCATATCACAAGATTATTTTCTTCATGTAGTGTGTGTTAAACTCTGCCTGTCATATCACAAGATTATTTTCTTCATGTAGTGTGTGTTAAACTCTGCCTGTCATATCACAAGATTATTTTCTTCATGTAGTGTGTGTTAAACTCTGCCTGTCATATCACAAGATTATTTTCTTCATGTAGTGTGTGTTAAACTCTGCCTGTCATATCACAAGATTATTTTCTTCATGTAGTGTGTGTTAAACTCTGCCTGTCATATCACAAGATTATTTTCTTCATGTAGTGTGTGTTAAACTCTGCCTGTCATATCACAAGATTATTTTCTTCATGTAGTGTGTATTAAACTAGACTCTATGGAGCTCACATCTTGAAACAAATAATGAACTAGAAATGAATAAACGTATGGGGGGGGGGGTACACTACATTGACTCAATGTAAAGAAAAGCCACGCGACCCCTCACCCCCCCCCCTTAAACTTCCGAAATTTTGACGCCAGCGGGAAAATAAAATTTGTATCAACTCTTTTTGTCTTCACATCTCTTGTTGTGTTCAGTTTTTGAATGATTAAATCAGCCAGGAGATAGTCCAGACGTTATTGTGAGAAATATGGCGTGAGGAAGTAGATTCCATGAGAAACAAAATTTAGAAATATAACAGATCATATCGGAATGAAGAAAAGAATTGGCATGATATGACATGACAGAATATGACAAGACATGATATGACATTTACCTAACATGATATGGCATGGCATATGCTATGACATGATATGGCATGACATATGTTATGACATGATATGACATGATATTTAGGAAGAGTTCAATGTAGCCTACATGTATACCTACAAATCAGAATTTCATCTGTTGTTTTTTTTTTTAATTAGAAAATGAAATAACACAAAACCAAAATAAAGTTTCAAATTAGCACCAATACTTCATTTCGGATTCCAAGTAGTCCGAGTTTGTTAATGTCTTACTGTAATTTATATTACCATAGGTTCACATTTCGGTCGTTACAACCGTTCTTTGATATTGGGTGATAAAGTCAGCATCAAAAGTTAAACTTTGGTTAAAACGTCAGTTACTACATTTAATATTGTATACATGATTTAAGTTCTTTTAGCCTCTTGCCAAAGAAATCGCTTCATGTTTATCTAACTTGTTTGTTCGTGTGTACACCATATTGTGGTATCGTACAATAGTTTTTACCCCTTTCCTGTGGCCTTCTCTCTCGGTTATTTTATTCATTATTTAATCTTTTCTTCTTTATTTATTATTGGATTCTATTCTTTTCATTACTAGGGTTAAAACGAGTTGTATAGAAGGCGTAATTTGGTTAATGTAATGAAGATATGGATAAATACGCTTGAACTGTGATAAGAAAATTATTGTTCATTGTAATAACATTCATTTGGCTTACTCATTATTAAACCTCCCTCCCTACATCCTCCCTACATGGCGATGTAGTTCCAGTTTTGACTCTTTCATTTGAGGCCAACCTTTCCTATTTGTGTAATCATTTATTAACGAGCCATTGAACAGTAAAATTACCTTATGAACTATTTTTTTGTAAGAGATAAGTTTCAGTTTAAGGTTGTTTTTGTTTTTTTTGTTGTTCGATTAAAAACACAATGAATGAAGTACATGACTTATGTATATGTGGTGTCTATATCTCGTCTATGTGGTGTCTATATCTCGTCTATGTGGTGTCTATATCTCGTCATGTGGTGTCTATATCTCGTCATGTGGTGTCTATATATCGTCTATGTGTTGTCTATGTCCATCTATGTTGTGTCTATATCTCTTCTATGTGTTGTCTATGTCTTATCTATGTTGTGTCTAAGTCCCGTCTATGTTGTGTCTATGTCCCATCTATGTTGTGTCTATATCCCGTCTATGGTGTGTCTATATCTCGTCTACATTTTGTCTATATCTCGTCTAAATGTTGTCTATATCTCGTCTACATGTTGTCTATATCCTGTCTATGTTGTGTCTATATCCCGTCTATGTTGTGTCTATATCCCGTCTATATGTTGTCTATATCCCGTCTATATGTTGTCTATATCCCGTCTATATGTTGTCTATATCTCGTCTATATGTTGTCTATGTGTATGTGGTGTCTATATCTCGTGTATGTGGTGTCTATATCTCGTGTATGTGGTGTCTATATCTCGTGTATGTGGTGTCTATATCTCGTGTATGTGGTGTCTATATCTCGTGTATGTGGTGTCTATATCTCGTGTATGTGGTGTCTATATCTCGTGTATGTGGTGTCTATATCTCGTGTATGTGGTGTCTATATCTCGTGTATGTGGTGTCTATATCTCGTGTATGTGGTGTCTATATCTCGTGTATGTGGTGTCTATATCTCGTGTATGTGGTGTCTATATCTCGTGTATGTGGTGTCTATATCTCGTGTATGTGGTGTCTATATCTCGTGTATGTGGTGTCTATATTTGTGTTTACACCTCCCATACCGCCCCCACTCTCTCACACACACACACAAACATCTCCAACTTCTGTCTGGCCCCGCTCACCAAGTCCTCTCCTCCCTCTGCTCACTAGCCCCGACCCCCGACAGTCTGCTCACTGCCCCCACCCACGACAGTTCCTGTAGCGACCAGACCAACGGCCAGCAGAGAGAGGCTCCACGTACACCTTGCCCTCGCTGCTTCTCATATTGTGTCACTGACTCTCACAGATTCTCATATTGTGTCGCCGACTCTCACAGATTCTCAGTCTGTGGACTTGGATACCCGACATACGTTTCACATAAATTTTGCTGGTCTTCTTCATGTCATAGCCTGGTTTAATAGTCTGACATTTCCCGAACAGGTAAATACTTCTTGTCATTTATATGTCTAATTTGTCATTTAACATTTTTTTTTTACATTTGAGCACACATTGGATCCAGATTTCAATAATCTATAAACTAAAGACATTTTGAGAAATTTATTTTTACATTTTAGAGGAAAACTAACCAATGAAAACTGAACCCAGTAATTGGAAGATTTTCACCAAGTCTCTTTATGATGTCAAGATTTTATACTTTAAAAAACAAATGCTAATGAATAAAATAATCTCAGAGATATATTACAAAATGAAGAGTTGATTTTTGTACTACCTCGTTACCCTATTGGTGAGCACACAATGTACATGAAGATGGGCCACCCATACCTACACAATGTACATAAAGATGGGCCACCCATAACTACATAGAGTACAAGAAGATGTTGTTCTATTTCTTGACCTGTTCTACGTCCCATCACATCAACAGTTTCATCACTGTGATGTTTTTTACGGTTTTCCTTAGCTCATTCATTGATCAACGATATATTAGGTTCGATACAAAATAATAAAAAAATCCCTCATATCAAGTGACTATCAGATGTATAAAGACTTCCTTTATATTTATTTGAAATTGTCAAGACAATCTGTAATCAAACTTTTGTTTTTGTCAAATAAATAAAGATATACTATGTCCAGTGATAAAAGATGTCTAAATAAAACACAGACAATAAAACTAAAAGAATCGATCTATCAAAAAGTACCGTTCCCTTCATAAAGGATGTAGTCGACACATTAAAAGCTTCGATTACTTTTTTATTTTTCTAGTTTAAATATTTGAGCTTTTCCCAGATTCCGACCATAAATCTTGAACTTTTATTGACAGTCTCAGGAACTAGACCAAATAGAAATGTTTTTATCTAGAACTAGACTAAATAGAAATGTTTTCATCTAGAACTAGACCAAATAGAAATGTTTTCGTCTAGAACTAGACCAAATAGAAATGTTTTCATCTAGAACTAGACTAAATAGAAATGTTTTCATCTAGAACTAGACCAAATAGAAATGTTTTCATCTAGAACTAGACCAAATAGAAATGTTTTCATCTAGAACTAGACTAAATAGAAATATTTTCATCTAGAACTAGACTAAATAGAAATGGTTTATCAATAACTAGACTAAATAGAAATGGTTTATCAATAACTAGATTAGATAGAAATGATTTCATCTAAAAGTAGACTAAATTGAAACATTAATTCTAAAACTAGTCTAAAAATGAATGGTTTATTCTAAAACTAAACTGAAAAAAATGTTTTATCTGGAACTAGATCAAATAGAAATGGTTTCATCTGGAATCTTTTATTATGTCAAACCACAGAGAGAAAAACCATTTATGTTTGCAGACTTGATTCCCTCTTACTTGTGATCAAAAGCTGAAAATATTGTCAGGAAATGTAGGATAAATTGTGTGTGATAGAGGGTTGTTGTAAACATTCTATAGCGTGATACTTGCATTGATATTTGAAATGTGTGTAGTCTAATATATCCTATGACTTTATACTGCCAGTGATATTTGAAATGTGTGTAACATATCATATGGCATTACACTTCCATTGATACCCGAGATGGTTGTTGTACATGATATGCCATCATACTTCCATACATATATATATATATATATCAAAGGTTGTACTTTATGTACATATATATCAAAGGTTGTACTTTATGTACATATATATCAAAGGTTGTACTTTATGTACATATATATCAAAGTTTGTACTTTATGTACATATATATCAAAGGTTGTACTTTATGTACATATATATCAAAGGTTGAACCTTTGTTGTTTTCTTCAGTTGTTGTATGGGTCATCGAGTGTAGATAGAACCAGGAATGAAGAAAATCAAATCTGTAGGAGAGAAAAAAAAACGTCCCCACAAATTATGCAACATTGTATTGTTTCGTAGATTATCTAGTTGTTGTTGGATTTTTTTTAACCCATTTAAGAATTCTATTTATAGACGTTCCTATGTCACTGAAATTTAATCTTACAGGAGTACAGCATTAATCATATTTTACCTATTAATTGGTATTCCTTAATAGTGCTTCACCACAGATTAGATGGTGCTAGACCACAGATTAGATGGTGCTAGACCGTAGATTAGATGGTGCTAGACCACAGATTAGATGGTGCTACACCGTAGATTAGATGGTGCTAGACCACAGATTAGATGGTGCTACACCGTAGATTAGATGGTGCTACACCGTAGATTAGATGGTGCTACACCATAGATTGGATGGTGCTACACCGTAGATTACATGGTGCTGCTACACCATAGATTGGATGGTGCTACACCGTAGATTACATGGTGCTGCTACACCACAGATTAGATGGTGCTACACCACATTAATTAGGGGACGTATGGTCGTGTGGTAAAGCGTTCAACTGTCGACCTAAGGATCATTGGTTCAATCTTCTGTGAGAACCAATGAATATTTCAGGTCAAACTCTCCGCTTTGTCTCCAGTGGTGCCTCCATGGCATTGCACTATCGGCTATGGTGGGGATGAAAGAAGGGCACCATAAAAACCGTTCCATTAGTGGTTTATAGGATCTAAGAGATTTCATCTCATCCTTACAGGGACTTCACACACACACTATATTGATGTCTTATTTACTTGCACATTTAAATTATTACATAGATACATCAATTTCGTGCTTCAATCGATTATCGGCAGATAATTTTTTTTTTACAATAAGCTTTCATCCACTGTTCAGTTCACTTCATGCCGTTTTTCTCTTAATAATAATAACTAAAATATTGTCTAGTTACGTATACACATTCAAAAGAAATATTAAAAGTTTGAGTCGATGTTGCTATGCAGCCCTTTCGGGTTTGTTTACTGTGACGTAAAATTATGATCCGCTCCCATTGGACCGAAATTTATCTATCCAGGGACATCGCGAATTCCGTATCTGTTTCGCTGCAGTGTTCTTCTTAAATATCAATGTAAAAGAGTATCTGTTCGAACTGTGTTTCTTAGCAGCCGCTTTCGTTTGTTTACCTTTGTAGAAACTACACCTGGGAGAATATAATAAACAATGACCTATACTTCATTTGTGATTAACCCAATTGTGTATGTGTGCTTGTGTGTGCGTTTGTGCGCGGGTGTGTTTCTGTGTGTGCGTACTCATCATTATATTCTGCGCTAATGACATTAATATCTTAAATCATCAGCCACCACATGGGTATTTCAATGTAAGTCAAATAGAAACAAGTCACTTGCAAGAATGTTTTCGGTCATCGTAAGAATGTTTTCAGTCATAGTAAGAATGTTTTCAGTCATGGTAAGAATGTTTTCAGTCATAGTAAGAATGTTTTCAATCATCGTAAGAATGGTGTCAGTCATAGTAAGAATGTTTTCAGTCATAGTAAGAATGTTTTCAGTCATCGTAAGAATGGTGTCAGTCATAGTAAGAATGTTTTCAATCATCGTAAGAATGGTGTCAGTCATAGTAAGAATGTTTTCAGTCATCGTAAGAATGTTTTCAGTCATCGTAAGAATGGTGTCAGTCATCGTAAGAATGGTGTCAGTCATAGTAAGAATGGAATCAGTCATATCTAAACTTTACACTTTATTGGAACATTTCTATTGTGAAATTGCAAACATCTACAGATAGAAGTTGTTTTTGTTTGTTTTCCCGTCATGTTTTACATTTTCAAAGACAATCAGTTTAAATCTAACGCAGGGCAAACCTGTGGGAATGTAGACTGGGCGATATTGGGAGTCACCCTGTGAGAAAAGATTTTTTTAATTACATCTAATAACAGATGGGGTGATAACAGATGGGGTTGTAACAGATGGGGTGATAACAGATGGGGTTATAACAGATGGGGTTATAACAGATGGGGTTATAACAGATGGGGTTATAACAGATGGTGTTATAACAGATGGGGTTATAACAGATGGGGTTATAACAGATGGGGTTATAACAGATGGGGTTATAACAGATGGGGTGATAACAGATGGGGTTATAACAGATGGGGTTATAACAGATGGGGTTATAACAAAATGGAGAAACAAAAAAATTTCTCCGGTGAAAAGAAAACTAGCTAATGGCTTTTTTATTTATTTATTTATTTTAAATTTCCTGATAGTTTAGGATGTTTGTCTCCTAGATCTCATAAGTCTTCTTTACCCCTTCCCCCACCATAGGCGACTGTGTAGCGATGTGGAGGCACATTGAAAGACTTGGTAGGTGACTGGATGGTGGATAAGCGTTTAGCTGAACCCATAAAGCACAGCATGGAAATCGAGTTAAATCTTGAATGGCCGGCTCACAGCCAGAAAAAGAAAATTTTCTCCTAAGTGTTTTTATAGTGCCCTTTTTTTTCAACCTTACCACAGCCAGGAGTGCATTGGCTCCATAGGCAACACGGGGGAACTTGCACCACGATCTAAACAATCCAGTGGTTCTCGCCGAGATCGAACCCGGGACTTTCAAGTCGTCAGTCGCGTCACGTTACACTAAACGACTATTCACACCATCCCCTTCACCCCGAGGAGAACGAAGCAAATAAATTTGAAATGAAATTGGTTGTCGACCGATGTCAAAATTTTGAACGTACCAGGGGTGACATACTATCTTCTCTGGGCGACATACTATCTTCACTGGGCGACATGATATCTTCTCTGGGCGACATACTATCTTCACTGGGCGACATACTATCTTCACTGGGCGACATGATATCTTCACTGGGCGACATGATATCTTCATGGGGCGACATACTATCTTCTCTGGGCGACATACTATCTTCACTGGGCGACATGATATCTTCTCTGGGCGACATACTATCTTCTCTGGGCGACATACTATCTTCACTGGGCGACATGATATCTTCACGGGGCTACATGATATCTTCTCTGGGCGACATACTATCTTCACTGGGCGACATACTATCTTCTCTGGGCGACATACTATCTTCACTGGGCGACATACTATCTTCACTGGGCGACATGATATCTTCACGGGGCGACATACTATCTTCTCTGGGCGACATACTATCTTCTCTGGGCGACATGATATCTTCACTGGGCGACATGATATCTTCACGGGGCGACATACTATCTTCACGGGGCGACATACTATCTTCTCTGGGCGACATACTATCTTCACTGGGCGACATGATATCTTTACGGGGCGACATACTATCTTCACGGGGCGAAATACTATCTTCACGGGCGACACACTATGTTCTCAATGTGACATTTATGTTGCCTGTGTTTAACTATGCTCTACTTCAGGGCGTTGTATAAAACATACTGTAGTTGCTGCAGTCGATATACCAAAGAAACCCCAAATTTTAGTTTAAATACTGTTTTTTTTACTGGTTTCTATAAAAATATCTTTTAGTCGATTTTTTTTCTTTCGATAGAGTTCAGAAAACTAAAAGAACCATTGTGCCAGTCTTTGACGACTCTCATAGCGAACGTGGTCAATCACGGTATGACATTTTCATGTTATCTCTGCCTGCCAGACTTTAAAATGTGTTCCCGTTTATGGCGTGTTGTGTGGGAATTGACAGATGAAACTGGAAGGCCAGCAGATGAAAGATAAATAAAAAAAAGTTAACAGAGCGAACGTTTTCGGAATTGCAAACGGAAATTTCCTGTTACCAGTTTTTTTTTTATTTGTCGAAGTAAAGCCTGCTGAATCTGAACACTTTTGCTGTATTTTTTTTTTGGCTTCTTTGTGTATACGATTTTTCGTTTCATTTGGTAAATGTATTTCAATCACGCATTGGTTATTTCCCTAATCTCTCTGTCTCGACAAATTTTAATTAATAAATCTATCTATTGATACCCATGGTTTTTTGGGGGGAAATATCTCATTACATGGATAGTGTGTGGGTAAATATTGTGTTGATGGTGGTAGATAATTATGTCAGTCTATGCATGCTACTAAATATGTCACATTGTGAAGTTGGTGGTAAATATGTCGCATTGTATGGATGATGTTAAATATGTCACATTGTATGGATGGTGGTAAATATGTCACATTGTATGGATGGTGGTAAATATGTCACATTGTATGGATGGTGATAAATATGTCACCTTGTATGGATGGTGGTAAATATGTCACCTTGTATGGATGGTGGTAAATATGTCACATTGTATGGATGGTGATAAATATGTCACATTGTATGGATGGTGGTAAATATGTCACATTGTATGGATGGTGGTAAATATGTCACATTGTATGGATGGTGGTAAATATGTCACATTGTATGGATGGTGGTAAATATGTCACATTGTATGGATGGTGGTAAATATGTCACATTGTATGGATGGTGGTAAATATGTCACATTGTATGGATGGTGGTAAATATGTCACATTGTATGGATGGTGGTAAATATGTCACATTGTATGGATGGTGGTAAATATATCACATTGTATGGATGGTGGTAAATATGTCACATTGTATGGATGGTGGTAAATATGTCACATTGTATGGATGGTGGTAAATATGTCACCTTGTATGGATGGTGGTAAATATGTCACATTGTATGGATGGTGATAAATATGTCACATTGTATGGATGGTGGTAAATATGTCACATTGTATGGATGGTGGTAAATATGTCACATTATATGGATGGTGGTAAATATGTCACATTGTATGTCCAAAAAAGTATCTGTATATGGGCAGAAACTTCTAGAGACAGTTCTATGTTTGAACAACAAATGGACAATGAGCTATTTCGTGCTAATGACGCATTACCATGGATGTCAGTTCAGCCTTGACCTTATAATCTATCTCTCTTGTTCTATGAATGATAGAGTGAGGGTGAGGGTTAGATTGACCCAGGCTACACAGATAGTTACAGATACTGTGAAAGTACTACCTCAGAACAAGAGACAGAAATATATAAAAGAAAGGGATGGGGGGATGGGGTGAGATGATCACAGGGACGTAGCTGGAGTGCAGAGAGAAAATAAAGAACCCCCCGGGGGTGGGGGGGGGGAGATGGGCGAATCTAAAGCTAATCGCATTAAATAAATCCACAAGAGCGATCAGGTGAATGATGTGCTTTGCTGGTTGTCTCCCTTGTCCAGAACTTGGAATTGACCAACTGTGGAGCAAAAGCAATTATTTGGAAAAAAAAAATTACGATTCAATAAGTTTAACTAACAAATTGCACTCGTTTTGGGGGTTTCTTACTTTTGCCCCTGGACATTAAAGTCCAGTGGTCAGCCATGATGCAGCACCATTAACTATTAGTGTAAGTTTCATCTTGTTCAGTTGACTTAGTGTAAGTTTCATCTTGTTCAGTTGACTTAGTTTAAGTTTCATCTTGTTCAGTTTACTTAGTGTAAGTTTCATGTTGTTCAGTTGACTTAGTGTAAGTTTCATGTTGTTCAGTTGACTTAGTGTAAGTTTCATCTTGTTCAGTTGACTTAGTGTAAGTTTCATCTTGTTCAGTTTACTTAGTGTAAGTTTCATGTTGTTCAGTTTACTTAGTGTAAGTTTCATGTTGTTCAGTTGACTTAGTGTAAGTTTCATCTTGTTCAGTTGACTTAGTGTAAGTTTCATGTTGTTCAGTTTACTTAGTGTAAGTTTCATGTTGTTCAGTTTACTTAGTGTAAGTTTCATCTTGTTCAGTTGACTTAGTGTAAGTTTCATCTTGTTCAGTTGACTTTGTGTAAGTTTCATGTTGTTCAGGTTACTTAGTGTAAGTTTCATCTTGTTCAGTTGACTTAGTGTAAGTTTCATCTTGTTCAGTTGACTTAGTGTAAGTTTCATCTTGTTCAGTTTACTTAGTGTAAGTTTCATGTTGTTCAGTTTACTTAGTGTAAGTTTCATCTTGTTCAGTTGACTTAGTGTAAGTTTCATCTTGTTCAGTTGACTTAGTGTAAGTTTCATGTTGTTCAGGTTACTTAGTGTAAGTTTCATCTTGTTCAGTTGACTTAGTGTAAGTTTCATGTTGTTCAGTTGACTTAGTGTAAGTTTCATCTTGTTCAGTTGACTTAGTGTAAGTTTCATGTTGTTCAGGTTACTTAGTGTAAGTTTCATCTTGTTCAGTTTACTTAGTTTAAGTTTCATCTTGTTCAGTTTACTTAGTGTAAGTTTCATGTTGTTCAGTTGACTTAGTGTAAGTTTCATGTTGTTCAGTTGACTTAGTGTAAGTTTCATCTTGTTCAGTTGACTTAGTGTAAGTTTCATCTTGTTCAGTTTACTTAGTGTAAGTTTCATCTTGTTCAGTTTACTTAGTGTAAGTTTCATGTTGTTCAGTTGACTTAGTGTAAGTTTCATCTTGTTCAGTTGACTTAGTGTAAGTTTCATCTTGTTCAGTTGACTTAGTGTAAGTTTCATCTTGTTCAGTTGACTTAGTGTAAGTTTCATGTTGTTCAGTTGACTTAGTGTAAGTTTCATCTTGTTCAGTTGACTTAGTGTAAGTTTCACCTTGTTCAGTTGACTTAGTGTAAGTTTCATCTTGTTCAGTTGACTTAGTGTAAGTTTCATCTTGTTCAGTTGACTTAGTGTAAGTTTCATGTTGTTCAGTTGACTTAGTGTAAGTTTCATCTTGTTCAGTTGACTTAGTGTAAGTTTCATCTTGTTCAGTTGACTTAGTGTAAGTTTCATCTTGTTCAGTTTACTTAGTGTAAGTTTCATCTTGTTCAGTTGACTTAGTGTAAGTTTCATCTTGTTCAGTTTACTTAGTGTAAGTTTCATGTTGTTCAGTTGACTTAGTGTAAGTTTCATCTTGTTCAGTTGACTTAGTGTAAGTTTCATCTTGTTCAGTTTACTTAGTGTAAGTTTCATGTTGTTCAGGTTACTTAGTGTAAGTTTCATCTTGTTCAGTTGACTTAGTGTAAGTTTCATCTTGTTCAGTTTACTTAGTGTAAGTTTCATCTTGTTCAGTTTACTTAGTGTAAGTTTCACCTTGTTCAGTTGACTTAGTGTAAGTTTCATCTTGTTCAGTTGACTTAGTGTAAGTTTCAACTTGCACATTTCCAAAATGTTTTAAGTCTGTATAAGATGGATCATATATAATGTGGTCAGTCCTAAACAGTATAAGTAAATTATGTAGTTTGTTCTAGGTTGTACAAAATATGTAGTCTGTTCTAGGTTGTAATTCTAGATAGTCTGTTCTAGGATGTAAAAACTATGTAGTTTGTTCTAGGTTGTACAAAATATTAGTCTGTTCTAGGTTGTAATTCTATATAGTCTTTTCTAGGGTGTACAAACTATGTAGTTTTTTCTAGGTTGTACAATCTATATAGTCTGTTCTAGATCGTACAACCTAACTATGTAGCCTGTGCTAGATTGTACAATCTATGTAGCCTGTTCTAGGTTGTACAATGTATGTAGTCTTTCCCTAGTTAGTACAACAGTCTCAACTAGTTTGCACAACTGACCTATGTAGATCAGGGTATTTTATCTAATGCCTGCTGTGTTTCCACTTGGTCTCTGGCAACCAGTAAGATCAATGCGCACCAGTAAATGTAATACTAAACATTCGACCACAGCTCACGTTGTTATATAGGTCTGGACAGAGACAATACTAAACATACGACCACAGCTCACGTTGTTATATAGGTCTGGACAGAGACAATACTAAACATACGACCACAGCTCACGTTGTTATATAGGTCTGGACAGAGACAATACTAAACATACGACCACAGCTCACGTTGTTATATAGGTCTGGACAGAGACAATACTAAACATACGACCACAGCTCACGTTGTTATATAGGTCTGGACAGAGACAATACTAAACATACGACCACAGCTCACGTTGTTATATAGGTCTGGACAGAGACAATACTAAACATACGACCACAGCTCACGTTGTTATATAGGTCTGGACACACGATCTATTGAAACAAGGGCTTTCTTCTACTCTTCTCTCTCTCTCTCTCTCTCTCTCTCTCTCTCTCTATCTCTCTCTCGCTCTCTCTCTCTCTCTCTCTCACTCTCTATCTCTCTTTCTCCTTCTCTCTCTCTCTCTCTCTCTCTTTTTCTCTCACTCTCACTCTCCCTCTCTCTTTCTCTATCTCTCTCTCTTTTTCTCTCTCTCTCTATATATATATCTATCTATCTCTTTGTCTCTCTCTCTCTCTTTTTCTCTCTCTTTCTCTCTCTATCTATCTCTCAGTCTCTCCCTCTCTCTCCCTCTATCTCTCCCTCTCTCTCTTTTTCTCTCTCTCTCACTCTCTCTCTCTATCTATCTCTCTGTCTCTCCCTCTCTCTCCCTCACTCTCTTTCTCTCTCTCTCTCTTTCTCTCTCTCACTCTCTCTCTTTCTCTCTCTCTCCCTCTCTCTCTCTTTTTATCTCTCTCTTTCGCTCTGTCTCTCTGTCTCTCCCTCCCACTCTCTCTCCCTGTCTCCTTCTCTGCCCATTTCTGTCAACCTATATCTATCTATCTATTTATCCATCTATCTTTCCATCGGTCTATTAGTATCCAGAATGAATGTAATTACTGATCTAATTACGGGGACGGGTAACGCGCTCGACTCTCGACCTGAAGGTACCTGGTTCGATCTCCGATGAGGACCAAGGAAATTTTTCAGGTCTTGGCTTAAATTCCCTTCATATCTCCCGTGGTGCCTCCATGGCCATTACACTCCCGGCTGTGGTGGGGATGAAAGAAGGGCACTTCAAAACCTAAAAATTGTCCCATTTAGGTGGGCGATTTTTTTTTTTAGAAAGGAGACGGATGGTCGTGCGGTAAAGCGCTCGACTGTCGACCTGAAGGTACCTGGTTCGATTTCCGTGAGGACCAAAGAAATTGTTCAAGTCTTGGCTTATGTCCCCGCTATGTTTTCCCGTGGTGCCTCCATGGCCATCACACTATCGGCTATGGTGGGGATGAAAGAAGGGTCACCATAAATAACGTCCTGTGATTGGTTTAAGGATGTAAGAGATTTTATTTCATCATTACAGGGACATCACTCACTGATCTAATTCTCACTCGACCTTTCCATGTCATTTTCATTAACTTGTACTTTTGAATTCTTTCTTTTTTTTTTTTTAAATCACTACTTATAGCAAGTCCTTGTTCTCATCACAATAGAATGACGTCATATCCCATTCGTTGACCATACTTGAAATACACGAGTATTACGTCATAGAACCCACACCGTGTACATTAATGGTATCGCCTTTGTGACGTCCAAATACAATTATTACGTCATCATTTTACGGGTGAGTGAACGGATAGGTACAGTATTTTGTGCTTTTAGATTGGGGGGGGGGGTCTGTCTTCATGTGAGTGAGTGATTGGGTGAATGGGTTAGGAAACAATTCAGTGAGTGTCGGAGTGCTATGGCTAGTGAGTAATTTAATGAGATAGTGATCTCGTGAGTGAGTAATTTGGTGAGACAGTGATTTCGTGAGTGAGTAATTTGTGAGACAGTGATTTCGTGAGTGATAATTTGGTGAGACAGTGATTTCGTGAGTAATTTGGTGAGTCAGTGATTTCGTGAGTGAGCAATTTGGTGAGTCTGTGATTTCGTGAGTGAGTAATTTGGTGAGTCAGTGATTTTGTGAGTGAGTAATTTGGTGAGTCAGTGATTTCTTGAGTCGTTGATTTAGTGAAGGAGTTAATAATAAGTAACCAGTAGAATCAATGAGTGATTGTATTGTAGGTTGGGAAAGCGATATAAGCAATTGTTAATGATTGGATGAGTTGTGGGAAAGCGATATAAGCCACTGTTAATGATTGGATGAGTTGTGGGAAAGCGATATAAGCAACTGTTAATGATTGGATGAGTTGTGGGAAAGCGATATAAGCAACTGTTAATGATTGGATGAGTTGTGGGAAAGCGATATAAGCAACTGTTAATGATTGGATGAGTTGTGGGAAAGCGATATAAGCAACTGTTAATGATTGGATGAGTTGTGGGAAAGCGATATAAGCAACTGTTAATGATTGGATGAGTTGCTGAGTGGCTCAATGGGAGATTTTCGACTTGACTATAAAACCAACAAATCTGAGTACTTGATTTTGTATGTGTATCACTTGAATGCGTTTATATTGTATTACAGCGCTGAACTTTTATATGGAGTCTTATGATTAGTCAGGATTGATACGATATTCACCATGTCTAATCCTAACACTGTTCAGATTTTGACTAGTATTGTATGTGTTCAATTGTCTAGTATTGTATGTGTTCAATTGAGTAGTATTGTATGTGTTCAATAGTCTAGTATTGTATGTGTTCAGTTGTCTAGTATTGTATGTGTTCAATAGTCTAATATTGCATGTGTTCAGTTGTCTAGTATTGTATGTGTTCAATTGAGTAGTATTGTATGTGTTCAATTGTCTAGTGTTGTATGTGTTCAGTTGTCTAGTATTGTATGTGTTCAATTGACTAGTATTGTATGTGTTCAATTATCTAGTATTGTATGTGTTCAACTGACTAGTATTGTATGTGTTCAATTGTCTAGTATTGTATGTGTTCAATTGTCTAGTATTGTATGTGTTCAATTGTCTAGTATTGTATGTGTTCAACTGACTAGTATTGTATGTGTTCAATTGAGAAGTATTGTATGTGTTCAGTTGTCTAGTATTGTATGTGTTCAATTGAGTAGTATTGTATGTGTTCAATTGGCTAGTATTGTATGTGTTCAACTGACTAGTATTGTATGTGTTCAATTGTCTAGTATTGTATGTGTTCAATTGTCTAGTATTGTATGTGTTCAATTGACTAGTATTGTATGTGTTCAACTGACTAGTATTGTATGTGTTCAACTGACTAGTATTGTATGTGTTCATTTGTCTAGTATTGTATTGTTCAATGATAAATTCATAACCACATATTTCTAGTATATATCGTACACAAGGAGTGATTTCTATTTCAAACTTCATCTCCCATTGTGTCATGCTGACGAGACACTGATACTGAAATGTTCTCTCGTCTGTCATAATTACCCGTTGTGCCTCCATAGTCGTTGCACTCTCGACTCGAGTGTGGATGATAGAGGGGAACTACACCCGCAGTTCTCAATTGGTAATACGCGTACGCCGTAGGGCACGGCAAAGGTTATGGAGCGGTACGCAGCGACATGTAATTCATCACCACACCACGTGACCAAGTATCGCGTTAGAAAGGTAAGCCCACTTCATACTGGAGATGAGTACATTGAGATGAGTACATTGAGATGAGTACATTGAGATGAGTACATTGAGATGAGTACATTGAGATGAGTACATTGAGATGAGTACATTGAGATGAGTACATTGAGATGAGTACATTTATTAATTATTCGCGATGTTACGCGTGACGGACACCCGCAGACATACTTTCGCACCTGGTGGGGTACAGTCGCGAAAATATCAGAGAACCGTTGAACTGCACAAATAGACATCCCATCTGTAGTCTCCAGGATCGAGCAATAGACATCCCATCCTAAATGACCTAAATAATACTAACCAGCATTGTATCCTAAATGACCTAAATAATACTAACCAGCATTTTATCCTAAATGACCTAAATAATACTAACCAGCATTGTATCCTAAATGACCTAAATAATACTTACCAACATTGTATCCTAAATGACCTAAATAATACTAACCAGCATTGTAACCTAAATGACCTAGATAATACTACCCAACATTGTATCCTAAATGACCTAAATAATACTACCCAACATTGTATCCTAAATGACCTAAATAATACTTACCAACATTGTATCCTAAATGATCTTAATAATATTTACCAACATTGTATCCTAAATGACCTAAATAATACTTACCAACATTGTATCCTAAATGACCTAGATAATACTACCCAACATTGTATCCTAAATGACCTAAATAATACTGCCCAACATTGTATCCTAAATGACAGATAACTAATTAATTTTAAAACCCACAACAGCTTCCAAGGTTTGATATTTTTTTACTAAGGGTTTGGTTGTTGACAAAGGTTTGGTTGTTGACAAAGGTTTGGTTGTTGACAAAGGTTTGGTTGTTGACAAAGGTTTGGTTGTTGACAAAAGTTTGGTTGTTGACAAAGGTTTGGTTGTTGATAAATGTTTGGTTGTTGACAAAAGTTTGGTTGTTGACAAAGGTTTGGTTGTTGATAAATGTTTGGTTGTTGACAAAAGTTTGGTTGTTGACAAAGGTTTGGTTGTTAATAAAGGATTGGTTGTTAACAAGGTTTGGCTGTTAACAAAGGTTTGCATCGCTAAATTAAATCCGTGTTGTCACTTTCACAAATATTTTATTTCTGTATTTGCAACTTTTCTTCAAGCGCTATTACCCCTTGTTTTCTCCACCAAATATTTATAGGAAAGATTCTCCATTTAAAACTTCCAATTTCATCTCGACTCGTGGGTCATTTCATTCATAAGTTTAAGGTTTCAGACATTTTATTACCGGAAACTCTGTTTCTAACTCCAGACTAAGAAGAGGTAATATTGTCTAGTTGACTTTTCGGCATCACATTCATTTAAGAGCTATCAGGACTTCAGTCTAGATACAGTATGTCACATTTTGTGTTCATCCTGAGGTCATCAAGTGTCTATCAGTAAGCCTATTCGAATATATCACTCTCATCGTCATCAAGTGTCTATCAGTAAGCCTATTCAAATGTATCATTCTCGCCAAATAGCTGAACGGGCCCTACTTGATATAATTTTAGTTCAGCATTTCATAACTCTAAGCTTTAAGCTTTTTTCTTACCATCTTGACAAAAGAGAAATATCTGTTTAGCTCAGTTCGTGTCATCTGATGACACAACTTTCAATTCAAGCCATCCTGACCTTTCCTTTCAAAACTCATGTTTAATTAAATCAGTCAAATGTTACACGATGTGTCATGATTCATGTTCTTTGGCATTATCAAGGAAATATTATGTCAAAAAAGAAAAAAAACTTACAACATTAACAAGTGAAAAAAACTTGCAATAAAAACACGTACAAATAAAACTTGCAACAAAAACACGTAAAAATAAAACTTGCAACATTAACAAGTGAAAAAAAACTTGCAATAAAAACACGTACTAATAAAACTTGCAACATTAACAAGTGAAAAAAACTTGCAATAAAAACACGTACAAATAAAACTTGTTTTATGAACAAGTAAAAAGTATTTTTGCAAACAGTGACAAACTACTCAGTTACAAGTTATGTTAAAAAAAAATTTAAAGAGGTTATTGAAGGTTAAAAGGAGGTTATTGAAGGGTTTTAATGTACAAGAACCTCTGGGTGATCAATTTTGGTAATTGATGGTTCTGCTTTAGAAGCTCTGAAACCGGACACCAGTGTGTTGAAGGCAGACTATTGAAATATTTGTACCCAAGGAGAATATTGAACCATCGATGAAAGAAGTGGAGGAACATTTTCATTTTATCTCTTTTTTTTTTATTTTCTGATGAATGGAATGCGAGTTTTTCTTTGTCCCTGACAACTATTGTATATCCGGCCTTTATATCTTTCTTTTTTTCTTCCATTCGTTTTTTTGTTTCCCTTGTGGTTTTTTTTCCCTCTCGTACAAGTCTCATCAGAAGCGAGTAAAAAAAGCGAGTGAAATTCTGAATATCTTAGTGTGCATTTGACGAGTTAATCACTGAAGGGGAGGTAATTTCTTGCAAGGGGAAATATGGAGGTAACTCGGACAATCGAATTATTTCCTCCCTTTGTTCTCCCAGTGTGGAAGGCACCCCATGAGTATCGGCTACTGTTTTATTTTTTTATTATTATTTTTTTTTTATTTTTAGAGTAAATAGACCTAGAAATGGGACTTCACATTTTATGAGGCTTCGATTTCTTACAAGAAGTGTATAAACATCGAATACGTTAATCAGCGATTTCGATACTTAGCTGAAGCCGGGGTTGGAAAAAAAAAAGGAAACATTTTAATCAATTTAAAGCAGAGATGAAAAAAAAAAACGGAAGTAGGGGGCGGGGGAGGGGGCGATGTTGGATGGAAGTAGTTGGGGCTGGATGACGGGCTGGATGACGGGCTGGATGACGGGCTGGATGACGGGGTGGATGACGGGCTGGATGACGGGCTGGATGACGGGCTGGATGACGGGGTGGATGACGGGCTGGATGACGGGCTGGATGACGGGCTGGATGACGGGCTGGATGACGGGGTGGATGACGGGCTGGATGACGGGGTGGATGACGGGCTGGATGACGGGCTGGATGACGGGCTGGATGACGGGGTGGATGACGGGCTGGATGACGGGGTGGATGACGGGGTGGATGACGGGCTGGATGACGGGGTGGATGACGGGCTGGATGACGGGCTGGATGACGGGCTGGATGACGGGCTGGATGACGGGCTGGATGACGGGCTGGATGACGGGGTGGATGACGGGGTGGATGACGGGCTGGATGACGGGCTGGATGACGGGCTGGATGACGGGCTGGATGACGGGCTGGATGACGGGCTGGATGACGGGCTGGATGACGGGGTGGATGACGGGGTGGATGACGGGCTGGATGACGGGCTGGATGACGGGCTGGATGACGGGCTGGATGACGGGCTGGATGACGGGCTGGATGAGGGGTTGGATGGGGTGTTGGTTGAGAAGTAGGTTAAATGCAAATAGCAACAAGTCGATAGCGCTTGGCGATATAAAAGGGGCTACAACTGTCAATCACACAAAGTTGAACGGCGCTGATTGCTTCCCCTTGAAAGTATTACGATAAAATTAAAAAAAAAATATATCAACAACTATTATAGTGGGTGAAGCAAGTCTTCGTGTACGCAGATTTTTTGTGGCTAGACGATAGATTTTATAACATCGGTATATATTAATATATATATATAGGTCATGACACAGAAATTAAAAACGAAGGGTAGACAACTATTATTGAGATGACATTCATGGTATAGAAAAGTAAGGGAAGATAATTATACTGAAAATGGCGACCACTGACTAAAGTAAAGGAAAGACATTCCTAGTAGATGTAACATTTTACTTAATTAAAGAAATGTTTGACAAATTTTCTAGACAAGTTGACAACTGTAGTTGATGTAACATTTATTTAATAAACAAATAGACACAATTTCTAGACATGACTTCTTCGTGAGGCAGTGTTTCTCAAAGTGTGGTACGCGTCTCACAAGTGATATTAACTACCAGGGTACCAAATTATGATGAGCCGTCGTCTACACTTCAACACTTTCATCCAACTAAATAAAATATTAGCGACTTGGGTTCTGCGTTAAATCGAAAGTAAAGAATTAATACAACAGTATTCCAGTTTAAAATACAATCATCATGAAAAAATCGGATCTGTCCGAAACCAAAAATAACCTAGCCTACCGATTAAGCCTAAGGGGATATAACTCTATGCAAAGGTTTTTGCAGGGTACAGCTAGTTTTATTATAATCAAAATTGTATTTATCGTTCGTTATTATTTATTCGTGTACTAAACAGGGTCACTTAGTATTACAAACTATTAGACAGGAGTACTAATAACAAAAAAAAAATATGGAAAAAGTTTGGGAAAAACTGAAATAAGGGTAGATAACTGGACTATTTATAACAATTTATTTGTTAATGTAATTCTAGACAAATTCTCTAGACACGACGTGCTCTGAATAAAGTAAGGGTAGACAATTAAAAATCAAAAATTGCATCCACGGCGTAATGTCTGGGTAATTGAGGGCTGACATCTAGTTAAATTTACCGTATGTGTTTGTCTGACATTCATAGAATACATTTTGGTTACATAACAAACCTGTGGCACGACGTCTGTGAAATCAGCATGGGGGGGGGGAGAGAGATCAGCTACTCCCCCCCCCCCGACCCCACGATTGTGACATTCAAAGAATAAACTAATGGTTCACAAAAAAAACAATGGATGTGACATCAGCAACATAATTAAAGGAATAGATAACTAAAACATAGTGTGACAGTCACGTAAAAAAAAACAACAAAGGGGACACAACTATACTTAAACTAGTTGTTGTGAGATCTAAAAAGATACACTAAGGGTAGACAGCTACACAGAGTATTGGATCCACGGAGAAGCCACATTGATTAGGAGTGATTTGTCAGGTCCAGAAACCGGGAGATCATTTCACTGTGCAATGAAAGATTCCCATTTCAGATCATTGCATTGATTTCAACTGTTGGCTTCTACTTTGGTGTCATGGAAATCTATATCAGCATTGCTATTACATCTATATCAACATTGCTATTACATCTATATCAATATTGCTATTACATCTATATCAACATTGCTATTACATCTATATCAACATTGCTATTACATCTATATCAACATTGCTATTACATCTATATCAGCATTGCTATTACATCTATATCAGCATTGCTATTACATCTATATCAACATTGCTATAACTTGTAAACTATAATAGATATAATTAAGACATAATTTAAAGGTCTGCTTGAATTCAAATGTTTAAATGTCCGGAAATTAGAATAAAAAATTGTTTTTAGATAATTCTTGTTTTAGTATTTTTTCTGTAAATAACATTTTTTTAGATACAGTCCCTGGGGTCATTCTAAAGATTGGCGTAGTTTGGACTAAGTTTAACTGGTTTTACTGTCGAATCAATAAATAAAAGTAGAAATATAATAAAATACTATTTATTATCTTTTAGTCTAATCCACACTTTTGTTGTGACCTATTTACTAAAACTAAAGTTTGTTTTAACTTCATCATTGTACCGCCACATCTGACACGAAGAAGGTTGTCCCATTAAAAAATTGTTTTATCATAGTCAGTACTGAAGTCATTTGACATCAAGAAATTAGACTCATTAAGAAAGTGTCCAGACGTAGAATTGAAGTACATGTCATACCCTCGACATTCAGACATAGGAGTGAAGTACATGTCATACCCTCGACATTCAGATATAGTAGTGAAGTACATGTCATACCCTCGACATTCAGACATAGTAGTGAAGTACATGTCATACCCTCGACATTCCGACGTAGAATTGTACATGTCATACCCTCGACATTCAGACGTACAATTGAAGTACATGTCATACCCTCGACATTCAGACGTACAATTGAAGTACATGTCATACCCTCGACATTCAGACGTACAATTGAAGTACATGTCATACCCTCGACATTCCTGATGCATTCGACCAAGTAAAACACAACAATAGTATTGACATCGTTGGGTTCCATTTTTTTTTCTCTTGTTTTTTTTTCTTTTAATTTTTGTTTTATCTTAATATTTTTGTTAATCCTGTTGGAAGGTTTACTTCATATTTTGTTAAGCCTGTTGGAAGGTTTATTTCATATTTTTGTTAATCCTGTTGGAAGGTTTACTTCATATTTTTGTTAAGCCTGTTGGAAGGTTTACTTCATATTTTTGTTAAGCCTGTTGGAAGGTTTACTTCATATTTTTGTTAAGTTAAGCCTGTTGGAAGGTTTACTTCATATTTTTGTTAAACCTGTTGGAAGGTTTAATTCATATTTTTGTTCAACCTGTTGGAAGGTTTACTTCATATTGCATTAGGTCTGTTCGTTTATTGTTTATTTTTTTGGTGCTGTTTATTTTCATTCCATCTGTTTCACTCTATGAGTGTTATGTTAAAGTATTTGTATTGCTCTGTTTCTCTATGCTACAAGGTTCTGATCAAATCCAAACTGTGAAAATGAAAAATATATCAATAAAATTATGCAACCCTAGCCTTGACGAAAACTTCTCAACAGACTTTGGGGGGGGGGGTTATTTACATAAATCTGCATGACAATGGATAGACTGATTCGTTATTGATTGAATGATTGATGCATCAATTTTGTGTTCATTTGTAACTTAATTTGGAAGCTGGGTACGTTGGCAGGGATTAATTGACGCCTCATTACAACTACAGTCACAGTGTCACTGACAAAGTCCTACACTGAGTCACAGACTAAGTGAAACAGTGTTTGAGTCACAGACTACGTCCTACGGTGATTGAGTCACAGACTACGTCCTACGGTGACCACTCAGGCATTAGTCTTCGCGACCGTTTCATGATTGAAAAAAGCAACTAAATAACACCCACGTAAAGACCGTCCATCACTAAAATATGAGAAGGTGGGTGTTTAGGTGGGTGTTTAGGTGTGTGTTTGGGTGGGTGTTTAGGTGGGTGTTTGAGTGGGTGTTTAGGTGGGTGATTAGGTGTGTGTTTGTGTGGGTGTTTGAGTGGGTGTTTAAGTGGGTGTTTGAGTGGGTGTTTGTGTGGGTGTTTAGGTGTGTGTTTGTGTGGGTGTTTGTGTGGGTGTTTGGGTTGGTGTTTGTGAGGGTGTTTGTGTTGGTGTTTGGGTGGGTGTTTGTGAGGGTGTTTGGATTTTTGTTTAGGTGGGTGTTTTTGAGGGTGTTTGTGTTGGTGTTTGGGTGGGTGTCTGTTTTTTGATCATAGAATTTCTATCGAGTCAAAGGTTCTGACAGTTAAAAAAAGGCAATCAACCGCTGAAATATAACGAAACAAGCATTACATCCTAGTCATCTACCCTCATCCACCCGTCCCCCCCCACACACACACACACAAACTCACATACCCCACCCATTTGCCGCCCCTGAAGTGCAAAAACACTTAGCTGAATGAGTCAACTATAGAACTTCCCCTTTAAGCAAGGTCCGAACTGATACGGCCGACATGTTCACTAAATAGCAGGCAGATGGAAAGAATGAATTAGTGGACTCGCTGGCCATTGCTACGTGCTTAACAAGACGAACAACGTGTGTAATTGGATCCTCCACTGACCGCTGGGGGGGGCGAGCCTCACACTGGTCCGTGGGGGGGTTGGGGGATATGGGGGCCAGCTAGTACATTATGGTCCAACAAATATGCTGTTTACGGTTCTCTTAACTCCTGGTCTTGATGTATGTATTGGTCGATAAATATAGGACAAGAAATATTGTTTTTTCTCATGGTCTAAAACACTAATAGATAGATAGATAGATAGATAGATAGATAGATAGATAGATAGATAGATAGATAGATAGATAGATAGATAGATAGATAGATAGATAGATAGATAGATAGATAGATAGATAGATAGATAGATAGATAGATAGATAGATAGATAGATAGATAGATAGATAGATAGATAGATAGATAGATAGACAAACAGACGGACGGACGGACTGACGAACGGACGGACATACAGACAGACATACATACAGACAGACAGACAAGACAGGCAAGACAGACAGACAAGAAAGACAGACAGACAGCTAGTCGTGAGCTGATTGGGGCAGGTCGCCAAAAAGAAACTGTAATTTCCTAATCGAAAGTATTTGTTACTTGTTTACTGATTATGTCATGTAAATACTCTGATCGTAAGAACTTCTGCACTACACAACAGTTTTGAACTGCTGCACTACACAACAGTTTTGAACTGCTGCACTACACAACAGTTACGGTTCATGAGAAACTTAAGTTAAACTTCGGTGCTGTACTCCTGTACAATAGTGTACAAGGTTGATGTGTATTGTTTATTTATTGCGGTTGAAATCTCTCCATAGACTCAGCTAGCAACTTACACAACGTACAACAACATAAGGGATATGTTTCATTAGACCAATACATTTACGATATCAGTCGCAAGTTTTATAGTGTATAAAAAGATTACATGTCTTTTGACCATACAAAAAAATGTTAAAGTTTTGCTGTACGGTCGTCGGAATTGTCACTGCGACTTGTAGATTTGATTTATTTTAACTACTTCAAATTTAGACGACGCGAAATGTGATTTTCGATCAATGGTTGCGATTTAATCGAAATTTTTTCGCATAAACTACAATTAGCAGATTCTCTTGGCTTTAAAAGTACAAATAACAAGGTAGAAATGTACAAAGTACACATATACAAAGTAAAAATATACAAAGTACAAATATACAAAGTACAAATATACAAAGTACACATATACAAAGTAAAAATATACAAAGTACACATATACAAAGTAAAAATATACAAAGTACACTTATACAAAGTAAAAATATACAAAGTACGCATATACAAAGTAGAAATATACAAAGTACACATATACAAAGTAAAAATATACAAAGTACGCATATACAAAGTAGAAATATACAAAGTACACATATACAAAGTAGAAATATACAAAGTACGCATATACAAAGTAGAAATATACAAAGTACACATATACAAAGTAAAAATATACAAAGTACACTTATACAAAGTAGAAATATACAAAGTACACATATACAAAGTAAAAATATACAAAGTACACTTATACAAAGTAAAAATATACAAAGTACACTTATACAAAGTAAAAATATACAAAGTACACATATACAAAGTAAAAATATACAAAGTACACATATACAAAGTAAAAATATACAAAGTACAAATAATTACTAATTTATTTTCACGCATAGGCTGGTTTCTTGGGATATAAAATAATTACAAATTCGGGGCAGATTCTTTTTAATGTCATTAAAAAACTATTATTTATTTATTTATTTTATAAAAATAATAGATTATGCCATATCTCAGCGGGGAGCAACAGATATTTACTAAAACAAAACTTGAGCACAGAAACTCTCCTAGACCCATGAGTAGTGACGACAACTCAAGTTTCATTGATTAGCATTACCTAACTTTTTTTTTTTTGCAGTAGGTTATGTTCGTTGAGTTTAAAATAGAAAGTCCCAACCTTTTGGCAGATCAAAGCCTATACAAATCTTTACCTTGCTGGCCATTTTGGGCTCCATGACAGTCCAAGATGTTTTTCCCCGCCACAACTCTCACTTTGACTCAGTCTCGGTTAGTAGAATCACTGAGATAGTTCCTAGACCGGGAGTGAGGGCTAATATCGTCATTCTAAGACCACAACAATATCAGAGACCTCCATCAAATATCCGTTTTTCCCCCAAAAAACAAGTCTTACTAAGTCCCTTTTTTCCCAATGTCAAGTACGCTTCTTGAACTTTCAACTTTGTGGAACCCAACATTTTGTTTTCAAAGGTTAAAAAAAAAATTTTTAAAGGCATCATGGAGTGGGCCCCTGTGGCATGTTGACAGACGATACTTTCTAACCCGTTCCATCATGCAGTGGGCCCCTGTGGCATGTTGACAGCCTATACTTTCTAACCCGTTCCATCATGGAGTGGGCCCCTGTGGCATGTTGACAGCCTATACTTTCTAACCCGTTCCATCATGGAGTGGGCCCCTGTGGCATGTTGACAGACGATACTTTCTAACCCGTTCCATCTTGGAGTGGGCCCCTGTGGCTTGTTGACAGCCGATACTTTCTAACCCGTTCCATCATGGAGTGGGCCCCTGTGGCATGTTGACAGCCGATACTTTCTAACCCGTTCCATTATGGAGTGGGCCCCTGTGACATGTTGACAGCCGATACTTTCTAACCCTCTCCGCCGCTGGATGTGAGATTTATTTTATAACTAGCTGTACCCTGCATAAACTTTGCATAGAGTTATATCCCCTTAGTCTTGATCGGTAGGAAAGGTTATTTTTTTGGTTTCGGGCATATCCGATTTTTTCATGATTGTATTTTAAACTGGAATACTGTTGTATTCATTCTTTACTTTCGATTTAACGCAGGACCCACATCGCTATTATTTATATAGATATAAAACTGTCCTTTCAGCCAGTGAGTAAACTCGATAGACTTTCTTTACTCAACTTTACGTACAACGAACTAAACATAGCTCCGCCAACAGAAGACGACATTCAAATATTCAGACTATCGGTCGCTTAGCTTATATAGGTCAGACTTGACCAACACAGAGACGGCACTGTGTTGACTTAAAGAACCAGCCAAAAGAAATCGTCTGCTAAGTACTCAATAGTCTTCTGATTGGTCAATTTTTCTTGAAAATATCTGGCCAACGGAGTGGCCGTAGATGTATAATAACTGTTATGTACAAGACGTATTATAATATAGGAACTTAAATCATGACTGGCTATATTGTAGAACTAAGTGTAGGAGAACAGGACATGAAAGACACTGTTGACATGATTTAATTGCAATGATATTTTAGATCAATATACACTACAGACAGAAAGAATATATATTTATATACAGAGAGAAAGAGAGAGAGAGAGAGAGAGAGAGAGAGAGAGAATTCTAAAAAACTTGTCAGTTTAGTTCTAAATATCTGATTTGTTCAGCTCCAGTTATCAGGTCACTTCAATTCTAGATATCTGGTTTGTTCAGCTCCAGTTATCTGGTCCATTCAATTCTAGATATCTGATTTGTTCAGCTCCAGTTATCAGGTCACTTCAATTCTAGATATCTGGTTTGTCAGCTCCAGTTATCTGGTCCCTTCAATTCTAGATATCTGGTTTGTTCAGCTCCAGTTATCTGGTCCCTTCAATTCTAGATATCTGGTTTGTTCAGATCCATTTATCTGGTCACTTCAATTCTAGATATCAGGTCATTACAACTGAGACGCTACAATGAGACGCTACAATGAGACGCTACAATGAGACGCTACAATGAGACGCTACAATGACACGCTACAATGAGACGCTACAATGAGACGCTACAATGAGACGCTACAATGAGACGCTACAATGAGACGCTACAATGAGACGCTACAATGAGACGCTACAATGATGCGATGTATTTACCAAGTGTTATCATGTAGTCATCTTATCCTCAGTTATCTAGTCCAACTCATAAGACGACATCACCAAACCATGACTTGGTCATTTGATTTAGAGAGCCACTCTATACCATCTGGTCAGTTTGAACAGCTCAGAAGTGGTCAGTTACTCGCTCGACAGAGAGATTTTTCGGTCAGGGTCTAATCGGCTAATATCATAAAACTTGACCAAAACCTAATAAACGTTTCCTGTGGTAAGGCAACGTCCACACCAATAATGCCGGACATAAGTGGGGAAACTCCGCAGCTTGTGACAGGGCGGACTATGATGGACATTGACCCCCCCCCACCCCCTGGTCTGGACAAACACAATGTTTCAATGACTGGACGTTTGAGCCCATCACATTGAACCATGGGCACCAATCATTCCAGACAGCCGTCGGGGCGTGCAAATAATTCGGCTCAAAAAGTTCTACCTTCCTCCCTCCCCCCCCCACCCGTTATCCCCAACACCCCCTCTCCCCCACACACACATCCCCCCTCCCTTTGATCTGTTATCCCTTAAAAAAAAAACATCCGACCCTCACCACATCTCAAAAAAAAATATATACTATACACTAGTTCTAATTGTAAAAGTTGGCTTTGTGGCCATTAATGAAAAGAAAAATCGATTCGCTTGACATTATTGATGACCGGATGTCATTTACTGATTGATTGTATTTGTGGTAGTGCTATATTGACTGACAATATTTGATTCGATGGTGTACATGGACCAGTTTGAGAACCTGCAATCGTTACTCATTTGACATGAACTACTCAGTAAATAACATGGTCGTGTCATGTACTAGTGTGTAAATAACATGGTCGTGTCATGTACTAGTGTGTAAATAACTTGGTCGTGTCATGTACTAGTGTGTAAATAACTTGGTCGTGTCATGTACTAGTGTGTAAATAACATGGTCGTGTCATGTACTAGTGTGTAAATAACATGGACGTGTCATGTACTAGTGTGTAAATAACATACAAAAGACATGTACAAGTGTGTAAATAACATGATCGTGTCATGTACTAGTGTGTAAATAACATGGTCGTGTCATGTACTAGTGTGTAAATAACATGTACATGACATGTACTAGTGTGTAAATAACATGTACATGACATGTACTAGTGTGTAAATAACATGTACACGACATGTACAAGTGTGTAAATTATTTGGACGTGTCATGTACTAGTGTGTAAATAACATAAACATGTCATGTATTGTGTGTAATAAATCATGGAGCTGTCAATCACAGCTCGCCATATTGCGATGACCGACATCAGCATGAAGTGGTCAGTATCAAAGATATTTCTCAATGGGGTTTATTTAATGACAGGTTTTATTTTTCATGCGATTGATTTTATATCGATCATTAACTTAAAGCTGGTGAAATGAATAGCTCAAGACTAGCTACTTAGCTGTTGTGACCTGGTAATGTTTGTTGCACCAACTAACAGCCAGAACTTACAAGTAACAAGAAGAAATTGTTGCATTTGTTCAGCAATATTTCTTGCACAATATTTTAAGGATTATATTGTTCCCGTTATTGTTTATTTGTATTTTTAGAGCATTTTCGAAAAAAAATGCTCTATTGTCCCCGTTTTGTCTGTCTGTCTGTCTGTCCGTCATCACCCTAGATCTCAACAACCATAAGTCCTAGACCCATGATGTATATATCATTTTGTAGGTCTTGACCTGCCAAGTGTACATCAAAAGTCCATTTCGCAATCTGACCTCTCAGAGCCAAAATATAAGAGTTTCTTACATACCGTTTTTACTTATATTTTAAATATAAATAATAAAAGCTAATCAAAGGGGCGTAATCATTATTTATTTTTGTAATAGTTATTCAATATGATTACTTCCCTCTCTAAATTTATCAAAATTCATGCGCGTGGAGCAATATTTATGGCTGTAACCCGGAAAAAAAAATACGGATTTCGTCCGGCGAAAATGCTCTAAAATGTCCTTTGTCCGAAACGGAAAAGACTTAAATTGCTTGTTTACTTATACATTTCTGCATAGATGCATAAGACTTATAGATCTGTGTTTGTCTGTGAACAAGGGTACGTAAGTTCTGTGAGTATGAATGCAGTTATATATCTATATAAGTTTTTTGAGTGTGGATGCAGTTATATATCTATATAAGTTCTGTGAGTGTGAATGCAGTTATATATCTATATAAGTTCTGTGAGTGTGAATGCAGTTATATATCTATATAAGTTCTGTGAGTATGAATGCAGTTATATATCTATATAAGTTCTGTGAGTGTGAATGCAGTTATATATCTATATAAGTCCTGTGAGTGTGAATGCAGTTATATATCTATATAAGTTCTGTGAGTATGAATGCAGTTATATATCTATATAAGTTCTGTGAGTGTGAATGCAGTTATATATCTATATCAGTTCTGTGAGTGTGAATGCAGTTATATATCTATATAAGTTTTTTGAGTGTGGATGCAGTTATATATCTATATAAGTTCTGTGAGTATGAATGCAGTTATATATCTAAATAAGTTCTGTGAGTGTGAATGCAGTTATATATCTATATAAGTTATGTGAGTATGAATGCAGTTATATATCTATATAAGTTCTGTAAGTGTGGATGCAGTTATATATCTATATAAGTTCTGTGAGTATGAATGCAGTTATAGATCTATATAAGTTCTGTGAGTATGAATGCAGTTATATATCTATATAAGTTTTTTGAGTGTGGATGCAGTTATATATCTATATAAGTTCTGTGAGTGTGAATGTAGTTATATTATTTTTAAATATCATGACTTTGTTTTCTATACAGATCTATAATTTGGTTATCAGTCAATTTTATCTGTACCCTAAGTTCTTTATTTGTAACAGGTTGTTTGTTTGTTTGTTTGTTTTGTTTATTTTTTTATTTTTGTTAACATTTTTATCTTTATTTTGTTTTGACCTTGGAAAGATAAAAAATCAAAATGTTTCGTTTCAATTCAGCGTAAAATTAGTTGTTGTTTTTTATTACTTCTGTCATCTTTGGAAAATATTAAGATTTTAAAAATTAGAAAAAAACATTCATTAGAGGAATGCTTTGAATATTTAAAAGGAATTAATGTGCCAGATTACACGGACTTTGATTCGGACATTTACAAATAGGTGGACATGTAAACACAAACAAAGCTATGACATTGACATTAATTTATCAATAAACACATCAAAAGAGACTTTAACACATTCATGCTTAAAGACATTAACAGAGACATAACCATAGACAATAAAACAGACATTATTAGAGACAATAAAACAGACACTTTTACAGACAATAAAACAGACACTTTTACAGACATAACCGTAGACAATAAAACAGACATTATTACAGACAATAAAACAGACACTTTTACAGACATAACCATAGACAATGAAACAGACATTATTAGAGACAATAAAACAGACACTTTTACAGACATAACCATAGACAATAAAACAGACATTATTACAGACAATAAAACAGACACTTACAGATATTATTACAGACATAACCATAGACAATAAAACAGATAATAAAACAGACATTATTACAGACATAACCACAGACAATAAAACAGGCACTATTACAGACAATAAAACAGACATTATTACAGACATAACCATAGACAATAAAACAGACAATAAAACAGACACTATTACAGACATAGAAAGTCTTTGCTGACACTGTCGACTGTGGAATTTATGAAATTTTTTTTTCATCGAATCAAAGCTTACACAAAAAAAACTCATCTTTAAACGGTTTGAATTTTTAAAAACTCATCTTTAAACGGTCTGCATTGATTTCAATTATTCGACTAATTCTTTGAATTTGTTTAATTTTTTTTAACTGACGACCAATAAATGTCTGCCCATCACGTGATGTAGACATCAGGAATCAGATTGGTCCATCCATGTGTCCCCTCACTGGACATCATGGTTTGTATTTATTCAACTCGTCTAGAATCGGAACACTTTATCCTTTTATGTATGGCTAATTTTAGAGCGAAAAAATAAAAACACCACAGAGAGGACAGCTGAGCAGCTAGCTATCAATGTGTCCATCAAACCCAAGGGGTGGACAGTTGAGCAGCTATCAATGTGTCCATCGTGTCGTTTATCTCATGTAGCTGATGTTGTTTTGTGTCTCGCCTCTACCGACAGCATCACAAGGCAATTTTCTTGCTTCAAAACGTTGTCGCCTTATTGACTTGCTCAAGGGGAAGGGATATAGGGGTGGGGGTGTGTGTGGGGGGTGGGGGTGAGAGAGTGAACCGGGAGGTTAGAACTTGTCGAAAAAAAAAAAGGGATGTAGGGCTGTCTGTAGGTTAGCTTTGTCTGCAGTTTTCAATCTCTCGAAATTGAAGTTTGCCCGTTGAGCATGCGCAGAAGTGGGCCTGTAATCCCGTCATAAACTCCTTGTAAAGACTCATTATCTTAACTACCTGCTAGGATAGGCGGGTTAAAGGCTTATGGGTGATTGTTGCTGTCACTGGGGTGGGGTGGGGGGACTGTTATATGTTGGGATGGTAACAATGTTGCAATGTCGCTGTCTTTTGCGTTTCTGGCACTGGTGAGATGTTGCTTGGTGTGTTGCTGACAGTGTGAATGTTGTATATAGTGAGGTGGTGACAGTGTTGCAGTGTCTGTGCCTGGTGTGTTGCTGACGCTGTGAATGTTGTATATGGTGAGGTGGTGACAGTGTTGCAGTGTCTGTGCCTGATGTGTTGCTGACACTGTGAATGTTGTATATGGTGAGGTGGTGACAATGTTGCAGTGTCTGGTGGTGATAACGGTGATCTCTAGTGTGATGGAGAATGTTATTAGAGAAGTGACAGCTCTGATGATTCCCTAATGTGTTTTTTTAGAATAGAGAGCTAATGGATCATACTTGTCTTAGCTTTTATTTTTTTCTAAATTTTACAAGTCAATATATAGGTCAGTGGTATAAACACCTATTTATAGATGTCTTTTTACAAGTCAATATATAGGTCAGTGGTATAAACACCTATTTATAGATGTCTTTTTACAAGTCAATATATAGGTCAGTGGTATAAACACCTATTTATAGATGTCTTTTTACAAGTCAATATATAGGTCAGTGGTAGAAACACCTATTTATAGATGTCTTTTTACAAGTCAATATATAGGTCAGTGGTAGAAACACCTATTTATAGATTCTTTTTACAAGTCAATATATAGGCCAGTGGTATAAACACCTATTTATAGATGTCTTTTTACAAGTCAATATATAGGTCAGTGGTATAAACACCTATTTATAGATGTCTTTTCATTTCGTTTATGTGAATGTGAACAGTGGCTCATTTCTGTCTTATTGTACTGTTAACTCTACGTAGAATCTAAGTCAATAGTAAACAGGTACTAATGTTCCCTATCAAAATACTAACAGTGAGTTTTGAATAAAACATTTTGATTTGCATCATATTCCACACTACTTGTGCAGATTGAAACAAAATCATCTTCTATGACATTTAAAATAAAATCTATTGGGGCTGGGGGGGGGGGGGGAGTTAATTTGAAAGAGATTTAGAGGATGAAGAAACGATCCAGTTTTTTCAATCCAACAATTACTCTAATTTCAAAAAAAAAAACGAAACGGAATTTTAAAAGGCCTAAAGCATTTTGAATTCCATATCACGTTTTCTTAATGTCACTTGAAACTCAGTCCTTATCATGAGTTGTGTGCGTACCACTCTACTCACTTATACTGATATCAGTCCTTATCATGAGTTGTGTGCATACCACTCTACTCACTTATACTGATATCAGTTAACATACATTGACTTATAGGGCACAATTCAACTGATATCACTAGACTCAAGTACATTGATATAACTCGAGTCACTTACATTTATATCACTGGGTATTGATATTCTATTCTCATTTGACTCACGTCAATTGATATCAATCGACAAGTCTACATTGATATCATTCGACTGATATCCGTTCTATATTTACAATGCACATGACTGACCAGATAACACAACCTGACACTGTGTACGTGACAACTCAGGTCAATGAAAGGATGGCGTGGTATTTGATGGTGAGAAGTCAGCTATCACCAGGTGAGAGACAGGAGCCACCTTTGTACACACTTACGAGACATTCAGTTGGGCATACAAGCTGCGTACAACGTACAGAAAGATGTGCAAGTGGTGCATACAAGCTGCGTACAACGTACAGAAAGATGTGTAAGTGGTGCATACAAGCTGCGTACAACGTACAGAAAGATGTCTAAGTGGTGCATACAAGCTGCGTACAACGTACAGAAAGATGTCTAAGTGGTGCATACAAGCTGCATACAACGTACAGAACGATGTGTAAGTGGTGCATACAAGCTGCGTACAACGTACAGAAAGATGTCTAAGTGGTGCATACAAGCTGCGTACAACGTACAGAAAGATGTCTAAGTGGTACATACAAGCTGCGTACAACGTACAGAAAGATGTGTAAGTGGGACATACAAACTGCGTACAACGTACAGAAAGATTTGAAAGTGGGGCATACAAACTGCGTACAACGTACAGAAAGATGTGAAAGTGGGACATACAAACTGCGTACAACGTACAGAAAGATGTTAAGTGGGGCATACAAACTGCATACAACGTACAGAAAGATGTGAAAGTGGGCATACAAACTGCGTACAACGTACAAACAGAGGTGCAGTCTAACACACAAGATAGTACACTGCATTGCACTGAAGTAAAAGTCCAGAAAAGAGCAGCAGTCACATTACAAGGTATTGGATACATAGGATAATAAATGACAATATAAGATTGAAAATGATCGTAATAGATGACAACAGAAGATAACAATACAAGATATCAGCAAAAGATGATAAAAGAAGACCACAACAGAAGATAACAATACAAGATAACAGCAAAAGATGATAAAAAAGACCACAACAGAAGATAAAAATACAAGATAACAGATAAAGATGATAATAGAAGACCACAATTAATATTATCATCCGTGATACTAGTTGACACTGCCGCTAATAGATTAGATGTCAGCATTATCGATGCACCAGATATTAGCTGAAAACAACCAAAAATCTAATTTATTATCTGACCAAAATCTATTCACCATCCTCTCTCAGTTGTTTTCTTCAACTATATCATCCACGAACATGATTCAGAAAACAACTCTTACTAATTCTACCTAGTACTTTTTTTTCTGGCGGAACGCACCGGAACTGCGTTTTCGAACCTTTTTTTTCCGGTAGACTTTTGTTTACCGCACTATTTTCAAGTGTTATTTCTTTACGACACGAGGCTTTCCGGTACCTTGATTCAGGAACTTGATTCAGCAAACAACTCTTATTAATGTTAAAATGGAAAAAAAATATGTATCATTTTTCTTTATTTCCTTGTGACCCTTAACCTCTATTTCTAGAAAATTTGATAAAAGGTGTACAGGGAAATGTTTGAACTTAATATCATGTCTACTGGTGATGTTGCGCTCCTACATCCTCTGGAGATTTTTTTTTTAGAAAATCAGAGCGTGAGTCGTCTGAAAACTATTATGATAAAACTCTGTCCATGATGGACGGAAGTTATAAGGGCACTCATTGGCGTAAATAGATTTTGTGTCGCTTGACACGGGCTAGAAAATGCCGCCCCTTTTTCGAACTCCTAATGCTTTAAAAGTCGAACAATTTGAAAAACCGAACCTAATATGTTTAAATATCTTAGAATACGAACTTGGTTTGACAAAACCAACAAATGACGTGTTATTTCCGTGTTTTTTTTCCTTTGTTTATTTTAGTCCATTCCCACTGTTACCATGGTAACTTGATAATAGTTGTGACATGTCAGACATTGCATTGAAATATCTGGTATTAGCTAAGTGGAACATTATTTTTTTTTATTTTTTCATGTTATTTTTTATTTTTACTTTAGTAACAACTTAGGACATTTACCATTCAAATACAGGTTGTGAGTGGCAACTGAGTTGTCCCCCGTGCTTAGAGATTTTTAACTGATACCTAATAGTTGCCAAACTAAACTTTTTTTTAGGCCCACACATAAGACACTCGCCATAAACTCGCAACCGATCTTGGGCCAGGTCCCGTGTTCTACCAAGGTCTTATCAAAATACATCGTGTTTTAATGTCTGGTCTACCAGCACCTCTGATGTCCCCCCATGTCCGGTCTACTAGCACCTCTGATGTCCCCCATGTCTGGTCTACCAGCACCTCTGATGTTCCCCATGTCTGGTCTACTAGCACCTCTGATGTCCCCCCATGTCCGGTCTACTAGCACCTCTGATGTCCCCCATGTCTGGTCTACCAGCATCTCTGATGTTCCCCATGTCTGGTCTACTAGCACCTCTGATGTCCCCCCATGTCCGGTCTACTAGCACCTCTGATGTCCCCCATGTCTGGTCTACTAGCACCTCTGATGTCCCCCATGTCTGGTCTACCAGCACCTCTGATATCCCCCATGTCTGGTCTACTAGCACCTCTGACGTCCCCCATGTCCGGTCTACTAGCACCTCTGATGTCCCCCATGTCCGGTCTACTAGCAACTCTGATGTCCTACATGTCCGGTCTACTAGCATCTCTGATTGATCTAATGGCGGAAGAGTTATCGCTTTAACTAAGGGTAATAAGTTGAATTGGAATTTTGTGGGCTTTCTTTAATTTGAATGTCTTTTTCAAAGAGGATAAATGATTCCAAACCTGAATGATTCTGAGTTCTAACTGTTATTTTTGAATGAAGTTCGTCTTCTGAGTATCACGCCACTAATCACCCGAAAGGACACCACTCTGGCAGGAGATGAAGTTTTGCCGGGGCGATCCGCCACCACACCCTATTTAAGCCACTGAGGGCGCCGTGATTCTTGGAGCTAAGTTTTATTATCTCTCTCTCTCTCTCTCTCTCTCTCTCTCTCCAATAGTTGTTCTGCTTTTTATTGACAGTTATAGAGCCTGCAGTGTTTATATGTCAACACTGGTAACAAAAGTGCAAGTTGATATTTTCATCTCCAACTTACATGACGTTTAACTCGTTTGACACTTGAGAGATATCTTTATTATATTCTGTACTATTACGGGCGTTTTGAGAAGAGATGAGTTTTGTCCAACTGGTTATGAATGTTGCCTTGATGAGTTTTGAATGTTGCCTTGATGAGTTATGAATGTTAATGAGTTTTGAGAATGTTGCATTTCTGTTGCAGTTATGTTGCTGTTATGTTGTGCAGTTCTGTTGTGCATTTATGTTGCAGTTCTGTTGCAGTTCTGTTGCAGTTCTGTTGTGCAGTTCTGTTGCAGTTCTGTTGCAGTTCTGTTGTGCAGTTCTGTTGCAGTTCTGTTGTGCAGTTCTGTTGCAGTTCTCACTTGTGCATGTTCCGCCGATGACGCGTGTGGGGGCCCATGTATCTGAAGATTACCACCAAACCTGAGACTGTATCCATGTATGGACATTTTCTATTCTGCTGCCACTGTGGTGTTGACCATTAATCGCCACTTGTCCTGTGTATACTTACATGCCATGGACACTTGACTGTGTATACTTACATGTCATGGACACTTGTCCTGTGTTTACTTACATACCATGGACACTTGTCTGTGTATACTTACATGTCATGGACACTTGTCCTGTGTTTACTTACATACCATGGACACTTGTCTGTGTATACTTACATGCCATGGACACTTGTCTGTGTATACTTACATGACATGGACACTTGTCTGTGTATACTTACATGACATGGACACTTGTCTGTGTATACTTACATGCCATGGACACTTGTCCTGTGTATACTAACATGCCATGGACACTTGTCTGTGTATACTTACATGCCATGTACACTTGTCTGTGTATACTTACATGCCATGGACACTTGTCTGTGTATACTTACATGCCATGGACACTTGTCTTTGTATACTAACATGCCATGGACACTTGTCTGTGTATACTTACATGCCATGGACACTTGTCTGTGTATACTTACATGCCATGGACACTTGTCTGTGTATACTTACATGCCATGGACACTTGTCCTGTGTATACTTACATGCCATGGACACTTGTCTGTGTATACTTACATGTCATGGACACTTGTCTGTGTATACTTACATGCCATGGACACTTGTCTGTGTATACTTACATGACATGGACACTTGTCTGTGTATACTTACATGACATGGACACTTGTCTGTGTATACTTACATGCCATGGACACTTGTCCTGTGTATACTAACATGCCATGGACACTTGTCTGTGTATACTTACATGCCATGGACACTTGTCTGTGTATACTTACATGCCATGGACACTTGTCTGTGTATACTTACATGCCATGGACACTTGTCTGTGTATACTTACATGCCATGGACACTTGTCTGTGTATACTTACATGCCATGGACACTTGTCTGTGTATACTTACATGCCATGGACACTTGTCTATGTATACTTACATGCCATGGACACTTGTCCTGTGTTTACTTACATGCCATGGACACGTGTCTGTGTATACTTACATGACATGGACACTTGTCTTTGTATACTTACATGCCATGGACACTTGTCTGTGTATACTTACATGACATGGACACTTGTCTGTGTAAACTTACATGACGTGGACACTTGTCTGTGTATACTTACATGCCATGGACACTTGTCCTGTGTATACTAACATGCCATGGACACTTGTCTGTGTATACTTACATGCCATGGACACTTGTCTGTGTATACTTACATGCCATGGACACTTGTCTGTGTATACTTACATGCCATGGACACTTGTCTGTGTATACTTACATGCCATGGACACTTGTCTGTGTATACTTACATGCCATGGACACTTGTCTGTGTATACTTACATGCCATGGACACTTGTCTTTGTATACTTACATGCCATGGACACTTGTCCTGTGTTTACTTACATGCCATGGACACGTGTCTGTGTATACTTACATGACATGGACACTTGTCTTTGTATACTTACATGCCATGGACACTTGTCTGTGTATACTTACATGACATGGACACTTGTCTGTGTAAACTTACATGACATGGACACTTTTCCTGTGTATACTTACATGCCATGGACACTTGTCTGTGTATACTTACATGCCATGGACACGTGTCTGTGTATACTTACATGACATGGACACTTGTCTTTGTATACTTACATGCCATGGACACTTGTCTGTGTATACTTACATGACATGGACACTTGTCTGTGTATACTTACATGCCATGGACACTTGTCTGTGTATACTTACATGCCATGGACACTTGTCTGTGTATACTTACATGCCATGGACACTTGTATTTGTATACTTACATGCCATGGACACTTGTCTGTGTATACTTACATGCCATGGACACTTGTATTTGTATACTTACATGCCATGGACACTTGTCTGTGTATACTTACATGCCATGGACACTTGTCCTGTGTTTACTTACATGTCATGGACACGTGTCTGTGTATACTTACATGACATGGACACTTGTCTTTGTATACTTACATGCCATGGACATTTGTCTGTATATACTTACATGCCATGGACACTTGTCCTGTGTTTACTTACATGCCATGGACACGTGTCTGTGTATACTTACATGCCATGGACACTTGTCTGTGTATACTTACATGCCATGGACACTTGTCTATGTATACTTACATGTCATGGACACTTGTCCTGTGTTTACTTACATGTCATGGACACGTGTCTGTGTATACTTACATGCCATGGACACTTGTCCTGTGTTTACTTACATGTCATGGACACGTGTCTGTGTATACTTACATGACATGGACACTTGTCTTTGTATACTTACATGCCTTGGACACTTGTCCTGTGTATACTTACATGCCATGGACACTTGTCTGTGTATACTTACATGTCATGGACACTTGTCCTGTGTATACTTACATGCCATGGACACTTGTCTGTGTATACTTACATGCCATGGACACTTGCGCTGTTTCGCTTGTTCGGTGGTGAGTTCTGGAGTCGGTTTTAGCCCCCCGTAATAAATTGAAGAGAAAGTTTAATTTTCAATAACATAAAGTTTAGTATCTAGATATTGTGACGCCCTCTGTGAGTAACGCCCTTCTCCCAATCTGAAAAGCGCAAAAAAACATTAAGCAGCGCTCAATCGGCGCCCCTTCTTAGTATAAGAGCCCCGTGTGGCCCACCCCCACAACCCACGGTACCCGCACTACGCCACTACATACATGGCGGGTCAGCAAATAAATGGATGTCGACAATTTAGTTTCTTTTCGGGGGTGGGTGGGGGGGAGAAAAACTGATTTTTTTCAAGGCTTCAGTGGGGCGCAGCACAAAGAAAGGTTTGGGCGCCACTGATCTAGATGTAGCTGTTTTGTGCTACATAGTTTCTTTTTTTTATCGAGATATAGTTGACACAGAGAGTCAGTGTTGACGCCATGAGCTCTGTGTGACTCAACCAGCCAGTGTCCGTAGTTTTGGCGGAATAAAAAATAACACAGCGGGTTAAAGGTCAAATAAAATGAGGAAGTCAAGTGTCATAAAACGACAGACTGATTGTTGGCAAAGAATAAATACTTGACCTCGCCAAAATAAAGATGACCGACTGGACAGTAGGAGAAAATACATTTGACCTACAATATAGTAAGACGAAATTCGACCTAATGGACAGTTAAATTAAATATGTAAATGTTGTAGTGGACAGTAAGAAAGATATACAGATGACCTACAGCACAGTAGAGAAATAATACATATACTGTAGGGAGCGACCGATATCCCTTTTTACCGATAGTCCGATACCGATATTTTGCTATTAATGAAAGGGTGTCTTGCAGATGAAGAAGATTAGAAGAACAAAAGATTTGAAAAGACAGACCAGAAGACGAAGTCAGAAACACAAACCATGTTTGCATAATCTCAGAAATCTGCAATTAAACTTATAACATACAATTTGTTGTTTTTACTTTTTATTTCTACACAAACAGAAAAGTAAGATAAAGTTGTAAATAATTAATGTTAAACTAAAAAAGTAAAAATGTATTAATTGTTAATTGTAACTTCACTAACTTGTGTAAGTTGTGATAAAATTTAAATAATTTTCTTCGTAATTTTTACTGAATTTACTTGTAGCAGATTTTTAAAAAAGTTTGAAAAATTAAAAACACAATTATATCAATAAATCACTTCACTCAGGTGAACAGTTAACTGGAAGTCTGTAAGTAAACTTTCACTCTGTAAACCAAAACCAGTTTAGAGTTACTAGATTTGTGAAAGAAAAAAAACAATGTATCGGCAGCAAGAAAAACGGCCGATAGTTAACCCATAGTGTCAATATCGGTTCGATTATCGGTCGCTCCCTACAAAAATCGGCCGATCCGATATTAACCGATAGTGCTAATATCGGTCCGATACCGATACCGATCCGATTATCGGTCGCTCCCTAATATACTGAATGAATTCTGTAGAGTAGGTGAACATTGAACATAGTATTTACCATTCTAAGCACGGTATTTACTGAACAGAGTATTCACCATTCTGAAAAGAGTATTCACCATTCTGAACACAGTATTTACTGAACAGAGTATTCACCATTCTAAACAGAGTATTTACCATTCTAAGCACAGTATTTACTGAACACAGTATTCACCATTCTGAACAGAGTATTTACCATTCTGAACACAGTATTTACCATTCTGAACACAGTATTTACTGAACACAGTATTTACCATTCTGAACACGGTAAAAGAAATCAATTCAAATAATGTGTCAAGCATTAGAACACGTAGGATATTTGCTGCTATACGAGCGCAGAATGTAACCGCAAAATATTTGGACA
>JAGDYQ010000005.1:13353810-13376310 GCA_021962125.1 Bulinus truncatus | reverse complement strand
CAACACAAACATCAACACAAACATCAACACAAATATAACAATAAACATAAACACAAACATAAACACAAACATAAACACAAACATAAACACAAACATAAACACAAACATAAACGCAAACATAAACACAAACATAAACACAAACATTAACACAAACATTAACATAACACAAATATAAACACAAACATAAACATAAATATAAACACAAACATTAACATAACACTAACACAAACATAAACACAAACATCAACACAAACACCAACATTAACATAAACACAAACATAAACACAAACATAAACACAAACATAAACACAAACATAAACACAAACATAAACACAAACATAAACACAAACATAAACACAAACATAAACACAAACATAAACACAAACACAAACATAAACATAAACATAAAACAAACACAAACATAAACACAAACATAAATATAAACATAAACACAAACATTAATATAACACAAACACAAACATAAACACAAACATTAACATAACACAAATATAAACAAAAACATAAACACAAACATAAACATAAACACAAATATAAACACAAACAAAAACAAATGCAAAGATATGCAAAATTAAAGAAATATAAGCAAACATTCAAACACGTATGAACACATATACAATCCTATACAAACACACACAAACGATGCCCAAATTCCGACACATTGATCAAGCAGACTTTATAGAAAGCTGGAGACATTTGGTTCAGACTCAAAAGATCCCATTCCAAATAGTCGGTTGAGGGAATCGGAAGTTAGGTTGACAAACTGACGCTGATGATTGTGATGTACAAAAAAAAAGTTTCGGTTTTCCCGTTTCTATTAATAATCTATACACATATACGATGACAAACACGAAAGAGAGTATATTACATTTAAAAACATACATACCGCAATGAAAACCTTCATCAACACATACAGGTAATATAAACACACACACACACACACTTACAACCATAAGTACAATGTTTATCTGTTTTGTATTTTTCATTTTCTTTTATTATTTCAACAACCCATCAGCCCCTGCCCATTGTCCAGACTCGATTAAACAATAACTGTATAAGAGTGGTAAAGACAATCTGTGGCCAAGCAATAACAAAATAATTCGGACACTGGGTGACAAAACAGCTCATTTGATATATAATTTCTTTGCTTGGTTTTAATAAAATTGTTTGCCAATGTAACTTTCAAGCGTTTCATTCTGACATCTTTAAAAATAAAAATGTAAATTCGATGTCAGTCGTGACGTCATCACGCCCAAAGTTTTTTCACTGATTGCTTGGAAATTTTGACATGAAATTTCAGTAAACTACTCGGCGTGTTTTTACTTACTTATTATATAGATATCACACCTGATGTATCACACACCTGTTGTATCAACCTGTTATATCACACCTGTTGTATCAAACCTGTTGTATCACACCTGGTGTATCACACACCTGTTGTATCACACCTGGTGTATCACACCTGTTGTATCACACCTGTTGTATCACACAAGTGTTGTATCACACTTGTTGTATCACACACATGTTGTATCACACCTGTTGTATCACACTTATTGTATCACACGTGGTGTATCACACACCTGTTGTATCACACCTGTGGTATCACACCTGTTGTATTACACCTATTGTATCACACTTGTTGTATCACACCTGTTGTATCACAAAGTTTTGTATCACACCTGTTGTATCACATCTGTTGTATCAAACCTGTTGTATCACATCTGTTGTATCACATCTTTTGTATCACACAAGTGTCGTATTCAAAATATTATTTTATCAATCGGTTTCGTCTAATTATCTCTTCACTTAAAATTTACGGGAGATAAATCAAAAGTTACCGAGTGCCAACTAATATTTTGTCGGAATTTCTGTTATTAATCAATCGGTATCGTACAATTGTTCACTTTACTTAATTGGTTATTATTTTGTATTGTCTTAACAGTTCAACTAATATTTATTTCGTCAGTATTTTTTTTAATATTTTTTTTTATAAAATTTAAAGTTGGCTGAGCCAAGGCAACGCTTGGCCGGGTACTTCTAATGGAAAATAAAAGTGCGCTAATTAATTTATTCATTCTGTCTGTCTCTGAATGCCAAGTACTTTAAGTCTGACTGACTTTGTTAACTTAATAATTATAGAATTTCGTATTTCGTGAGCTACTGCCACTCATTTTTAATCCTCTTTTTAAAAAGAAATGTTTGTTCATACGCTTTTATTCAGTTTGCTATGTCAGGCTGTTGTCGTGGTATTTCTCGTGTTTCGAAAATCAATTATCATCATACTCTCGAGGCTCAATCAATTTTGAGCTTTTGAACACTTGCATATTCTTGATGACACTGCAATATTTTAAAACATTCGAATCAATTATTTAAAATCTTGAAGATAATTACTTTTTTTTGTGTGTAAATGTTTATATGAAAGGGGAAATGCAGAAAGAGGTTATATGTACAGCGCTGGTCGAACACCGCGCAAGAGAAGTGAGTGATTTACAACAAAAATAACGGAGTGTAGTGTGTAAAGAAGATTTAGGTGAAGTGCGCATTCGACGTGAAAATGATGACGCTGTTGGTTTTCTGTATGTGTATGTAAAGTGAACACAAACTGTACACATTATGGTGGTAAAACATTTACCATTTAATGTAGTAACGGAGTAATTATGAATAATTTTTACCCATTATATTAATGTAACATATGTGTATGTATTGCTGATTATTGCGGAAATAACGGGTGGAAGTCATTTTTCAGCTCTAAAAAGGTATAAAATAAAAAATTGTAAGAAATGAAAATTTGAAAAAATCAAATAAATACACTTTAATTAAATTGTACTAAATCTAAAGGTGATACAAATATTTATAGAAAATGTTAATGACTATACAATATAAGCGTGTGCGCCTATCGGGAATCGTAATTTATGACAGAATTAAAACTTTATTGAAAAATTGAACCAAGTATACTGAAAGAAACATTCCTTTAAATGTCAATGATTTATTAATTGCCGTTTACAAAAATGCAGATGGTATTTCAGATGAACGCCAAATGTCTGTAAATGTTTAAGTCATCTTAAGATTTGTTACATTTTTAATGAAAGATTACGTATTATTTTAAGTTGTTATTTTTTAAATATTATCTATTTATATTTTTATTTTTGACCTGGAACGTATACAGTTTTAATTGTTGTGTTCAGTATAAATACTTTATGCATTCAATTGTTGATTTTTTTTTCTTTTAATGAAAGAAAGAGCAAAGTTAGTGCTTAGTTGTTGTTATTTTACTTTAATGTCTCCCTGGTTAAATTCTGTATAGTATTTTTGTTAAGTCTGTTGGAAGGTTTGCTTCATATTTTTGTTAAGTCTGTTGGAAGGTTTACTTCATATTTTTGTTAAGCCTGTTGGAAGGCTTACTTCATATTTTTGTTAAGTCTGTTGGAAGGTTTACTTCATATTTTTGTTAAGCCTGTTGGAAGGTTTACTTCATATTTTTGTATCAAACTGTGTCAAGTTTAACATTTATAAATTAACTGAACATGTTTAATATTTTATTATTAATTATTCTGATCTGTAAATAGAAGAGGTAAAGAGGTAAGTGTCAGCTGTCACAAGTCCCGACCCGGAACGGGGAAAGAGGGGAGGTGGGGGGAGGGAAAACTTAAACTCTTGTTTGGAACCCTGAGCTTCTGGAGCCCAATCGTTTTCATAACAGCCCATTCAGTTTGGGTGGATAGGGGGGGCCTCACATTTTTTAGGAATTTCCATGGAGCAGCCTTCGGTTGAAGACTTTCTGTTAGCGGCCTTGGTCGTCCATACATCTGATTGAGTCATGCGTCATGAATGAAATGACTTGACAGACATGAATTGGTTCATATTCCACGTTTTTTAAAGTAATTTTTTTCTATCTCTCTCTCTCTCTAGAATTTTTGTCAGACAATCAGAATCCTTTTTTTTTATTATATGTCTCTTTGCGTGGTCACGTGGACAAGCTTGCAGAAAAGCAGACGATGATTAATTGATGGTGGCAGAAGGGTTGTGTTTGTGTTGGGGGAAAATGTTGGATGTCATGTGACTTGAAGTAGAGAAGTCTCTTGTGTTACACATATCATGTGTGTGTGTGTGTGTGTGTGTGTGTGTGTCGGAGAGTGTGTCTTTGAGTAATCAAACCTTGTTGTTCTTTGTTTTGTTGTTATTTGTGTTCTTTTCTATTGAAGTCAACAATCTGAGTTAGCCTCGTGCAGCTAATTAGTGTGAACTTTCTTGATTTTTATACAATTCGCCGACCTTGAGATTCCGAGCGCGATTGAACGATGAACATCAAAAAAAAAACCTCAATTCATGGCCTGTGCTTTATTCCGGCGGATGTTATAGTTTAGGGTATTACATGACATCAACGTGTTGTGGTGATTCATCAGTCCGAAAGCGTTGTATCATGTAGTGTTTATTAGCTCAAAACTAGGTCAACGGGCAACAAACATTTGATAACAACCAGCATTAAGTTTTACCTATATGACATCGGTGGCAACAAACATTTGATAACAACCAGCATTAAGTTTTACCTATATGACATCGGTGGCAACAAACATTTGATAACAACCAGCATTAAGTTTTACCTATATGACATCGGTGAGCGCTGTAGAAATGTCAACCAGAATCGGATTAAGTAGGTTAGCTACCCGAGCGCAAAATAAAAAAAAATTGGGCCCTTCTTTAAAAGACAAAGAACGGAATAAAATGTATAAGTGTTTAATTGGGTTGTAGATTCCTGGGCTCAGACATTACCCTTCTATAAACATACTTGTACATCACCCCTATAGTGACAGACTTGTACATCACCCCTATAGTGACAGACTTGTACATCACCCCTATAGTGACAGACTTGTACATCACCCCTATAGTGACAGACTTGTACATCACCCCTATAGTGACAGACTTGTACATCACCCCTATAGTGATAGACTTGTACATCACCCCTATAGTGACAGACTTGTACATCACCCCTATAGTGACAGACTTGTACATCACCCCTATAGTGATAGACTTGTACATCACCCCTATAGTGACAGACTTGTACATCACTTTTGTAGTGAATTAAATTATCTCTTCGTATATAACACGAGTCTACTAGAATATTCTATCAGACCAGGAACAGCGGCCGTTGTCAATACCAGTTGACTCGATCTAGTTAAAGTTTCACTTCTGCTGTTGTCTTTCCATCACAATTCAATCCATTATTCCACAATGTACACTTTCACTTAACGCAGTTGTATTTCTGAATGAACATATTTTACATTTTAGAGTTCAGATGTCACATGACTATTTGAAGATCTATTGATAGACACTCCAATAAGTTATTTTAAAGATTTATCAGAGAAAATCACAGAATATATAGTATACTGAATGTGCAGCACCGTGTAAAATCACAGAATATATAGTATACAAAATGTGCAGCACCGTATAAAATCACAGAATATATATAGTATACAAAATGTGCAGCACCGTGTAAAATCACAGAATATATATAGTATACAAAATGTGCAGCACCGTGTAAAATCCCAGAATATATATAGTATACAAAATGTGCAGCACCGTGTAAAATCACAGAATATATATAGTATACAAAATATGCAGCACCGTGTAAAATCACAGAATATATATAGTATACAAAATGTGTAGCACCGTGTAAAATCACAGAATATATATAGTATACAAAATGAGCAGCACCGTGTAAAATCACAGAATATATATAGTACACAAAATGAGCAGCGCCGTGTAAAATCACAGAATATATATATAGTATGGCTGTACCGGAATCCTGTTAAGCCGGATTCCAGCAGTTTTAACAAATCCTGTTCCGATTCCGGTTCCGGTTAAAATGTGCCGGATTTAAGCCGGATTTCTTTGTTGTTTGAAATTTGTAAGAAATTTTTTTAGCGCAACATAATTTTGAAATATTTAGCGCTATACAATTAAATTAAAACAATAACTTCCTTTGATTTTAAAACTACAATAACGTCGATCGCTTTTAGTTCTTATGTAAGTACAAATATATTAAAAAGGCTCTTTCGATGTCAAGTTGTGGCTCTTTCGATGTCAAATTGCGGCCTGATCAAAATGCGTAATATTGAAACAACAAATTTAGTGGCTGTTTAAAAATTGAGAAAATTGTAAATTATAACTTTAGGCTCTTCCTTCTCAAAAGGTTGCCGACCCCTGGTCTAGTAATACGACACCTTATCTTCCGCTACTTTTGATTCAGTGTTTTCTATAAACTATATTTAGCTATCAAAGTTTAACTTTTTTAAAGAGCAGACAACAATCTATTTTTGGGTGTTTACAGTTTTAAAAAAAGTTCAATAATTTATTTTTCTGCACATTTTTTAATTTAGTGGATTTTGTCACGATTAGGATAAAATTCCTCGCAAATTTAGATAAATAACTTGAAGATACATTTTAAATTGAACATTAAAGTGATATTGATTTAGATTTGAAATGCATTTTAATTTGCGTTTTTATGGGAAATAGTCAGATGATGGTTAAAATGAAAATGACGTTACTATGGAAAACTAAAGAAAAATAAGCTATCGGGTGGTGCCACAGTATATTTTTTTTTTTTGGAATTCATTTATTAATAAACATGTTTATTATACTTTCTAAGATATGATATCCATTTCTTTGTTTGATTGTAATAGAAATCAAGTTAAATTAGGTACAGCGTTATTAAAATAATTTTTTAAAACGAAGAACCTGTTATTTTGACAGTTATCTTTCTTAACTCAAGATTGGGGAAGGGGTTTTAGTCACATTCTTCAAGATCTAAATGGTTAATACTGTTTGTTGCTATCTAGAACTTAAAAACTAAATTTTTATTCTATTTTTCATTCTTATATTTTTTTATGTTAGGCGATAAATTACTACTTCGTTAGGAAAAATTACTATTTCATTCGGTAAAATCCGGTTCCTGTTCCGATTCCGGCAGGATTCAAATAATAAATCCGATTCCGGTTCCGATCCTGCAGGATCTAAAAATTAAAATCCGGTACAGCCCTAATATATAGTTACAAAATATGCAGCACCGTGTAAAATCACAGAATATATATATTATACAAAATGTGCAGCACCGTGTAAAATCACAGAATATATATATAGTATACAGAACGTACAGCATTGTGTAAAATCACAGAATATATATATAGTATACAAAACGTGCAGCACCGTGTAAAATCACAGAATATATATATAGTATACAAAATGTGCAGCACCGTGTAAAATCACAGAATATATATATAGTATACAAAATGTGCAGCACCGTGTAAAATCACAGAATATATATAGTATACAAAATGTGCAGCACCGTGTAAAATCACAGAATATATATAGTATACAAAATGTGCAGCACCGTGTAAAATCACAGAATATATATAGTATACAAAATGTGCAGCACCGTGTAAAATCACAGAATATATATAGTATACAAAATGTGCAGCACCGTGTAAAATAACAGAATATATATAGTATACAAAATGTGCAGCACCGTGTAAAATCACAGAATATATATAGTATACAAAATGTGCAGCACCGTGTAAAATCACAGAATATATATAGTATACAAAATGTGCAGCACCGTGTAAAATCACAGAATATATATTGTATACAAAATGTGCAGCACCGTGTAAAATCACAGAATATATATAGTATACAAAATGTGCAGCACCGTGTAAAATCACAGAATATATATAGTATACAAAATGTGCAGCACCGTGTAAAATCACAGAATATATATAGTATACAAAATATGCAGCACCGTGTAAAATCACAGAATATATAGTATACAAAATGTGCAGCACCGTGTAAAATCACAGAATATATATAGTATACAAAATATGCAGCACCGTGTAAAATCACAGAATATATATAGTATACAAAATGTGCAGCACCGTGTAAAATCACAGAATATATATAGTATACAAAATGTGCAGCACCGTGTAAAATCACAGAATATATATAGTATACAAAATGTGCAGCACCGTGTAAAATCACAGAATATATATAGTATACAAAATATGCAGCACCGTGTAAAATCACAGAATATATATAGTATACAAAATGTGCAGCACCGTGTAAAATCACAGAATATATATAGTATACAAAATGTGCAGCACCGTGTAAAATCTCCTCAACCATTGACTAATTAAATCCCACTTTTAGTATTATTAGATGCCTAATAGTGTAGCCCATAGATATATAAGACTACATATTTTATACATATATGGTGTAGCCCAGGGGTCGGAAACCCACGGCTCGCGAACCGCATGCGGCTCTTTCGATGTCAAGTTGCGGCTCTTTCGATGCATTTCAGTTCCATGCGCAAATAATAATAATTATATTATTTATCAAATACCATAATATTGAAAGAATAATTTGAGTGGCTCGTTAAAAACTGAGAAAATTTACAATTGTAACTTTTGGCTCTTCCTTCTCAAAAGGTTGCCGACCCCTGATGTTGCCCATAGATAGCAATATACTCTGAGGTCACAAATAATTAATATGGCGGCGATCGGGGGGAAAAATCGATCAAATTATCATTAGTAATTTGATTTTGTTGATTTGTGTGAACATCATTCATCAATAGGTGGACGGAACAGATAGACAGACAGACAGACAGACAGACAGATAGATAGATAGATAGATAGATAGATAAATAGATAGATAGATAGATAGATAGATAGATAGATAGATAGATAGATAGATAGATAGATAGATAGATAGATAGATAGATAGATAGATAGATAGATAGATAGATAGATAGATAGATAGATAGATAGATAGATAGATAGATAGATAGATAGATAGATAGATAGATAGATAGATAGATAGATAGATAGATAGATAGATAGATGCCTCAAAAGTATTTGTAATATTACAACAAAATTCCAGAGGCATCGTCCTATCAGAGAGATTAGTGCATACATCAGCTGCTCATACAAATCAATGACATTTTGACATTCCATCCTGACAAAACAGACATCGTTCTGTAGGTTTTTCACATGTGGTGGGGTACGGCCCTTTGTCGTCATGTATGACGTAATACCCTCCCCTTGCTGAAAGCCATGACAGTAACCCAGTTAGCCACGTGATCTGTTGCCATGGTGTTCGCGTCATTGCCAGTTTAAATGAGAATATATAGGTCTGAGTTGATTGTCTCAGTAAACAAAGTTCTGCGTGCAAACGATGCTCCATAGAGGAGGCAGCAGTGACGTTAATATCTTCAGATGGGTCAGGAAATGAGATGTTTAGGCAAATGTGTGGCCTAGATCTGGTCTTGCTGGGTAGGGGGGGGATTCTTTAATATAAAAATAAAGTTTAATCAATAGTACCGATGGATAAATTCGAAAAGTTAATCCAATGAAAAGATTTATTTAATTAAATGTAAACATTATTTAACTCGTTTATTAGGTAACCTTTAACCTTTTACTCAACTAATTACCAATTACCATAAACGGAGTACTTGGTACTTTTTTCCCGAGAACTTTATGAGCACATTTTTTTTTTTGGAGTATTATTGAGTAATTGTACCAGTGGTACTTGTAATCGTACTTGGAGTTGTAAAATCGTGTGCAATTTGTACTCGTACTTGCACAGTCAGTACTTGGAACATCTTTTATAATTACGTACAGCCTTTTTTTAAATGTCGAAATCAAATTGAAATTGTCCAGGTGGCCGTTAAAAATCTGGCCACAATTTTGAGTCAACCACTGTACGTCTTAGGCATTTGATGAGCCAGAATGTTGTTACGTTCTGATGGTTGGTGGTGTACAGTTTTTGGTTGGCGGTCTGCACATGTCTATTAGTGTACACATGTTGTTAGCTATTGGTGTACACATGTTGTTAGCTATTGGTGTACACATGTTGGTAGCTATAGGTGTACACATGTTGTTCGCTATTGGTGTACACATGTTGTTAGCTATTGGTGTACACATGTTGTTAGCTATTGGTGTACACATGTTGAAACCTATTGGTGTACACATGTTGTTAGCTATTGGTGTACACATGTTGTTAGCTATTGGTGTACACATGTTGAAACCTATTGGTGTACACATGTTGTTAGCTATTGGTGTACAAATGTTGTTAGCTATTGATTTACACATGTTGTTAGCTATTTATTTACACATGATGTTAGCTATTGATTTACACATGATGTTAGCTATTGATTTACACACGTTGTTAGCTATTGATTTACACATGTTGTTAGTGTTCAGATGTTGTCTGCATAGTCACTCTTACGTTTTTGAAGTACATAGTTTCCGGGTCCTGAAGTCTCCGAATGAAGTCACAATGGTGATTAATCCGCAAAGAGTTGGGATATAAATCTTTTCAAAATAAAACTACCTCAATACACGAAGTTGTGACACAGTCAAACTGGCAACAGTCGTAGTCAAACTGGCAACAGCCGTAGTCAAATTGGCAACAGTCGTAGTCAAACTGGCAACAGTCGTAGTCAAACTGGCAGCAGTCGTAGTCAAACTGGCAGAAGTCGTAGTCAAACTGGCAACAGTCGTAGTCAAACTGGCAACAGTCGTAGTTAAACTGGCAACAGTCGTAGTCAAATTGGCAACAGTCGTAGTCAAACTGGCAACAGTCGTAGTCAAACTGGCAACAATCGTTAGTCAAACTGGCAACAATTTTGCCTGAGAAGAAGACTTTTTTTTTTTAATTTCTTTATATAAGACAACAAACCCAGACAGACTCGATGTAATGTCTGTCTTTCACCTGTCGTAAAGTTTCTTGACTCTGACAGACGGAACCGAAGATGCCTGTGTTTAACTTGTTACATGGGTCACTTATTAGTGTCACAGTAAATGTCTCAACAAAAGTACCCGATGTAATGGAACAATTTGTCTCGGTTGTTGTTGTTGTTGCTGTTGATCAAATGCCTGTCTTGAGATATAATTTAGCATTACACAATGACAGGGCTTTCATGTCCTTGTGTTGTGTATCAAGTTTCTTGGTTTTACTCCAAGTGATGAACCTTCCCCTCGGACTAAGAATTAAAAAAAAAAACACTTTTTTTAAAAGAGACTTGTATTTAAATGTACTAAAACATACACAACAATGACTTAGGTTTTAACTAATCATAATGCGCTGCGTTAAATCGAAAGTAAAGAATTAATATGACAGTATTCCAGTTTAAAATACAATCATGAAAAAAAAATCGGATCTGCCCGAAACCAAAAAATAACCTCGCCTGCCGATCAAGCCTAAGGGGATATAACTCTATGCAAATGTTTTGCAGGGTACAGCTAGTGTATTTATAAAACATTTTATGGACTGAATAAAACAGTGTGAGTGTCAATATGTATGTACTGAAATTAGCAGTGAATCATTGAATACGACTCACCACCAAGTCTGTAATGTGTTGTGTTACATTTTGTTATTTCTTTAATACAAGAAATACAATTTGGATTATTTAATTGCCTTGGTCTTGAACCTACTGTCACAGCGCAGATGTGTAGAATTGAAAACATTACACTGGTAATAAGCTTTAAATGTCTAGTTATTGAGCCAGAATGTATAAACTTTGTGACATTTGAAGGAAATAAGTAACGTCATGCACAAGATATTAATTATATCATTCACAGGACATAAATCTTGCTAATTATAATTTTAAGAAAACATTTCCTTCATCAGACATAAATAATGTTATACACAAGAAACATGTCATGTCATCCACCAATGTTATTCACAAGAAGTATGCCATGTCATCCAACAATGTCATTCACAAGAAACATGTCATGTCATCCACCAATGTCATTCACAAGAAACATGTCATGTCATCCACCAATGACATTCACAAGAAACATGTCATGTCATCCACCAATGTTATTCACAAGAAGTATGACATGTCATCCACCAAAGTTATTCACAAGAAGTATGAAATGTCATCCACCAAAGTTATTCACAAGAAGTATGACATGTCATCCACCAATGTTATTCACAAGATGTATGACATGTCATCCACCAATGTTTTTCTCAAAGTGTGTCTATAACCAGAAGTCGAATCATTCACAAAACATAAGCCATGCATGTCATTCGCCAAACTTTTGGCTTGAAAATCAAACCTCCTTTGGTGCTGCCACTAAACAGACTTATCCCCAAAGAACATTACTCTGCTCCGTCTTCTGAATCGGGTCACTACATCGACCAAAAAAAAAACTTTCAATGAAAGTTGACTCCCCTTGTTACAACGGCTTACATTGATTGCATTTGATTTTCCAATGTTCTAAATCTGTCATGCACCAACCACCATCTTACCACTGCCTATATCCAAGATTTCATTACTTCTCTCTATCCATCACATTTAAACTTTTAAATCTGTGTAACTCTTTCTAATGAAATCAATTTCCGTGGGATTTTTCATTTACTTATGAACTGGGTCATTTGTTGAGTAGAATGTTTCACAGTGGAGAGGAGTTGTTGTATGTTGCAGATTATGTGTATGAAATTTTAATGAAGCATAGTTTAGAGTTAAAAGTATTTTCCTTAAAAAAAAAAATTAACCTATCAAAGTACAAATACTTAAAGCGAATTTATATAGCAATAGATTTATGTTTGTACAGTAGATTTTAATTGATTAGCTTGCGCGTTTTGATTATCTTTTTGCTTGAAGGGTTTGTATTCACATGAATTAATTTACAGCATGAAAACTGGATGAAGTTTGTTTACATTTTTAAGTGATTGATTATTGATCTTAAATTAAGATTGGTTTTCTAACGTTTTAAGATCAACTTATGTACATATAAACAGCTTTTGCACACATAAACATCGCGTGTACACATAAAACAATTTGTGTACACATAAACAACTTGTGTACAAATAAAAAAACGTATGTACACATCAATTGTTGTACTTGTTGTACCTAACATGAATTGATCTTTCAGAGTAAACAAATAGGTGATGTCATTGATGTCATATAATGTACAAACTTTTGAGAGCACATAGCAGATTGTGTACACATTAAATGAACTACATATCACTGGATGCACATCACAGATTTTGTACACATCATTGGGTGCACATTGCATACGTCCCACATGCATGTACAGATTTTGAAACTAGTGATACGTTAGTCTGAATATTAAAATAATTGCCTTTATTAAAATGTACAATTGTTAAAAATAACACCTGTCTAAAGACTCGCGTAGTATTGAAGTCTCTACAGACTGACAATTAACTTTTCTAACCTCTCAATTTATCGTTAAAAAGACGTGGCTGTAATTATAAATATGGACTGTTAGTGGACCCTTGTAATTGTATTTATTTTTCTTTTTGAGTTTTTTCATGTTCTGAAATTTTCAACCAAAGATCTCTTTGAGTCTTAAGTTAACATTTTATTTTTCATGTTCAGAAATTTTCAAACAAGGATCTGTTTGAGTCTTCAGTGAACATTTTATTTGTGGTTTAAGTTACTTTTAAAACTTTAATTATAACCTGCTGTATCTGAACGTCCTAATAATGTTTTAAAAAATACAAAGCTGTGTTTTGGAAAATGTTTAATCAATAATCAATCACTTCTCAAAGTTCAATTGATTTGATATTCATGTCCCGTATATTATTGATGACTATTTACAACCGCTCCAGTCAATGAATTAAATTCTAATGGCGTCCGAATCAAATTACTTTTTGATAATGGTCATTTAAAAACTAAAATAGCAGAAACAGCACCGTCATGTAGTACATAATTTAAAGTACTAGGGAAATATACCCGTTAGATTGTATTGGAGTCGTACTGTCTCAAATTTATATAAAGAACAAAATGTGTGTACGTAGAACAAAATGTGTGTAAGTAGAACAAAACGTGTGTAAGTAGAACAAAACGTGTGTACGTAGAACAAAATGTGTGTACGTAGAACAAAATGTGTGTACGTAGAACAAAATGTGTGTACGTAGAACAAAATGTGTGTAAGTAGAACAAAATGTGTGTACGTAGAACAAAATGTGTGTAAGTAGAACAAAATGTGTGTACGTAGAACAAAATGTGTGTAAGTAGAACAAAATGTGTGTAAGTAGAACAAAATGTGTGTAAGTAGAACAAAATGTGTGTAAGTAGAACAAAATGTGTGTACGTAGAACAAAATGTGTGTAAGTAGAACAAAATGTGTGTACGTAGAACAAAATGTGTGTAAGTAGAACAAAATGTGTGTAAGTAGAACAAAAAGTGTGTGTAAGTAGAACAAAATGTGTGTAAGTAGGAGACAAAATGTGTGTACGTAGAACAAAATGTGTGTAAGTAGAACAAAATGTGTGTACGTAGAACAAAATGTGTGTAAGTAGAACAAAATGTGTGTAAGTAGAACAAAATGTGTGTAAGTAGAACAAAATGTGTGTAAGTAGAACAAAATGTGTGTACGTAGAACAAAATGTGTGTAAGTAGAACAAAATGTGTGTACGTAGAACAAAATGTGTGTAAGTAGAACAAAATGTGTGTACGTAGAACAAAATGTGTGTAAGTAGAACAAAATGTGTGTAAGTAGAACAAAATGTGTGTAAGTAGAACAAAATGTGTGTAAGTAGAACAAAATGTGTGTACGTAGAACAAAATGTGTGTAAGTAGAACAAAATGTGTGTACCTAGACAAAATTATTTGTTAAATTTCTGAGATGAAAGGACAAGTGTACGTTTTACTGCATCTTTCCTAAATGATGAAGTTGGGGGGTGGGGGGGGATATTGTGTGGTCAACAGAGGCAGTAAATCATGATGGATTTAGTATTTCGTGGAGTGCATGGTCAGTCTGAGGATCATAAACGTGTGCACGGACCAAGTGATCGATAACAGCTGGCAAAATCATACCCTCTAGCCCTGTAACTGGCTAGCCCTGTAGCCCTCTAGACCTCTAGCGAATATTTCAGGTTTTATTTTAGAGACACGAAGAATTCAAAATTCCTTGTGGGATTGACAACCTGTCTGTAGCCACTCTTGAGCTCGAGGGCCCTATATATCCATTATGATTGACAACCTGTCTGTGACCTCTCAAGGACCCTAGATAATCCATTATGATTGACAACCAGTCTGTGGCCTCTCGTGAGCTCGAGGGCCCTAGATATCCATTATGATTGACAACCTGTCTGTGGCCTCTCGTGAGCTCGAGGGCTCTAGATATCCATTATGTTTGACAACCTGTCTGTGGCCTCTCGTGAGCTCGAGGGCCCTAGATATCCATTATGATTGACAACCTGTCTGTGGCCTCTCGTAAGCTCGAGGACCCTAGATATCCATTATTGCCCCAAAGATTTATAGTTATAGGAAATACATATTTTTTTTACAAATAACGTATGATGTGGATACCGCCTTGGTGTTGATATTTGTACCGATAGTAGAAATGTAGCAATGGAATTGCTTTCATAACGTCACGTTAAGAATGTACCCCCACCTTCACCGCGCCCCATCCCTACAAGGACGTGTAAAACTTTCGTCTCCCCTTCCAAGCTAGTGACCCATCTAAGTTGACCCTGTTGATTACGCAACCCAAGTTCATGGCTCAAGCCAAACTATCAACTTAAGATTTACCAGGCTTGGTCGGACCTTTGTGTTGCCATATTAAGGTAGAAATAGGTTTGTAACTAGTAGAGGAGAGCGCTTACAGGCTTAGAGTAGACATATGCAGTTAGAAGTAGTTTGTTATAGAAAAAGTAGTTAGCAGATAAGTAAAGTTGTATTAAAGTTGTATTTAGGTATTTGTTATAGAGTGTACTGCACTGAGTTTTTTTTTCATTTATATTAATACTAGCTGAACCCCGCCAAACCTTTGCATAGAGTTATATTCCCTTAGATTTGATTAGTAGGCTAGGTTCTTTTTTTTTCATGATTTCTTACAATTTAAAGATGCAATATGTTGTAGAAATACAAACAAAAAAGTAATATTTAAATTGAATTATTTTACATTTTGGCCTTTGGGTTTCAAGTTTAAAAACCGCAGAAACTTTTCAAAACTTTAGATTTAAAAAAAAAACATTTATCTAATCGAGACGCGGGCAAGACGCCATGTTGAATTCTTGATTTCTACTTTCGATATAACGCAGAAGCGAGACCGCTATTATTATATTAGACTAGAGAATTAACGTTACAATGACTATGTTCCATATCTATATCCACCACTTGGACAGTTTAGCAATGTATTTACAATACCATCAGTGTCGGGGGTGGAATTTATCTGGAGGCACTTTTAGAGAACCATAAATACCACATCGCATCTAGGTGACCTAGCGCAATACCACATCGAATCTAGGTGACCTAACGGAACACATATTTACTTCAATTAGGCTCCTGTTTCTTCTCCACCATGTACAAATCAATGTGTTATTGATCAGTTTAAGTGTTCATCTCAATAAGTTCCTGTATCAGCTGATGGATGGACACTACGTTAAACTCTCATGAATCATTCCATTAACAGAATGACTCGACCCGTTGAAATCAATCAAACTTAATTGGCCATTTCCAGAGCTCCAACCAAACAATTTGGCTTCACCTCCACAGATGTGAGTGTGTGTGTGTAAATATATATATATATATATATGTGTGTGTGTGTGTGTGTGTTTGTGTTTGTGTGTTTGTGCGTGTGTGTGTGTGTGTGTTAATGTATCTTCTTTATCTACGCTCTGACTTGATCAAGTTTCTAAACAAGAGTGACATCCAATGAATGTCCCCATTTGTAAAACGTCGGACGGACGACATTCTCTTTGTGAATTGTCCAACGAATGTCTCCATTTGTAAAACGTTTGATGGCCGACATTCTCTTTGTGAATTGTCCAACGAATGTCTCCATTTGTACAACGTTTGATGGCCGACATTCTCTTTGTGAATTGTCCAACGAATGTATCCATTTGTACAACGTTTGATGGCCGACATTCTCTTTGTGAATTGTCCAACGAATGTCTCCATTTGTACAACGTTTGATGGCCGACATTCTCTTTGTGAATTGTCCAACGAATGTCTCCATTTGTACAACGTTTGATGGCCGACATTCTCTTTGTGAACTGTCCAAAGAAACTTAATCTGGTTTTTATTTTTTAAAAATGTTTAAACGAAAAGGAAACAAGTAAACTGGTTCATTTATTTTTTTAAATGTTTACACCAAAAGGAAACAAGTAAACTGGTTCATTTATTTTTTTAAATGTTTACACCAAAAGGAAACAAGTAAACTGGTTCATTTATTTTTTAAAAATGTTTACACCAAAAGGAAACAAGTAAACTGGTTCATTTTTTTTCCACGAGTATACATTACGTTTACTCCATTTTTCAAACTTTTTAACTCCAAGGGTGGCTCACTACCCACGGGGGAGGAGGGTAAGGGGGTCGGTCATCTTTATTGGCTGAAGTTCGGACATTTCAATTTTTCATCAAAAATTTAGTTTCGTTTTTCCTAACCCTTAACGGTTTTCGGACGATTTCTTCTTTAAAACTATTTATTTTAAAATCTAAAAAATTAAATTTCCTGAAATCTCTGAGTGAAGCTTGTATGGAAATTGTTGGTCATTTTACTAATGTGTAGTAGTTTGTGTGTGTTTTCTAAATGGGTCACTCTACCAGTGCAAGTACTCACTATGAATGGAAGTAAAGTTCCCATAGCCCTAGCGGGCTATCGGGGCAGATGAAGTGTAGGATTCACCTGTTTCTATAACCTCGGCATATGAAGGGATTGTGTTGTTAGCCAGCCGCCTTTACTTCCCCAACTTAATTCAGGTAACCTTTTGAAGCTGGGTGTACTTGTTGGGAAAAATTTGAAACAAATTTCACCGGGAAAAATTATCTTGGTTCTCACCGAGGATCGAACCCAGGACTCTCAGGTCGACAGTCGAGTATCTACACCACTCAGCCATCCGTCAAACAATGTCTGGAAGTAGTTGGTCATTTACTGCTGGTGTAGTTTGTGTTTGTGAGTGTGTTCTGTGTTGGTCACTCTACCAGTGCAAGTACTCACTATGTCTGGAAGTAGTTGGTCATTTACTGCTGGTGTAGTTTGTGTTTGTGGGTGTGTTCTGTGTTGGTCACTCTACCAGTGCAAGTACTCACTATGTCTGGAAGTAGTTGGTCATTTACTGCTGGTGTAGTTTGTGTTTGTGGGTTTGTTCTGTGTTTATTATAACTGCGTGTCAGAAATGAAGGTGAAGTAAACTCGTATGTTGAAGTCCCCATACTGTGGTGTAGTTGGTGCTATACCATAAAGTATGTGAAACACTTGCGACTATAAAGACATAGTACTACACTTGATACAATGTTCTTAAGTTGCTTTAATTAATGACTTTGTCTCTTTGATAGTAAACACAATTTACTTGCAAAACAATTGTTGGGACGTCCGAAATGTTAAGAAGCGTGCAATTAATCTTAGTTTCATTTAGATAGACAGACACACAGATATGTCGATAGATAATTAGATAGATAGATAGATAGATAGATCGATAGATCGATAGATCGATAGATAGATAGATAGATAGATAGATAGATAGATAGATAGATAGATAGATAGATAGATAGATAGATAGATAGATAGATAGATAGATAGATGTCAAAATAGGAACGGGTAGGGGAGATACGGCCAGCGGATCAGCCAGTCTACGAACTTCCGCAATCAGGGAATCAGGTGGCCTATAGGTCCAGGTTAGCTGTGTCCATTGACTTGTCTCGCGGTGCAGGTGTGACTGTCCCATCCACTGGGCCGACACATCCATCAATAAGCGCTTTGACACTCTCATAGGGTGCCGCCACCACATGGTGTGCAGCCCTCGTTATATTCAAAATAGAGTGAACCAGTTTTACTTTCGATGATGTAAGTATCCCATTCGTCCGAATTTTTTACTAATTGTTTGCACTGTGTACAGACTTTTTGCATTTTGTAAAGACAGTTTGTATTTTGCACGGAAAGTTTGTATTTCGCACGGAAAGTTTGTATTTCGCATGGAAAGTTTGTATTTCGCACGGAAAGTTTGTATTTTGCACGGAAAGTTAATGTTTGTATTTCGCACGGAAAGTTTGTATTTCGCACGGAAAGTTTGTATTTCGCACGGAAAGTTTGTATTTCGCACGGAAAGTTTGTATTTCGCACGGAATTTTTGTATTTTGTACGTACATTTGTATTTTGTACGGACAGTTTGTATTGTATGTGGAATGTTTGTATTTTGTATCTGCAATTTCTGTTAATAGAATAATGGCTATGTACTTCTGTTTTTTAACAGAATTTGGACAAAAATAACAAAAATAACGCTTTTATGTAATTTCAATTGCATAAATTTGTCAACGCGTTACTGCTATAAATACCCAGCCCTAATTCGACATTTCAGCCCTAATTCCGACATTTCAAAGCGATTGATAATTATACACTCTTGGAGCGAGCTTTATTTAAACATGTCCACTGTCCACACTCTTTTTTTTTTTGTACGGTCGTCTTTGTCCGTCTATGCCCACCACTGTCCAATCAACGATCTGGGAATGTTGGCTGAGTGGTATCCTACAAACAATATCAGCCATACACATTTTACGTTCTTTGGTAACAATCATGAATGTATTGGATTGTTTTGAAAGGAACTGTTATTTCTGAACATCGAATAAGTTAAAACTTTAAGTGGGGGGTACAGTGTTGTGGATTGGATCAATCAATTTCTTTTTTTCTTGACAAAGGATCGAATTATCCAGTGACAGACGTGTACACCCCCACCTCCCTTCTAGTGAATTCAATTATCTCCTGGTATACAACACGAGTCTACTAGAATATTCTATCAGACCCAGGAACAGCGGCCGTTGTCAATACCAATTGACTCGATCTAGTCAAAGTTTCACTTCTGCTCTTTCAAAACGTCATCTCGTCTGCTCCATCACAAATCAATCCAGTATTCCCTAGTTACGTATTAAATATAGACAGTTGTTTATTATTTTTTTTTATTTGCATGCATCAAACATCACGTGACGGTTATATTTATAGTAGTGATTTTAAATGCTTTAAACCGAGTTTCGCCGAAGACAAAATGTGACGTTTCTCTTTGTACCGAAATTAGAATTTTAAAAAATATACCTAAATGTCCATTTATGAGTTAATTATTCATTTATAATTCATTGCTGCCTATAAACTAATTTAAAATAAATATTTACTTCCGTATATTGTCACCCCCCTCCCCACGCTTTTATTTTTAGTAACATTAATTTGCATAATATTTATATCGTATAATGAGTTGCTAAGCTTTTTTATAGTCTTTAGTTTTGAAAAAAAAACAGTCTTTCTATTATTTTTGCATACTTTAGTATTATTTAATGAACTAGGCAAGTCAATTTCAGCACACATACACAAACACACACACACACACACACACACACTATCTTGCACCTTTGCTTCGTAAATATTTCTACTTCCTAATCTCCATCCTGTCCCACTGTAAACTTTACAGACATAAAACATTATTTAAATTTGGTCGATTCAAACAGAATCCACCAGTTTGTCAAATTTGAGCCTCTCATCATATCAGAGCAGGTCCAAACGTGAATTACAAGATTTGTGGACAGATTAAAAAAAAAAATAATTGTCTGTCTTAAAAAATGTTTTTTTCAATTTTATCAAATGCTGGGGGGGGGGGAGTTAATCACTAAAGTTTCCCTCTGATATCAACATTCTGGATAAATACTATCAGCTAATTAAACAATGTTTTCTACTAGAAAGACGGAGGTAGACAGACAGAAGAAATAGATAGATAGATGATAGATAGATGATAGATAGATAGATAGATAGATAGATAGATAGATAGATAGATAGATAGATAGATAGATAGATAGATAGATAGATAGATAGATAGATAGATAGATAGATAGATAGATAGATAGATAGATAGATAGATAGATAGATAGATAGACCATTTACAAACTAAAAACATTCATACAACTTCGCACAAATGGCTGGACATGTCACCGTTATTTTCTTTGAAATAAGAATACATTTTATAATATTACAGATTCATCAGCTATGTTGTCACAAGAATACATTTTATAATATTACAGATTCATCAGCTATGTTGTCACAACAAGGTTACATCGGAAGATAGATGATATATTGAAATGGTGAGATACATAATTTTTTTTTCAATGACAGTCAGACAGACCAATATTGTCTTATTGATTGGTTGATTGATCGATCGAATATTGATAGCTTTTTGATTGATTGACTGGCTTTTTGATTTATTTGTCACTAGATTGACTGGTCGTTATTTTATCGATTTATTTTTGGTCGATAGGTTGATCGATTTATCGGTATTGATTGATCGAAAAAAGTGGAAGGAACATGGTGATAATTTAATTATGTTATGAGCTCATGTGGGCTGATAACAACGCTGCTGTAATCCAAGTCATTGACAATTTCCCCTCCCCAGTTTTCTGTGTAACATATAAGATTCCTTTCAAGACGAACGAACATACAGTGCAAGACAGATATAGTGTAGCCTGGGCATCCCCGTTGTCTGGCATACGATAGCCTGCTGACCAGTTGCTATCTGATTAAAATCTGTGATCACTGTGGTCACCTTATACCACTAGAATTGACCGTCGGACTTCAGCGTTAGTGCTTGAGGGCTGATGAGAATCAGAGTGTGAGTAGATGTTGCTGGAGGGGGGTGGGTGTGGGGGGCTTGGTACCGGCAGTAAGCCCACCATTCCGCCACTGCACACCACACCTCCCAGACAAGTTCTTATTTGACGCGTATCAAGATATAGTGTAAAGCTCTGGTTAAGTTTTGGATGTTATTGCTTCACAGTATTACGTGTGTCTTATTCTTAATCGTTGTTAAAACTTCAATGCAGTGTAGCCAATGAACGATCTTGTAGCAATATACAGTGTAGCCAATGAAAGATCTTGTAGTAATATACAGTGTAGCCAATGAAAGATCTTGTAGTAATATACAGTGTAGCCAATGAAAGATCGTGTAGCATTAACTTTCAGGACTATTTATGACAAATTTAATAACTCTCAGATAATACTAACATTTATATAAATTGTGTTACTGGCGCGACAGATGGACGGATGGTGAAGCGCTCGACTGTCGACCTGACCTGATAGTACCTGGTTCGAACTCTGGTGAGAACCAAAGACATTTTTTCAGGTCTTGGCTCAAGTTCCCGATATATCTCCCGTGGTGCCTCCGTGGTCATTGCACTCTCGGATATGGTGGGGATGACAGGAGGGCACCATATAACAAGTTATTGGCAGTCAATGTATTGAAGAGATGACACCTCTCTTACAAGTTATTGTGCAGTCATTGTAATTGACCGAGATGATACACTATTACACTGTCTATTGGTAGACAATGGTGTTGACGAGATGATACACTATAACATGTTATTAGCAGTCAATGTATTGACGAGATGATACACTATAACATGTTATTGTTAGGAAATATATTGACGAGATGATACATTATAACAAGCTATTAGCAGTCAATGTATTGACGAGATGATACACTATAACA
>JAGDYQ010000005.1:13251310-13351310 GCA_021962125.1 Bulinus truncatus | reverse complement strand
TTATTTTTGTATTATTTACAGTAAACAAATTTAAATCATTTCTTTATACGTAACTGGTATTCAATGCCTTGGTTCTTTTCCACTTGAAATAAACCCAGAATACCAAGTAAAAACCACTAAATGATAAATTGATTCAACGAGGTGATCACTTTAGTAAGCTTCATCTATTCACCCTTTTAATCAAATACAAAGTCACTGACCAATACAAATAAGAACTTCTGGACTACAAGAAGCCTTAGCAGCTCTTGTTACATCAAATTGTGAGACTTCTGGCTTGAAAGTTTCGAGTGTTGAGGACATTATGGTTTAGAATTTATTTATAGCACAATTCTGTGACAAAAGAAAAACAATTTTTTTTTTAAGTTTTCAAAACTGTAGGATAGAACAAGAATAATTTACTTTCTCTTTAGAAAGAAAATGTATTTCTCCTATTAAACTAAACATCCACACAACATGATTATTCACCTATACCCTTCACCCTAAACATCCACACTACATGATGTGTCTATACTATCACTCTAAACATTCACACTACATAATGTGTCTATACCATCACCCTAGACATTCACATTACATGATGTGTCTATATTATCAACCTAAACATCCACACTACATGATGTGTCTGTCTATACTATCACCCTAAACATCCACACTACATGATGTGTCTATACTATCATCCGAAACATCCAAACTACATGATGTGTCTATACTACCACCCTAAACATTCACACTACATGATGTGTCTGTCTATACTATCACCCTAAACATCCACACTACATGGTGTGTCTATACTATCACCCTAAACATCCACACTACATGACGTGTCTATACTATCATCCTAAACATCCACACTACATGACGTGTCTATACTATCATCCTAAACATCCACACTACATGATGTGTCTATACTATCACCCTAAACATCCACACTACATGATATGTCTATATTATCATCCTAAACATCCACACTACATGATGTGTCTATACTATCATCCTAAACATCCACACTACATGATGTGTCTATACTATCATCCTAAACATCCACACTACATGATGTGTCTATACTATCACCCTAAACATCCACACTACATGATGTGTCTGTCTATACTATCACCCTAAACATTTACACTACATGATGTGTCTATATTATCAACCTAAAACTCCACACTACATGATGTGTCTGTCTATACTATCACCCTAAACATTCACACTACATGATGTGTCTGTCTATACTATCACCCTAAACATTCACACTACATGATGTGTCTATACTATCACCCTAAACACCCACACTACATGATGTGTCTATACTATCACCCTAAACATCCACACTACATGATGTATCTATACTATCACCCTAAACATCCACACTACATGATGTGTCTATACTATCACCCTAAACATCCACACTACATGATGTGTCTATACTATCACCCTAAACACTTTGTGAACTCCCTGTTACGAATAATATGAGTATCTTTTAGATCCTATGGAAAAGTTTTTCCAGTGCCCTACTTTCATTCCCACCATTCACGATAGTGCAATAGCCCTGGATGCACTACGGGAGACATGGAAGGAATCTTAACCATGACCTGAAAAATTTTTCATTGAAGGTCGAACCCGGAACCCGCAGGTCGACATCCTAACGCCTTACCTCACGACCATCCTTCCCCCAACCCTAAACACTAACTCATTCCATTAAAACTGTTTGTAGTTATATTATCAGCCTACGCAATCATCCGCTACATTTCAGTTGTTTGTAGTTATATTATCAGCCTATGGAATCATCCGCTACATTTCAGTTGTTTGTAGTTATATTGTCAGCCTACGCAATCATCCGCTACATTTCAGTTGTTTGTAGTTATATTATCAGCCTACGCAATCATCCGCTACATTTTAGTAGTTTGTAGTTATATTATCAGCCTATGGAATCATCCGCTACATTTCAGTTGTTTGTAGTTATATTGTCAGCCTAAGTTATCATCCGATACATGTAAGTTCTTTCTTCTGTTATTCCAAATGCTCCACCACTACAAGTTAGTAGATTCTCTTCTATATTGTGTATTTGGCATCACTATAGAGTGTAGACTGTTTATCTTAGCACTCTTATATGTGTACTCACTTCTCTTGTCAAGAGAGTTTGTTTTTTATTACCACTGACGACGTACTTGACAAAAACAAGATGTCAATATTTCCTCTTACCTTATCTTTACCAAACAACAAGTTGACCTGATTAAGTCATCTTCAATGAGACTCTAGACGGCAGGATATCTGTAAACGATCTAACCCTCTTCAACATTAATACTGGAGCCTCCTACATAAATAGTTCATTAACCATTGATATTTTTATATAGCTATAATATTGGAAGTGTGGAGAGAAGAGAAATGGTAAGATAACAGGGGAGGCAATCAATCAATAAATGGGTGATGATGTATTAGTTAACAGATGAGCTCAGAGATGAGTTAATTGATATTACATGTTTTCTGATGTCACTGCTATCCGCCTCCACTAATTGTTGATATTGTCAATATTACCATGGAGGTCATTCAAGATGACGTCATGCAATTAGGTAAAGGAAAAACTTTAGCGTCATTTTGTTTCGTTCAATATCTTCATGACGTCTCAACCAAATTAGTGTTTTTAACTTACCGGTTCTGGACTTATACAATAACAAGATTGTATATTTTTAAACAGGAGAGTAGGTCACTAGATACACACATTGTGTGTGCAGTAGGTCACCAGATACACAAATTGCGTGTGCAGTAGGTCACTAGATACACACATTGAGTGTGCAGTAGGTCACTAGATACAAACATTTTGTGTGTAGTAGGTCACTAGATACAAACATTTTGTGTGCACTAGGTCACTAGATACACACATTGCATGTGCAGTAGGTCATTAGATACATACATTGCGTGAGCAGTAAGTCACTAGATACACATATTTTGTGTGCAGTAGATCACTAGATACACACATTGCGTGTGCAGTAAGTCACTAGATACACACATTGAGTGTGCAGTAGGTCACTAGATACACACATTGCGTGTGCAGTAGGTCACTAGATACACACATTTTGTGTGCAGTAGGTCACTAGATACAAACATTTTGTGTGCAATAGGTCACTAGATACACACATTGCGTGTGCAGTAGGTCATTAGATACATACATTGCGTGAGCAGTAAGTCACTAGATACACACAGTGAGTGTGCAGTAAGTCACTAGACACATTGAGTGTGCAGTAAGTCACTAGACACATTGTGTGCAGTAAGTCACTAGATACACACATTGCGTGTGCAGTAGGTCACTAGATACACACATTGCGTGAGCAGTAAGTCACTAGATACACACATTGAGTGTGCAGTAAGTCACTAGATACACACATTGCGTGTGCAGTTGTAATTATAGTCCCATTGTAACTACATGTATGTCCTTGTAACTACATGTATGTCCACTTGTAACAACTTGTATGTCCACTTGTAACAACTAGTATGTCCACTTGTAACAACGTGTATGTCATCTTGTAACAACCTGTATGTCCCCCTGTAACAAAGTGCATACGTTATGTTATATCTGTACTTAAATATATTTTCTCAACATCATTTTCTATTTGCTATTATTAATTTGTTTCGACCAATTGTTACAGTTTTTCTTGAAATGTTCAAAAAAGTAATAGAGTTTGTCAAATAGTGACCTCAATATGTTCAACTGACCGTTCGTTGCAGTTACTGAACATACACATAAAGCGTGTAAACATAGACACTTTCTAACCAATGTATCGTGGTCCAGTATTGGCTCTCCGGTCCGAGAACGTACGTACCATCCATGCCGAAGGTCACATAAAATGTCAGGCACATTTTCTTGCATTTCATATGATCAAAGACACATAAATACACCACCGACTTCATACAAATTTGAAATCTCCCACAAAACTTTAAAATGTTTTTATTTGATTCTCTCTCGGGACTTGCTCCATGTTTTGGCCCTGCTCAATGTTATGGCAAAACTTTAAAAGTAATTAAATTTAGCGGTCATTACAAAATAAATAAAAAATGAGATTTTTTTTTTTTAAATGTTCAATTTATCGGAAATATTCATGGGACTGAGATTTACTCAACTGGACAGGACCGTCCACCACAGAATATTTCTCTACCAGCCCCTCGCCCACCCCCACCCTGCAGTGAATACAATAATTAATGAGCCATAGAACACTGGCGGTCTTAGATTTCTATTTATTACTGAACGGCAGAAATAAAACTCTTGGATGAAACTTTTTTTATGATGAAACTATAAAAAGAAACAGCCTGCTGTTTGCGTTGCTGTTTTTATCTGTGGCACGGAAATAAATTTATTAGATCAACTTTAGCCAGAAAAAAAAACTATAGGAAATCTAACAATTGGTCAAAGCAAATTAATAATAGCAAATAAAAACTGATGTTGAGAAGATATGTTTAACTACAGATATAACATAACGTATGCACTTTGTTACAAGGGGACATACAAGTTGTTACAAGCGGACATACATGTAGTTACAAGGGGACATACATGTAGTTACAAGCGGACATACAAGTTGTTATGAGAGTACATACAGGTTTATACAAGAGGACATACAGAATGTTACAAGAGGACATACATGTTGTTTCAAGTGGACATGCAGGTTTATACATGAGGACATACAGAATGTTTCAAGCGGACATACGGGTTTATACATGAGGACATACAGAATGTTTCAAGTGGACATACAGGTTTATACAATGAGGACATACAAGTTGTTACAAGATACATGTTGTATTAAGAGGACATACAGGTTGCATCATTTATCCATCTAACTGTGTTAGCCAAATATTAAGTGATGAAACTATTAAGCTGATCAAACTTTTCATTTGGCTGAAACATCTTTATAACTACGTCATACTCTCCACCCCAGATGACATGTGTGGAATGACATTTTATTATAAAATACTTGTTGACATATTCACATGTTTAAGTGTTTTAGAAAATTTACAAACTAACACAAAATTTCAGAGGGAAAAAAAATTAATCGAAAAAAAGAAAAGCTTCCAAAAAAATAAAAATAAAAGTTTGATTTTTTTTTTGTTCCGGGTTGTATTACTGTTCGCCATTTTTTATTACAAACCACCAAAAAAACTTGGGTGATAGGGGAAGCAACTGATCTCGAAACCAAGTTCAAGTCAAGGTCTGCTATAAATTAACTCCCATTTTGTATTCCTTAGATTCCAGCCAGTCCAGCACAAAAACCTTTTTTTTTCTAACAGTGGTTCTAAAAATATGTATGGTGAAGAAATATTTTAGGTTTCATGTTTACTTTTCTTAGATGCCATTGGAAATGTAAAACAATAATAAACCATGGCATCCAACCAATTAATTTAATGAGCTGCTAGTGAACAAACAATATAGCGTCTGGTGTGCACCAATAGTTCAACTGAGTTGAACAAATGTTCTGTTACTTAGTGCACCAATATTTCAACTGAGTTGAACAAATGTTCTGTTACTTGTGTACTCCAAAAAAGACTTTTACAACCATTTTGTAAACTCGAATTGATTTGTTCATTATTTATTTCAATAAAACTGCATGCAGTTCCAAGTTGAATTTATATTTTTATTTCTAAATTGTTGAATCACAAACATTTGTGATTGTATCACATTTCACAATCCTTTACTTGTGTAATCAATTTTTAATTTAAACCAAAAAAAAAATCAATTCGTTGTTTGCATCACACTACATGACGAAAAATTGACTTTTAGAATTTGACAACTTGGTCTGGAATAAAATGTAATCTTTTTTTATATTTAAATGTTACTACTATATTATGGTTCCATATGATACGTTAATGGAACAGTTGTGTTCAATGTGATTCATTGTACAGTGTGGGTCTGTTTCAATATGTTCACTTGTACTGTGTGGGTCTGTTTCAATATGCTTGATTGTATCGTGTGGGTCTGTTTTAATATGTTCAATTTTACAGTGTAGGTCTGTTTCAATATGTTCACTTGTACAGTGTGGGTCTGTTTTAATATGTTCACTTGTACAGTGTGGGTCTGTTTTAATATGTTCACTTGTTCAGTGAAGGTCTGTTTTAATATGTTCACTTGTACAGTGTGGGTCTGTTTCAATATGTTTACTTGTACAGTGTGGGTCTGTTTCAATATGTTCACTTGTACAGTGTAGGTCTGTTTCAATATGTTCACTTGTACAGTGTAGGTATGTTTCAATATGTTCACTTGTACAGTGTGGGTCTGTTTCAATATGTTCACTTTCACAGTGTGTGTCTGTTTCAATATGTTCAATTGTACAGTGTAGGTCTGTTTCAATATGTTCACTTGTACAGTGTGGGTCTGTTTCAATATGTTCACTTTCACAGTGTGTGTCTGTTTCAATATGTTTACTTGTACAGTGTGGGTCTGTTTCAATCTGTTCAATTGTACAGTGTGGGTCTGTTTCAAGCTGATCATAACAAAAATATTTTCTTCTTTTTTTTAGAATTCACACTTAGTCAACCAGAATTGAAGAAAACATCAGAGTTGCAGTTCTTACCCGGCATGCAAAGATTAAAAGGATCGATAACTCTGACCCGTCGGTCATCACAAGGGGACATAATGGCTACACTTTGAACAAATTCACGATCGGCCCTTTGGATACATTCGACGTGTCACGTGATCCCGTTATGTACGTTAAACTACTGGCTGAATGGCGGTTCAAATCCAATTTAATTTTGTGAATCCAGACCTGATCACATGACATTCTTACCAGTGTTCCATTTTTAAGAGAAAAACAATAAAGATTTTTAAAAGTTTTGAGGCAACAAGTGATGAATGAGGTTTGAAGCTAATATATAAATAAAAGAAAATAGATAAATATGTGACACACATTGAAGACTCCAGTTAAGTTTATATTGTTGCGGGCGACAATGGCTGTGTAGAGAGAGGCTGACCTTTTCTCCGACCAATGAGCACATCTTGTCATACATGTCGACATCTGCCGTCATACGAGACGTCATATATATCACCATCTGCGCAAGCTTCTTACTTCTGGTTGTCATGGTTACGCGATCTGTTGGTGGTAAAGGGGGTAAGTAAGTTTGTCTGTTGTTGTTGTTGTTGGTGGTGGTGGTGGTGGTGTGTTGTTGTTGTTGGTGGTGGTGGTGTGTTGTTGTTGTTGTTGTTGGTGGTGGTGGTGGTAGTGTGTTGGTGGTGGTGGTGAAGGTGTTTTGTTGTTAATGGTGGTGGTGGTGGTGGTGATGGTGTGTTGTTGTTGGTGGTGGTGTTGGTGTGTTGTTGTTGTTGGTGGAGGTGGTGGTGGTGATGTTGTTGTTGTTATTGTTGTTGGTGGTGGTGGTGGTGGCGGTGTGTTGGTGGTGGTGGTGGTGGTGGCGGTGTGTTGGTGGTGGTGGTGGTGGTGGTGTTGGCGGCGGTGTGTTGTTGTTGGTGGGTTTTGGTTGTGGTGGTGTGTTGCTGGTGGTGGTGGTTGTGGTTGTGTGTTGTTGTTGGTGGTGGTTGTGGTGGTGTGTTGTTGGTGGTGGTGAAAGTGTGTTGGTGGTTGTGGTGGGGGTGATGGTGTGTTGTTGTTGGTGTTGGTGTTGGTGTGTTGTTGTTGGTGGAGGTGGTGTTGATGCTGTTGTTGTAATTGTTGTTGGTGGTGGTGGTGGCGGTGTGTTGTTGTTGTTGGTGGTGTTGGTGGTGTGTTGTTGTTGGTGGTGGTGGTTGTGCTGGTGTTGGTGGTGGTGGTTGTGCTGGTGTTGGTGGTGGTGGTTGTGGTGGTGTGTTGTTGTTTTTGTTGTCGTTGCTGTTTTAAACTGTAAGTCAAAATGATTTCTGAATGTTTTATTAATAAACTTACCGACAATACAGTCTTCACGAACGTTTTGGCAGACCAGTCTTCATGAATATAGTAGAAATAAAAAACTCAATTGGAGATTATATCCAGTCACGCTTCACCTTTTAAGTTCTTTTATCTATTATTTGGGGGAGGGGAGGGGCTAAATTGTGTGTGTGTGTGTGTGTGTGTTTGTGTGTCTGTGTGTGTGTGTGTGAGGGAGAGAGATCAATTCCATAAACTTTGTTGAAATTGGACGTTTGGTGCTCATGTTTAACAATGTTTGGGTTAATTATGGTCCTTATTGAATAAAGTTCATGTTTTGATAACACTGCATTTAGATTATTAAAAATTACATTTTAAAGGATAGTAGGGGGGGGGAATTTTTCTAATTACTTTTCTATTTTTTACTTATATTTATAATATTGTGTTCTTATATCATTCTGATAATTTCAAACATTATGATTTTAGAAAATAAAAAAGGCAGAATCAATGATTTTGAAGTCATATATAAAAACGTTTATAATGAGACGGATATATTAATGTGCAAGTGAGGAAAACAGGCAGACGGTCAAATAGTTAGATATACAGAAGGACAGTATAAAGACAAGTAAGATAGACAGCTAAGCCAGAATCAGTGTTACGAAGAAAAGACTGAGATACTGTCAGAAAGACAGATATATAGACAGACATATAGATAGGCAGATAGATAGATGATGGATGGATGGATGGATGGATATATAACTAAAGATAATGCACATATCATTGTGGTTCAAATATTTAATCAGACAGTTTGATCACAAGGCGGCTTCATTGCCATCTACCTCGCAGACGATCTTCAACGTTCGATCTCTATTTATAGCCTAGATTGCTCCCCCCTTCGCTTCGTCATATTACTTGACCTCGAACTTACTCAACTAGAAACAATTTCTATAAATAGCCACGCTAGATGTGTCATTAATAAACAATCAGTACTGGACACGTCCAGCCACAAGGTGTAGGTGGTAGTCGGTGTGGGTGGATGTATGTCTGTCTGCCTGTCTTTCAGTATCTACTAGACACACGTGAAGTAATAAATGAGTCTGTCAGTTATTAATTATTTTAAGGGGCAAAAGTCTTTCAAAATTTCTGTGTTTAATTTCTGGGAGATATCACTGTGACAAGCTCCATCGCCGACACATTAAGATACCTAATTATACCAGACAAAGCTAATATAGTTTTCCTCTGAAATCGAACCATCTATCAGGTTATTTTATGTTGATTTAACATTATATCTTGATGGGGCGAAATCATTTCACTAGGATTGGAAAACCAAATATAAATATAACACATCTAATACATAATCGTCTAGCCTGGCGTACGTGCGAGCGAGCGTGTGTATAACTTCCGCGGCTAAAAATAGACTGGGGAATTCCAAAATTTTAGTCTCACTCAAGGGGAGTTAACTCTTGCTTGGCTAACAATAGTCTTCGGAATTCCAAGTAGTGAGCAAATTATGTAAAGTTGCTAAGATGGTGAAAGGGATACAACTCAACATAGTGATTTGTAAAGATCAATATTTTTATTTCACTGACAGGTATATGTCAAGGTGATAAGTTCGGACAACACTGTCGCCTGACCTGTCACTGTGCCAACAATGAACTTTGTGATGACATCACTGGTCAGTGTCCTGGTCATTGTGCTGATGGCTGGTCAGGGCCGCATTGCCAGAGACGTAAGTAGAAGAGTCCATTGAAACCAACCATGATAACATTTTTAAAACAACCATCATAACATTTTTAAACCAACCATGATAACATCTTTAAACCAACCATGATAACATTTTAAACCAACCATGATAACATCTTTAAACCAACCATGATAACATCTTTAAACCAACCATGATAATATTTTTTAAACCAACCATGATAACATTTTTTAAACCAACCATGATAACATCTTTAAACTAACCATGATAATATTTTTTAAACCAACCATGATAACATCTTTAAACCAACCAGGATAACATTTTTTAAACCAGCCATGATAACATCTTTAAACCAGCCATAATAACATTTTTAAACCAGCCATGATAACATCTTTAAACCAGCCATGATAACATTTTTAAACCAGCCATGATAACATCTTTAAACCAGCCATGATAACATTTTTTAAACCAACCATGATAATATTTTTTAAACCAACCATGATAACATTTGTATGTAAACTACTGTAAAATGTAATAATTAAAAAAAACTAATATGAATTGAATGTTTATTTATGTAAAGAATAATGAGTACCTTTGCCTAGGGGGCCTCCCTTACACTTAGAAACGGTTCTGCCTTTACCACACTACGCTCGCTCAGTAGACGCAATACGGTAATTTATGGAAATGGTGTTCTGGAGATGGCCCTAGTAATGAAAGCAGTATAACAATAGCATAGGTTGTTATATTGTTACATTAGTCATGTCACACATTCAGCTATCAATATCTTGTGAGTTGTTTCCTTTATATTTATTTGACATTGTTATGTAGTTATTTCCCTTATATTTAATTGATATTGTTATGTAGTTATTCCCTTTATATTTATTTGACATTGTTATGTAGTTATTCCCTTTATATTTATTTGACATTGTTATGTAGTTATTCCCTTTATATTTATTTGACATTGTTATGTAGTTATTCCCTTTATATTTATTTGACATTGTTATGTCGTTATTCCCTTTATATTTATTTGACATTGTTATGTAGTTATTCCCTTTATATTTAATTGACATTGTTATGTAGTTATTCCCTTTATATTTATTTGACATTGTTATGTAGTTATTCCCTTTATATTTATTTGACATTGTTATGTAGTTATTCCCTTTATATTTATTTGACATTGTTATGTAGTTATTTCCTTTATATTTATTTGACATTGTTATGTAGTTATTTCCTTTATATTTATTTGACATTGTTATGTAAGTTATGCTCATATAGTGGTTTCTCACTGTTATGTAAAACTATATTCTTGCGTTACTGTGAGTTATGTCCGCTCGTTCGAGTGTCGGCGCTGGACAAGTTCACTGAGTTCGCCCATACAAATATCCCATTGCTTAAAGAAAATATGTCAGTAAATTACGACAAAATATGTCAGTAAATTACGACAAAATATGTCAATATCTTGATTAATGTGTTGGTGAACCTCAACAGTAGTGATATTTCCTTTATCGACAAATATGTCAACTTGTCTTGACAAATGTGACAGTCTATTGACAAACTCGTCAAAGACTTCTATCTTTCTTTTTTTTTTAATTACGTCAATGGAAACATAAATGGCATCCAAGATGTTGACCCCAAAATGGTCATCGTGCTGGTCAATGCCGTGAATGAAACGCATTACCTAAGCTTCGGGGTACGGATGGTCGTGCGGTAAAACGCTCGACTGTCGACCTCTCTCTCTCTCTTTCTCTCTCTCTCTCTCTCTCTCTCTCTCTCTCTCTCTCTGTTTGAACTCTCAGTGAAACTGCGGGCTGAGACTTAGTCTCTTAGAGCCCGTGAGATCAGCATTGCTGTGTCTCTCAACATCTGGAGACTGCCATATAGCCCAATGGCCAGCAAGCTTCCGGACTGGTCCACCCTGTGGTCCACCAGTCCGGGACACTCGAAAAGCACGTGATCCACGGTTTCCTCCACCTCCCCGCAGTATCTGCAAAGGGTGTCGACATTGGGCCTCAACCTCCCAAAGTACGCGCCAATAGGACAGTCGGTAGTTTGGGGGGGGGGGATCCACAGCTGTACGGAACTGGGCAATTAGCGCCTGCTCGACTCTCCTAAGCTGCCACCACGGGTCGGCTTTGGACGGCCGCTCTAGAAACTTTCGCACATTTCTTCCGTTCACCCCATTGTCCCAGCTCGAGAACCACTTCGATTGTCCAAAGAGACAGATCTTGGCACGCGCTGCCTCGAATGAGCTCTTTCTTGCACTCACGGACTGCACTTTGGAATCTGTCGACTGTTGGATTGCCTTGGCAATGCAGTCTGCCCGTTCATTTCCACATGCCCGGGTACCCACTGAAGGGTGACATTCACATGATGTTGGGACGCAAGACCCTGTTTCGCCATCAGCATGGCTTCCAGAAGCTGCGGCCATTCTCCCGTCCCTTTTACGGCTTGGAGAACAGAGAGCACATCGGTCAGGATAACAATGCGCGTAGCAGGCAAAGTACCTTCCCGGATGAGCCCCCCAATGTGGTCCACTGCCTCAGTAATGGCTGCCATCTCTGCCTCGTAAGTACAGAGCGACCCACATGGCCCAGCATGGTCTTTCACAAATCTGGTTTGTGGGAAACTGGTGTGGGCGACAAACGAGGAGCTTGTCCGACCATCGAAACTGGTTACAGAAGCACCTGTATAGGCCAGTATAGCGTCCCCCGGATATGATCCAATCGTCTCTATAGCCACATCATGGATGGTTCGGCGATCCTTTGCTTTCCCAGCATTGGTTTTAACCTGGGTCGTGCGGACCTCCGGCATGTAGGCATCTTTTTTTTCCGTATTCAAAAATGTCCTGTTTACTGCACTATGTCCTGTTAACTGCACTATGTCCTGTTTACTGCACTATGTCCTGTTTACTGCACTATATTTTCAGTGATATTTCTTTATGACACGACGGACTTAAATAGGCGTTCCGGTACTTTTTTTAGAAAAAGTACACTGACCACGTCCATTAGCCAATCTAGCTCAATCGATCAACCAATGTAGCTACGCCCATCAGCCAATCTAGCTACGTCCAGCATCAAATCTAATCGATCAACCAATGTAGCTACGTCCATCAGCCAATCTAGCTACGTCCAGCATCAAATCTAGCTAAATCGATCAACCAATGTAACTGCGTCCATCTGCCAATCTAACAGCGTCAAATATCAAATGTAGCTACTTCCTTCAGCCAATATAGCTACGTCCATCAGCCAATGGCTATGTTACACTATCCCAACTCACACATGACCCAAAGTTCTTCACATTCAGCAATACTCTGCCATTAGTTAGATTCCCATAATTCAATATCTCGACCTTATTTTTTACTCTACTTCCCATCTAAGAGTTCATGTTAATGATTCAGCCATTTTATCACATAACATGTTCAGGATTTCCTATCAGTGCGGCTGGGGTGGGGTAGGGAGGGAACCAGTCTAGTTTGTGGGGGGGGGGAGAAAAGGTGGGGAGGGTGGGGTAAGATTGGAATACAAGAAAAACAACTCTTTAACTGAGAAACACAAATAAACATTCAATATCTGAAGACCAAATTGTAATGACGTCACGGTGCTGTTGGCCAAGACGGAGTTTAAATCCAAAACACAGTAAACACAGGCGGGGAGGAGTGGGGTGTAAACACACAGAGAGAGGAGTTTTGTCCTACACTGATTAATATTCACCCCATTGCTCTTCACCCAAGGTCGACGGCATCAATTCTGTACCCCACACCTAATTTGTTTACTACACATAATGAAGTCAATAAATATTTACACACGCACCCCTCCCCACCTCTGTCTGTGTTTACTGTGTTTTGGATTTAAAACGAGTGTAGGACAAAACCCCCAGCGGACAAAACCCCCAGTGGACTAAACCCCCAGCGGACAAAACCCCCCAGCGGACAAAACCCCCCAGCGGACAAAACCCCCAAAATATTAAGATTGAATATAAGTCAATATTATTAATACTTCTATATATACGAAGTTGACCATGGGCTAAGGGAAAAGTTTGTCGATATAAGAGATATCATGTCTGTCAACACAGTCTATCATTAGGCATGTTTCTATGCTGTTTTACCTAAATAAAGGATTGGCTTTCGAGCACTGTGGTTCTTATGCTGTTTGTTTTACCGTCTGCTATAAAATGTATGTCTGGCGCGAGAATTAAAAGGTAGAATAAAGATACGGTCAGTATTGACCTTGAGCTAAAACCTTTAATTTTGTTTGTTTTTTTTTACCTTGTGAGATAAGCTTCCTGTTGATGTAAAGTTAACAAGAGATTGACTTTAGACCACCGTGACTCAACGGGCTAATGCAGCTTATTTAGAGTACTTTGAAAAAAATCACTTAAAAATACATATTTTCATATATATTTTCATCCAGATATTATATATTACATTTTTTAATAAAAAAAAATGAGGGCCAAATAATAGATTTTATAACAAAAATAGGGGAGAGGTCCAGTGGGGGGTTTGTCCGCTGGGGGTTTTGTCCGGATACCAATATTAACACCACACGTTTAATGACACACAGATGGGCGACCCTGGGGGGGGGGGGTCTACCTACAAGTATCCAGGGTCGATTTTTTTGTATAGGCAATCTAGGCGGCTGCCCTCACTCCCTGCCCTTGTTAAGGTCTTATTTAGAGAGCTGCACGGGATTGTGATTCGCAGGAGTCCCTCAGAATCCGCGGGATTGGAAATAAATTTATCGGGAGTTCTGTGGGATTGGTTTTGTTTTTGCGGGAGTCCCGTGGGTTTGGGTTTTGTTTTTGCGGGAGTCCCGTGGGTTTGGGTTTTGTTTTTGCGGGAGTCCCGTGGATTTGGGTTTTGTTTTTGCGGGAGTCTCGTGGGTTTGGGTTTTGTTTTTGCGGGAGTCCCGTGGGTTTGGGTTTTGTTTTTGCGGGAGTCCCGTGGGTTTGGGTTTTGTTTTTGCGGGAGTCCCGTGGGTTTGGGTTTTGTTTTTGCGGAAGTCCCGTGGGTTTGGGTTTTGTTTTTGCGGGAGTCTCGTGGGTTTGGGTTTTTTTTTTGCGGGAGTCCCGTGGGTTTGGGTTTTGTTTTTGCGGGAGTCCCGTGGGTTTGGGTTTTGTTTTTGCGGGAGTCCCGTGGGTTTGGGTTTTGTTTTTGCGGGAGTCCCGTGGGTTTGGGTTTTGTTTTTGCGGGAGTCCCGTGGGTTTGGGTTTTGTTTTTGCGGGAGTCCCGTGGGTTTGGGTTTTGTTTTTGTGGGAGTCCCGTGGGTTTGGGTTTTGTTTTTGCGGGAGTCCCGTGGGTTTGGGTTTTGTTTTTGCGGGAGTCTCGTGGGTTTGGGTTTTGTTTTTGCGGGAGTCCCGTGGGTTTGGGTTTTGTTTTTGAGGGAGTCCCGTGGGTTTGGGTTTTGTTTTTGCGGGAGTCCCGTGGGTTTGGGTTTTGTTTTTGCGGAAGTCCCGTGGGTTTGGGTTTTGTTTTTGTGGGAGTCCCGTGGGTTTGGGTTTTGTTTTTGCGGGAGTCCCGTGGGTTTGGGTTTTTGTTTTTGCGGGAGTCTCGTGGGTTTGGGTTTTGTTTTTGCGGGAGTCCCGTGGGTTTGGGTTTTGTTTTTGCGGGAGTCCCGTGGGTTTGGGTTTTGTTTTTGCGGGAGTCCCGTGGGTTTGGGTTTTGTTTTTGCGGGAGTCCCGTGGGTTTGGGTTTTGTTTTTGCGGGAGTCCCGTGGGTTTGGGTTTTGTTTTTGTGGGAGTCCCGTGGGTTTGGGTTTTGTTTTTGCGGGAGTCCCGTGGGTTTGGGTTTTGTTTTTGTGGGAGTCCCGTGGGTTTTGGGTTTTGTTTTTGCGGGAGTCCCGTGGGTTTGGGTTTTGTTTTTGCGGGAGTCCCGTGGGTTTGGGTTTTGTTTTTGTGGGAGTCCCGTGGGTTTGGGTTTTGTTTTTGCGGGAGTCCCGTGGGTTTGGGTTTTGTTTTTGCGGGAGTCTCGTGGGTTTGGGTTTTGTTTTTGCGGGAGTCCCGTGGGTTTGGGTTTTGTTTTTGCGGGAGTCCCGTGGGTTTGGGTTTTGTTTTTGCGGGAGTCCCGTGGGTTTGGGTTTTGTTTTTGCGGAAGTCCCGTGGGTTTGGGTTTTGTTTTTGCGGGAGTCTCGTGGGTTTGGGTTTTGTTTTTGCGGGAGTCCCGTGGGTTTGGGTTTTGTTTTTGCGGGAGTCTCGTGGGTTTGGGTTTTGTTTTTGCGGGAGTCCCGTGGGTTTGGGTTTTGTTTTTGCGGGAGTCCCGTGGGTTTGGGTTTTGTTTTTGTGGGAGTCCCGTGGGTTTGGGTTTTGTTTTTGCGGGAGTCCCGTGGGTTTGGGTTTTGTTTTTGTGGGAGTCTCGTGGGTTTGGGTTTTGTTTGAGTGGGACGCTCGTGGACTTGAATATGATTGCTATTGAAATTTCTTTAAAAAGCGCCTGTAAAAAAAAGTCGCTGAAATATTTTAATTCATTTTTCAAGGTGGTTATACTAACACAACCAAGGAAGACTGATGTCTGGTATTACGTAATTACCAGCTCTGGTCAGTATGTGAACCAGTTGTACTAGGCCTAATGGTATTATGCAACATTCTATACTGTGTGCTGTGAGCCAGCTGTGTTTCTATGATAGCTCTATTGACCTTTTACTACACATGTACCTGTTCTAGTTTGTATTGCCTTGTTTTGGGAGAGGGCAATACTAATAGTAAGAGAAATAACGAAAAAGAAAAGAAACTTGTGCAGCTAATTCTGAGCATACCGGCATCATCAACCTCATCTGAAAGGACATTTTCTTCGGCTGGTCGAGTTCTTGAAGAAAGGCGGTCACACTTGACTCCAGAAAGTGTTAATGGTATCTTATTTTTACATGGACTTAAACTGTAGAACTGTTTATTTTACTTATTATCTTAAATGTTTTTCATGTATGTTTTTCGAGAGGATTTGTACAAACAAATTTTTAAACCATTATTTATGAGTTATAATAGAATATTTTTTGATGGGAGCGGGTGGGGTTGGGAAAAATTTTCGCGGAAGCGCGTGGGACTGGGGGGAATTTCTTTTGGGAGCGGGTGGGACTGGGGGGAATTTCTTTTGGGAGCGGGTGGGACTGGGGGGAATTTCTTTTGGGAGCGGGTGGGACTGGGGGGAATTTCTTTTGGGAGCGGGTGGGACTGGGGGGAATTTCTTTTGGGAGCGGGTGGGACTGGGGGGAATTTCTTTTGGGAGCGGGTGGGACTGGGGGGAATTTCTTTTGGGAGCGGGTGGGACTGGGGGGAATTTCTTTTGGGAGCGGGTGGGACTGGTTTTGAAAACGCGGGACTGGGGGGGGGGGACTGGGTGTGATTTTGACACCCGCGCAGCTCTCTTGTCTTATTTGATGGAATGAATGAAAATTTAAAGTTTAATCTGTTGTAATTTTTCTGGTTTTATTCTGATTGATCTTGCTACATAAATCAGATCTGTCAGAAGGATAGATAATCTGAATAAGTCAGTCAGAAGGATTGACAACCTGATCAGATCTGTCAGAAGGATTGACAACCTGATCAGATCTGTCAGAAGGATTGACAACCTGATCAGATCTGTCAGAAGGATTGACAACCTGATCAGATCTGTCAGAAGGATTGACAACCTGATCAGATCTGTCAGAAGGATTGACAACCTGATCAGATCTGTCAGAAGGATTGACAACCTGATCAGATCTGTCAGAAGAATTGACAACCTGATCAGATCTGTCAGAAGGATTGACAACCTGATCAGATCTGTCAGAAGGATTGACAACCTGATCAGATCTGTCAGAAGGATTGACAACCTGATCAGATCTGTCAGAGGGATTGACAACCTGATCAGATCTGTCAGAAGGATTGACAACCTGATCAGATCTGTCAGAAGGATTGACAACCTGATCAGATCTGTCAGAAGGATTGACAACCTGATCAGATCTGTCAGAAGGATTGACAACCTGATCAGATCTGTCAGAAGGATTGACAATCAGATAACTTGTCAGGAACCATGGGCTTAAAACACTCACCATAGAGGTGGGCTGTCGGTAGTTTAGGGGATCTACAGCCGTACAGGTTCTAACGGGTCCAAGATTTTCAAGCAGAAGCTTTGATTGCGGTTTAATTTTTTTTTTTTGTCAAAGATATTCAAACTGAACCTTTCATTGCCCATGGCCTCTGGAATTTACCTTTTTCTATGGCACCTACATTTACCTTTGCTTATGGCTCCTAAATGTACCTGTGCCTTGGGCCCAAGAAGTATGGACGGCTCTGTGTGTACCACGTGGTACTATTTTAAGGAACGGTAGGCCTACACATGTAGAACCTTTCAAACAAAATCTATATATATACTTCTCTTCTTCGCCCAACCTTGCGGGACAACGGCGGTCCGCAAGACGCAATCCTAAACACAAACAACACATTGGGTGCAGATAAATAAACAATGGGTCTTGTCATTTCCTAAACACAAACAACACATTGGGTGCAGATAAATAAACAATGTGTGTTGTCATTTCCTAAACACAAACAATACATTGGGTGCAGATAAATAAACAATGTGTCTTGTCATTTCCTAAACACAAACAACACAATGGGTGCAGATAAATAAACAATGTGTCTTGTCATTTCCTAAACACAAACAACACATTGGGTGCAGATAAATAAACAATGTGTCTTGTCATTTCCTAAACACAAACGATACATTCGGTGCAGATATTCTACTCAGGGTTAGCCGTGAAACCCAACTGGGTGCCGAAATATTTGGGTTGACAATACATTTTTATATTAAAAACAATAAATAAATGGTGCTTTCATTGTACTCAGCTAACGTACGTTTTATTACTTTGATTTGATAATCTCTCTCACTTAACATTATGTAGTTCAATCATTTGTAGCAGCAAAATGTACAAACCCAAAATCATAAAAATCGTTCGTTCGATGTTCACGTGATAGAAATGAAATGACAAATCTGAAAATAAATTTCTCAATGTGTACAGTTTAAAAAAAACGAAATGAATAATGAAACATAGTTCTCCCAGAATGTGACATTTATCCTTATTTCAACCAACATTCTCTCAAAACTAAAGTAACACACTTGCTCTCTAGTACTGGTGGAACTGAACCTCTAGCAAATAAAATAAACCACTTTCTGTTTTCCCCCTGATTGTGCACCTACTACATTTATAAAACAAATTGCTTATTGCCCCTGTCCCCACTCACACAATGGATAGGGCCTCTTCAGTTACTCTGAAAATTTAACATCCAATTTCGCTAAGAAGATTATTCCCAGTCCTTGTCAATCTCGGACTCAAGAATTGTTGGGGGGTTGGTTGTTGTTTGTTTTTTTTTTGACGTCATCCCCTTCAGCGTGCGTCGATTATCCAAACATTTCTTACGTCTGCTCATTTCACAACAACAGCGGTTCAGAGATTACTGGTTCAGTTGAATCCTCTTAGAACAATTACATCGATTGCGTAATGAATCTATTCAATGATTCAAGGCCAAAGTGAAACAAGAATCTTCAGAATGTTCAAGTCTCAGGTGATTATACATTTAAACAAAGCAACCATTTTGTGATTCAGGGCCGGTCATAGGGGTAGGTGGATGCATAGGGCATCCAATGATAAGGGGGCCTCATGGCCAGATTTTTATTAGGGCAGTTATTAGGGGGTCCGTTGATGAAACTGATTCTGATGATTGGCTCTTCCGATATTGAAACTATCATTTTTTATAAGCTTTTAATTAGCTTCCATTTCTTTTTGTTTGTGAATCTTGTAACACTCAACCTATGCACTAACCAAACAACAACCGAAACCCAAACAAAAACCTACACAAACCCAAACACGCATTAATTCTTTTAAACTCTCTGTATCACACAAACACAGACATACATGTGCTCCCTCACACACATAAAGGGGCGCCGAGAGTCAACAAGGGCCCCAGGGCAGGACATCATTGCGGGCCCCTTAATAAACAATGAGTCGTGAAAAAATAGACATGGTCGGGGCGGCCGGGCCCCCTTACAGATGCGGGCCCCCTGGCAATGACCCCCCTGCCCCCCTCTCGGCTTGCCTGCACACATACACACTAAATTGTGCTCCTTCACACACACACACACAAACACACATGTGCTCCCTCACACACACACACAAACACAAACACAAACCTTTCTTTTCAAATTCACTTTGATTTATTTCATATTTACCTCATTTTGTCTAATTACTTCTCCTCCTTTAATTTAACCAATTTGAATTGTTTATTAGAATCTTGAATGTTTATCTCCGCCATTCGTCATCCATCACTTTGCATATCGCGAACATTGGCGTGCCTGCAATTTCCCACATTCCAATGTAAATCTCATGTAACGCCAGAAGACACAGCAAAACAAAAAAATTGAAAGTCTTGCTTGTATTGAAACATAAAAATATGTAGCTCGTATTGAGACGTGTGTATCTTCCTTGAAATGGAATTCCGTTGTTGCCACACATATTATTTAGAACGCAACAAATTTAACTCACATAAAGTAAGAGGATAACTGCAAAGGGAATATAGGGGAAGGGAGGTAATTTTAAAACAAAAGTTTCAACAAGATATTTTCATGAAATTAAAAGTTCAAACGATACGCTGAGATACAGGACAACATAATGTCTAGCCAACTGCCCTTACGACTTAGTGGTCAACTGTAAAAAAGTTGCTCTGGTCAGTATTAAAACTAACCAATGGTCTAAGATAGTCTACAATTGAAGGGATAAGATAGTATGCACTTGAAGTCATTTTGGTTGTGATGTGGTGGTAGGGGTGAGAGACGAGATTGGGTGGAGTGTAGGACAAAACCCCCCAATAGACGTAACCCCCACTTTTATTATAAAATCTATTATTTGGCCCTCATTTTTATTTTAAAATGTAATACCTATATTATATAATGTCCGCTGGGGGTTTAGTCCGCTGGGGATTATGTCCGCTGGGAGCTATGTCCGCATACCGATTGTGACCACTATCAAGTGGCAGATATATCGCAATATTTGAATTCTTCGAATGTGAATTTACTTGTGTGCAACAACATAAATCTGATTATAACCTAACTTCACCTCACATTTAACCTCACCTCATCTCAAATTTAACTTTACCTCATTTCAAATTTAACTTTACCTCATATTATATCTATCCAGAGTTCATCTCATAGTTAACTTATCAACATCTTACATTTACATTCTAAGAGTAAAGCAGGGGTTTAAAAAAAATGACAAGGTGCCATCTTGTATTTTAGTCTGAACAAAATTTTCAATTTAATAAAAAGAAACGATTCAATTATTACATAACTGAAATCGTTGAACTCTATTCTGTACACCTTGTACCTATCCCTGCATGCAATGTATTTCAGAGAACGTGGTCCTAGGCCGATCTACTGACATGAAGACTCCTGATTGGTCCAGGGGGTCATTCGCTGTAGATGGCGACCTTCGAACTTGTGTGACGTCATCTAGTAACAGAACGGGATGGTGGAAAGTGGACATGCAGGAGAGGAGGACAGTGTTTTTCATGGAGATTTATTTTGGTAAATAGGAACTTAATGAATAGACTGGCATTGAATGACATAGAGTTAAATGGTCGACACTTAAATAGACTGACATAAACTATATATTAGACTTGATATTGACTTAAATAGACTGAATTAAACTATATATTAAACTTGATATTGACTTCAATAGACTGACATAAACTATATATTAGACTTGATATTGACTTCAATAGACTGACGTGGGCTGATGTAGGCTATAAAAGATTGACATAGACATGCAAAGACTAGTATATATTTATAGGCTGAGAAAGACTGATTTACACTTAAATAAACTGAAATACACTTAAATATACTAGTATATACTTTAAAAAAAGACTGAAATGCACTTTAGTAGACTAGTATACACTTAAATAGACATATGGATGTCTTGACTGACTTGTCAGTATTGTGTGTCTGTTTACCTTTCTATTTTACTGTGTCTATGACAACAACAACCAGACATCAAACACTATTGTCAACAACAGCCAGACATCAAACACTATTGTCAACAACAGCCAGACATCAAACAAAAATAGCCAGACATCAAACAAAAATAGAGCCAGACATCAAACAACAATAGCCAGACATCAAACACTTTTAACAACAATTGTCAGACATGCGAACTGTGTCCAATCCTCGGGATAGTCAAATGTTGTGTGTCATTTCCTAAACGTTCCTGCAACATAGATGGTTATCTTCCCTTTGTCTCTGCACACAGCTCTCTCTCTCTCTCTCTCTCTCTCTCTCTCTCTCTCTCTACCTCTCCCCCCTCTCTCCGTCTTTTCTCTTTATCTCTCTTTTTTATCTCTCCAACAATTTAACCATATTAAACATGTTTAACCATTAGCACGTTGGATCTGACCTTTGACCTCTCTTTAGCTTTACATTTCCTCATGCTTATTTTTTCAAACAATTCATTTTTTTCTTGTTCCCTCTCTCTCTCTCTCTCTCTCTCTCTCTCTCTCTCTCTCTCTCTTTCTCTCTCTATCATTCTCTCTCTCATTCTCTCTTTCTCTCTCTCTATCTTTCTCTCTCTCCCTATCTCTCCCACTCTCTCTCATTCTCTATCTCTCCCTCTCTCTTTCTCTCCCTATCTCTCTCACTCTCTCTCTCCCTATCTCTCTCACTCTTTCTCTCTCTCTCTCTCTCTCTCTCTCTCTATCATACACACATTTATACCCCAACTCTCCCCTGTCTCCTGTTTTAATTGTACCGTTATCGTCCAGGTGAACTCTGACATTAGACGTTTTAATGTTCATTTCTCTGTCCCAGTTCACAACCGTTACACAGTAAATGTTATAAGTCTATGTAACCTTATTTCGGCTTATTGCATTCGTTCACATCTCTTAGTCTCTCTATCTTAGATGGTTATCTTTCCTTTGTCTCTGCACACAGCTCTCTCTCTCTCTCACACAGCTCTCTCTCTCTTTCTCTCACTCACTCTCTCTATCTATATATCTATCTAACTATATATATATATATATATATATATATATAACTCTCTCTCTCTCTCTCTCTCTCTCTCTCTCTCTGTATGTATGTATCCGTCTCTCCACTCTCTGTCCTGAAAGTTTCATAAAACCCCAATGCCATAAACTTCAGCCTTTCAATTCACTATGACTGCTGATTATATATTCGCGTGTCTGGCAGATTGCCGGCTTTACATCTTCATTTACACTTATATGGTTCTAAATTTTATGTTCACTGGTCTCTCCCACCCCTACCCCATTTCTTCCCCCCATTTACTGTCTCTTATTCCGTCCAGCCAATCAGACGGCGAGGCCAGGTAGAGTACGTGTACACGTCAGCGATTACGTCGACACATTCTACGGTAAGCCCTGCACGAGGATACAGTCGGCGCATAAATTATCAAAATTCACGTGCGACCTGCCATCTACTGGGAGATACTTCGGCATCATTAATAAGGAAGGGCAAATAACTCTTTGCGAGGTGCTAGTCTTCGGTAAGTTCAATTCTTTTCAAAATAATTTTTTTTTTTAATTTCAGATTTATATGAGTCTTTCAACTTCGTATAAATACTTTAAAAAGATATCAGTTTCCCTTTAGTTTTTCACTCAATATATTGAATGAACTCATTCTGTTCACCTTGTCCACAATGATTCCGCAGTTTGCACTCCTTACACCTTTGGCGTCGACTGCTCCCAGGAATGCGCATGCGTGGACCCAACAGAACAATGCAACACGGTGACTGGCGCATGCGTTTCCGGTTGTAAAGATGGCTGGCTGAGCACGGCGTGCAATAAACGTAAATATATTTCTTGTCACGCTTCACGTTTTGATCAGAATGTGTCTAGTAAGTACTCCCCCCCCCCCACCACAATAAGACTATCCCCCTATGTTAATTTGTATTTTTTATATTGCTGTATAATTACACAAAGTTTTAAATATAAAAAGTATAAGACCAAAATCTATTTACTAAAATTTAAACGAGACTTAGTAATTGTAAGACAATCATATAAGATTATAACCTAACTATAAGACAAGCATATAAGACAATCATCTAAGAGAATCATATACGACAATCATCTAAGACAATCATATAAGACAGTTCATATAAGACAATTCATATAAGACAGTTCATGTAAGACAGTTCATATAAGACAGTGATACAAGTTCACTTAAAGCAGAGATTCTCATACTGTTTTTACAAATCGCCCTTTTTAAACAAATTCTCCACCCCCATTCAGAACTTGTTGTATCAGACGGTTAATCGTCTGTTGATAATCCAATGAATTCCTCTTGTTAATCGTCTGTTGATAATCCAATGAATTCCTCTTGCTAGTCGTCTGTTGATAATCCAATGAGTTCCTCTTGCTAATCGTCTGTTGATAATCCAATGAATTCCTCTTGTTAATCGTCTGTTGATAATCCAATGAATTCCTCTTGTTAATCGTCTGTTGATAATCTAATGAATTCCTCTTGCAAAGTTATAGATTCTGCTGCTCCTGCAACTGAAATAGGATAAAAAAAAATGCAACAAGAATTTTAACTTTTAAAATGTCTTTGAATTTTTTATTATCATCTGAATGAAATCTTCAGGTACCCAGGGGCGCCGAGAGCCAACACGGGCCCCAGGGCATGACATCATTGCGGGCCCCTTAATAAACAATACGTCGTGAAAAAATTGACATGGTCGGGGCGGCCGGGCCCCCTGGCAATGACCCCCCTTGCCCCCCTCTCGGCGTGCCTGCAGGTACCGACAATAATTGTGTGTGTGTCTCTCTCTCTCTTGCTCTCTATCTATCTATCTCTACCTCTCTTTTCCCCTCTCTCCCTCCCTTTCCTTCTCTATATATATATCTCTATAGATCTCTCTCCCTCCCACTCTTTAAGTTTCTCCATCTCTCTCCCTACCTCTATCTCTCTTTATCTGTCTACCCCCTTCCCCTCTTTCTCTCATTTTATTGTGTGTGTGTGTCTCTGTAAATCTCTCTCTCTCTCTCTCTCTCTCTCTCTCTCTCTCTCTCTCTCTCTCTCTCTAAATTGTGTATTTCTGTTTTCCCCTGATTTCCCCAAAGTTCCTGGAAATGTCTTTTTAACATCTCCCTCCTCCACTCAGTAGGTAAAATATTTCCACTTCAAATGACAATCTTTCTCTCATCCGTTTTCTTTGTAATCAGGAAGAAAGACTTTAAAATCTTCCTTTCTTCAGACTTTCTTCGCTTCAAGTCCGCTGAGTGTTAAAATCAATCTGTCTGTGCCGAGGTCGGTGACAAAACCTGAACGGACGCTAGAACAGAACATGGGGGTGGGTGTGTCTGTGTACGGGGTACGGGAGGGGGTCTGGATGGGGGTGGGGTGGGGGTGGGGCATTCGTACAGCATTAATCATAATAGAAACCACGTGACTGGCCTGCTAATGCTGGGAGCCGTGGGATGAAGAGATACACAAAGATGAGATAACTCATTGTTTATCACAACTAGACAGAGTTATGTCCCACTGTTTGAATTCTCCGCTGCTGGCGCTGAACGTGTTCGCGAAAATGAAACAGATGGAAGGGATCTCACATAGTTTGTCTATAACTACCTGCCCCCCCCCCCGGGGGTGGTGGTCATTATTCAATGCCGTGGGATGTCTGGGGTTCAGCTGGTGGGGGGGGGGGAGAAGAGGAGAAGAGAGAGACTTGATGGGGTTGTGAGTCCAGTCAGGCTACAGTTACTATGTCCACAATGGTGTCACCTTGTCCACTGCAGGTTCAACTAAGGCTGGCGTATCCCATCCTTCTAGACACGCTTTGGGAGACTTCAACTCAGACCGTCAATAGACTTTTAGATATATAATGTAATCGAGACAGTCCATAGCCTTCTAATATCTAAAGTAATCGAGACAGTCCATAGCATTCTAATATCTAATGTAATCGAGACAGTCCATAGCCTTCTAATATCTAAAGTAATCGAGACAGTCCATAGCCTTCTAATATCTAAAGTAATCGAGACAGTCCATAGCATTCTAATATCTAATGTAATCGAGACAGTCCATAGCCTTCTAATATCTAAAGTAATCGAGACAGTCCACAGCCTTCTCATATCTAAGGTAATTGAGACAGTCCACAGCTTTCTAATATATAAAGTAATCGAGAAGTCCATACCTTCTATACCTAAAGTAATCGAGACAGTTCATAGCCTTGTAATATCTAATGTAATCGAGACAGTTCATAAACATCAACAATTCTAAAGTAATCAAGACAGTGGGTGACCTTTGTGGGTGACCTTTGTGGGTGACCTTTGTGGGTGACCTGTGTGGGTGACCTGTGTGGGTGACCTGTGTGGGTGAACTTTGTGGATGACCTTTGTGGGTGACCTTTGTGGGTGAACTGTGTGTGACCTTTGTGGGTGACCTTTGTGGGTGACCTTTGTGAGTGACCTATGGGTGACCTGTGTGGGTGACCTTTCCCTGTGTGTGTGATATATGTGGGTTACCTGTGTGGGTGACTCTGTGGGTGTTTTGGTTGAATGCCAGTAATACACGCTGTTGCACAGTCTGCATTCTGTTTGGGGTTCAAATCTCCCAGCTGGTTTAGTCAACTACACGTCTTCCGTGGTGCCTCCATATTAACTGCTCTCTCCCCCAACCTGGGAGGCTAGAGTGATAATCGTCCAAATAAAACTTTAAAAATTTCAAGAGACAAACATCTGTCCCTAAAGGGAATTTAAAATAAAAATAAGCAACAATAAAAACATAATTAAAAATATGTATGCATTGTTGAGCTCTTATCGCACCACCCCCTCATTCGAATGCCCCCCCCCACCCCACACACATACACACCCTCCTCCATTCCGGCATGCTACTTGCCCAGTGTTCGACAGTGTGTGAGAATGTATGATCCTTTGAATAAAATACTATAGTATTCCGAAACCCCATTTACTTATAGAGGAACAACATAAAAATTTCAATCCACCACAACACACAATAAATTTGGAAAAAATCAAATTTTGTTTCTTAATGTCGCCGATATCTATAATACAAATTTTACATCATACGTTCCGGTTTCCGTCTGTCATCGCTACTTCCGTCTGTTATCGCGACTTCCGTCTGTCATCGCTACTTCCGTCTGTCATCGCGACTTCCGTCTGTCATCCAACATGCCGGCATAAACAATTCAAAGATGGCAGAAACATTTACTGTTTTCTTAACATGCATAATCCGGCTACCAACTGGCCAGCCGAGTAAGAATAGTCTCCTACATGGCTGCCAGAATTGACATTGGACCAGCCATATGTTTAGTGCCGAGGTGACAAAACACCGTACACTAACATACGGCAGGTAAGATCGTGAATGCCAAATGGCAATCACAATGTAATACTGTTTTCGACCGCCTCAATCATTACCAAAGGGCAAGAAGCGATCTTAGGAGAGGTAACACAAAATCATGCCAAAATATTTTGTGATACTCCCCGAAAAAAAATATAAAAAAAAGTTTCAAAGGCCTACCTATATCTCACAGTAACGTAATAAATCTATGGTGTTCAATTAGTTATTAAATGAGAAGCGATCGTAAAAGAAATATTTACAGAAATCGTTCAATTAATATTCTATGTTATGTTCCACAATCTCAATTTTAAACCAAAATTATGGATACCTAAATAAAATGTAATATTTATATTGTTTAAATTGTTATTATTTCTAAAATATGTCTATTTCTAATGTACAATTATTTCCCTTTATTACTAACCTTAAATACGTCACTTTTTTTTTCATTTTTTGGCTATTACGTCACATGAATGAAATGAATAAGGGTTGAGTTTGAGTAGCGCCGTACACAACGTTTACAATGCAAACTAATCATTTATGATGGGGGCTTCACACAGAGGGTGTATGGAGGGGGCCCAGTTTGAGGAGGGCCCCCAAAATATTTTTTAAACTAAATATTAAGTACATTATCTCATGTCAAAATGTAGTGGCTCCCGAAGATGCCTAAAATCCCTTGGTTCGGCATTGGCTTCACAGAACTATAATGTTAAAAGCTTTGATATGTCTTTCTTTTTTAAGAGGCCTAATGTTTTCTGCGTCTGCGGCCTCAACTGCATTGATGGAATACTATGTTTTTAATTGAAGGTTAGCTTAAGCTACACAACGATTCTTTCTTCTCGGGACCAAGCTTGAGAAGCGTCAAAAATTATCTCATGCCAAAATGCAGGGGCAGCCCCCAAAGAGGCCAAGCCACCGGGCCCGTAAATCCCTAGGTTCTGCACTGCCGGGTCGGCAATTTTTCTTAGTTAATTGTACTATGCTACAATGTAAAACAGTAAATAAACCACCTGTTAAACATGTAGCGTTTTGCTTAACACAAGCACTCACTCGCGTCTCTCTTTTTTTTTTAAATACGCCATGTTGAACATCATAAAACATTAAATGAATAACTGTTTGGAAAGGAGTCCATTAAAATATTATGAAGGAATATGATTTTAAGAGATGTTGTTTATGTCTACCCATAGTGAGGATTATTTATTTTGGGAGGAACTATTTAACATATGAATTTTATTTGATGTATTATTAGGTGTCCATATTCTCAAATGTATTTTGGCTACAATAATCTGTTCATGTCCTTGGGGCCACTGCAAGTATATAGACCAGAGATGAGCGGACAGCGGACGCGTCCGCTTGCGGACGCAGATCCGCAGACTTTTCCGAATCAGCGGACTGACAGCGGATGCTTCGTATGGTTAAGTTGCGGACTCGCGGACTGACGCGGATCTTCTTTAGCGTTACCATAAAAAATTTCAAGTCATTTAAACAGCTAAATTTCAGCAATGCGGACTGACTGCGGACCAATGTTGTAAGATTCTGCGGACGCGGACGCGGATCATTGATAGAAATCCGCGGACGGACGCGGACGCTAAATTTCAAGATCCGCACACCTCTGATATAGACTGATTGTTAACGCGCTAAAATATATATATCACCATTTTCAACTCCAACTGTGTGCCTACTCGCCGGTCCGGGTACCGGGCCTTTGATAACTAGTTTGTCATAAACTATTTTTGTTTTTTTTTTTGTCTTATCGAGATGGCGTCGTACATCTACATCAAGATAGACAATTCAGTCAATTCTGCAGGGAATTGTTTCCCTTTAAGAAACTGCACGGCACAGAAAACTGGATAGATTAATAAAAGTACATTCTCTACAACAAATGATGTATTGAATTCTCCTTTTTCACGCGATCATGCTGACGTCAACAATGGACTGTTTTTATTTGAGGTGGTCATCCTTTCATTTGATTGGTAACGGTGGAGGACCAAAAAAAAGTTGCTATAAGTTAAACACAGGATCAATTGTCTTTGAAAAAAATAAAAAGATTAAAAAATTAAATTTTTAAAAGTAACATTACGATCAGACATATAAATTTTCACTTCAGATAAGGCACAAATCAATCACACTATTACATGAATTAAATGTGATTTAACGGTTGAATTGTACCAGTAGTTAATGTTCAAATAGATATGTGACTATAGCTGCTGATAATTTTGAGTAAGATGTTGTGACATTTAGAGACGACTAATACAAAAACTTAAAGAAAAATTCATGTGTACAACGAACTTCCAAATTTACATGAGGTCAAAAAGCTGATGAACCAACCAGTTGGTACCTAAAAAATCTTCGTTTACCAGGAATAACAAACTTCGCTCAAATGGACCTGCAATTAACACAAAAGAAAGAATGCATTTGCACTGTAAGACCTAATTTACAGTAAATCTCTTTTTACAGATTTGGTCAACAGACAAAGTTTATAAACCAAATGTTGCCTGTCAGTCTGACACTTTTTACAGATTTGGTCTACAGACAAAGTTTATAAACCAAAAGTTGCCTGTTAGTCTACATTTTTTACAGATTTGGTCTACAGACAAAGTTTATAAACCAAAAGTTGCCTGTTAGTCTACATTTTTTATAGATTTGGTCTACAGACAAAGTTTATAAACCAAAAGTTGCCTGTTAGTCTGACATTTTTTATATATTTGGTCTACAGACAAAGTTTACAAACCAAAAGTTGCCTGTTAGTCTGACATTTTTGTATCTTGCCATTTATTTTTTTCCCTGGTCATTTCAACTAATTCTGTTTTTCGACCAAACAAAGTAAACAATAAGAAGATATTGCTAGTGTGAAAGCTGTAGGTCCCCATCACTATGGGAATGTGATTCTTCCAGACAGAATAAATTATTAAGCAATCATATACCCAGCAGCAACACTCATATAACATGCAGCCTCAATCATATACCAAGCAGGAGCAATCATATACACAGCAGGAGCAATCATATACACAGCAGGAGCAATCATATACACTGCAGGAGCAATCATATACACAGCAGGAGCAATCATATACACATCAGCAACAATCATATACACAGCAGGAGCAATCATATACACAGCAGGAGCAATCATATACACAGCAGCAACAATCATATACCCAGCAGCAGCAATCGTATACACATCAGCAGCAATCGTATACACATCATCAGCAATCGTATACACATCAGCAGCAATCGTATACACATCAGCAGCAATCGTATACACATCGGCAGCAATCGTATACACATCGGCAGCAATCGTATACACATCAGCAGCAATCGTATACACATCCGCAGCAATCGTATACACATCCGCAGCAATCGTATACACATCAGCAGCAATCGTATACACATCAGCAGCAATCGTATACACATCAGCAGCAATTCCCGGCCTAAAAGTTGAATGGGGGACTCCAGAGTCAATTGTTCAACTGAGTATATAAATACATAAAATTCTTGGAAGGGGAAAATAAAAAGATGTCTTATTAAATTTTCTTAGCTACTTTCATTACATTCAGCTGAAGTATTTGTTACATTACTTCATAGACATACATATTAAATAAATGTTATCTTTGTTAAACTAATAAAAGGACAAAGGCGGATCTTACGGGGTGCCGTAAACACTGACTTCAGAAATCTTCGCCGAAAATAAACTTTCAGTGCCCGGGGCATCAACAGACCTAAATCCGCCTCTGTAAGGGGTTGGTTATAAAAAAAAAATGTTTTATTTCAATGTCAATAATTATTTCTTGTGCATGTTACGCGTGTGTTAATTATCTCTTTTTTATGTTATCAATGTTTATTTATTAAATGTGTTTATGGTATGTGTTTCTTATGGTACTATTACATGGACCTAATAAAGTACATTAACTGTGATAGTTAAAACATGTCTATTTACTGTCTGTGTTTATAGAATGTCTATTTACCTCCTTTGTTTATAAAATGTCTATTTACCTCCTTTGTTTATAGAATGTCTATTTACCTCCTATGTTTATAAAATGTCTATTTACCTCCTGTGTTTATAAAATGTCTATTTACCTCCTTTGTTTATAGAATGTCTATTTACCTCCTTTGTTTATAAAATGTATGTTTACCTCCTGTGTTTATAAAATGTCTATTTACCTCCTTTGTTTATAAAATGTCTATTTACCTCCTTTGTTTATAAAATGTCTATTTACCTCCTGTGTTTATAAAATGTCTATTTACCTCCTTTGTTTATAAAATGTCTGTTTACCTCCTTTGTTTATAAAATGTCTATTTACCTCCTGTGATTATAAAATGTCTGTTTACCTCCTTTGTTTATAAAATGTCTATTTACCTCCTGTGATTATAAAATGTCTATTTACCTCCTTTGTTTATAGAATGTCTATTTACCTCCTGTGTTTATAAAATGTCTGTTTACCTCCTTTGTTTATAGAATGTCTATTTACCTCCTGTGTTTATAAAATGTCTGTTTACCTCCTTTGTTTATAGAATGTCTATTTACCTCATGTGTTTGTAAAATGTCTGTTTATCGCATATGTTTATAAAATGTCTATTTACCGCCTGTGTTTGCAAAATGTCTGTTTACCTCCTTTGTTTATAGAATGTCTATTTACTGCCTGTGTTTACGACTTCAACTGTTTCTAGCGTTTATTGCATGCAGTTACTTTTTTTTCGAAGTCGAAAAGTTTTGAAAAAAAATTTTTTTATCTCCCCCTCCCCCCTCCCATCGAGTTTTGAATACCGAGTTATTATGGCAGACGTTGTCCTAAGGGCATAGGTCACGAGGACAGTTTGTGTCTGTGACAGGAATATACTCTCTATCCGTCTGCCCACGAGTCCGGTCTGGAATTACTCCCCTTTGGTTCAGATGTCTGTTTATTTCCCTTTAGGTTTTTAGCTCTCTTCCCTCTTTAGTTTTGAAGAGCATGATTTGTAGGTTATATTGATTTGTATATTATCTTTATCGAAACTGTTGATTTCTTCATCTAGTTTCTCTTAAAGAATTGTAAGATGATTTGTCAGATTTAATCTAGTTTCGCAGAAATGTGTACTATAGTATATATAAGGTGAATATGTTTAGGCAAGCATACGGCAACAATGTATAAACCATTACGTCATGGGTAAGTCAGCTTGCACCTATACAAATATGTCTTACAATCTGGGCCACCACAAGGAAAGGTAACTCCAACACTTGTCTCTTTTGAAATTTACTTTGCTGCCATTAAGCAGCCTCTTTATGGAATGCCGAGTTTGTAAATTGCACAAGTTCTTCTGTCTGCGTCATTGATTTGGGCCTCATATTAACTACCCATATGTATTTCTTGCTTTTAATATTTGTCGTGTAAATCTCAGGGAATCACACCCCACCCCCCGGGGGGGGGGCTAGCATACTATTATGTTAAGGAGCTACTAATGCTTTTTTGCATGTTTTATTCATTAATTATGAAAACAAAAAAAAATATTTACAAATTAAACATTTAAAATCATCGAATGCTACCAAACATACAACTTGAGAGTCAGACTACATTGATGTCTAGGTGATATACAAAACTTGAGAGTCAGACTACATTGATGTCTAGGTGATATACAAAACTTGAGAGCCAGATTACATTGATGTCTAGGTGATATACGAAACTTGAGAGGCAGACTACATTGATGTCTAGGTGATATACGAAACTTGAGAGTCAGACTACATTGATGTCTAGATGATATACGAAACTTGAGAGTCAGACTACATTGATGTCTAGGTGATATACAAAACTTGAGAGTCAGACTACATTGATGTCTAGGTGATATACAAAACTTGAGAGCCAGATTACATTGATGTCTAGGTGATATACGAAACTTGAGAGGCAGACTACATTGATGTCTAGGTGATATACGAAACTTGAGAGTCAGACTACATTGATGTCTAGATGATATACGAAACTTGAGAGTCAGACTACATTGATGTCTAGGTGATATACGAAACTTGAGAGTCAGACTACATTGATGTCTAGGTGATATACAAAACTCGAGAGTCAGACTACATTGATGTCTAGGTGATATACAAAACTCGAGAGTCAGACTACATTGATGTCTAGGTGATATACAAAACTTGAGAGTCAGACTACATTGATGTCTAGGATATATAAAAACTTGAGAGTCAGACTACATTGATGTCTAGGTGATATACGAAACTTGAGAGTCAGACTACATTGATGTCTAGGTGATATACAAAACTTGAGAGCCAGATTACATTGATGTCTAGGTGATATACGAAACTTGAGAGGCAGACTACATTGATGTCTAGGTGATATACGAAACTTGAGAGTCAGACTACATTGATGTCTAGATGATATACGAAACTTGAGAGTCAGACTACATTGATGTCTAGGTGATATACAAAACTTGAGAGTCAGACTACATTGATGTCTAGGTGATATACAAAACTTGAGAGCCAGATTACATTGATGTCTAGGTGATATACGAAACTTGAGAGGCAGACTACATTGATGTCTAGGTGATATACGAAACTTGAGAGTCAGACTACATTGATGTCTAGATGATATACGAAACTTGAGAGTCAGACTACATTGATGTCTAGGTGATATACGAAACTTGAGAGTCAGACTACATTGATGTCTAGGTGATATACAAAACTCGAGAGTCAGACTACATTGATGTCTAGGTGATATACAAAACTCGAGAGTCAGACTACATTGATGTCTAGGTGATATACAAAACTTGAGAGTCAGACTACATTGATGTCTAGGATATATAAAAACTTGAGAGTCAGACTACATTGATGTCTAGGTGATATACGAAACTTGAGGGAGTCAGACTACATTGATGTCTAGGTGATATACAAAACTTGAGAGTCAGACTACATTGATGTCTAGGTGATATACAAAACTCGAGAGTCAGACTACATTGATGTCTAGGTGATATACAAAACTCGAGAGTCAGACTACATTGATGTCTAGGTGATATACAAAACTTGAGAGTCAGACTACATTGATGTCTAGGATATATAAAAACTTGAGAGTCAGACTACATTGATGTCTAGGTGATATACGAAACTTGAGAGTCAGACTACATTGATGTCTAGGTGATATACAAAAATCGAGAGTCAAACTACATTGATGTCTAGGTGATATACAAAACTCGAGAGTCAGACTACATTGACGTCTAGGTGATATACAAAACTTGAGAGTCAGACTACATTGATGTCTAGGATATATAAAAACTTGAGAGTCAGACTACATTGATGTCTAGGTGATATACAAAACTTGAGAGTCAGACTACATTGATGTCTAGGTGATTTACGAAACTTGAGAGTCAGACTACATTGATGTCTAGGTGATATACGAAACTTGAGAGTCAGACTACATTGATGTCTAGATGATATACGAAACCTGAGAGGCAGACTACATTGATGTCTAGGTGATATACAAAAATCGAGAGTCAAACTACATTGATGTCTAGGTGATATACAAAACTCGAGAGTCAGACTACATTGATGTCTAGGATATATAAAAACTTGAGAGTCAGACTACATTGATGTCTAGGTGATATACGAAACTTGAGAGTCAGACTACATTGATGTCTAGGTGATATACGAAACTTGAGAGTCAGACTACATTGATGTCTAGGTGATATACAAAACTTGAGAGTCAGACTACATTGATGTCTAGGATATATAAAAACTTGAGAGTCAGACTACATTGATGTCTAGGTGATATACGAAACTTGAGAGCCAGATTACATTGATGTCTAGGTGATATACGAAACTTGAGAGCCAGATTACATTGATGTCTAGGTGATATACGAAACTTGAGAGGCAGACTACATTGATGTCTAGGTGATATACGAAACTTGAGAGTCAGACTACATTGATGTCTAGATGATATACGAAACTTGAGAGTCAGACTACATTGATGTCTAGGTGATATACAAAACTTGAGAGTCAGACTACATTGATGTCTAGGTGATATACAAAACTTGAGAGCCAGATTACATTGATGTCTAGGTGATATACGAAACTTGAGAGGCAGACTACATTGATGTCTAGGTGATATACGAAACTTGAGAGTCAGACTATATTGATGTCTAGATGATATACGAAACTTGAGAGTCAGACTACATTGATGTCTAGGTGATATACGAAACTTGAGAGGCAGACTACATTGATGTCTAGGTGATATACAAAAATCGAGAGTCAAACTACATTGATGTCTAGGTGATATACAAAACTCGAGAGTCAGACTACATTGACGTCTAGGTGATATACAAAACTTGAGAGTCAGACTACATTGATGTCTAGGATATATAAAAACTTGAGAGTCAGACTACATTGATGTCTAGGATATATAAAAACTTGAGAGTCAGACTACATTGATGTCTAGGTGATATACAAAAATCGAGAGTCAAACTACATTGATGTCTAGGTGATATACGAAACTTGAGAGGCAGACTACATTGATGTCTAGGTGATATACGAAACTTGAGAGTCAGACTACATTGATGTCTAGATGATATACGAAACTTGAGAGTCAGACTACATTGATGTCTAGGTGATATACGAAACTTGAGAGTCAGACTACATTGATGTCTAGGTGATATACAAAACTCGAGAGTCAGACTACATTGATGTCTAGGTGATATACAAAACTCGAGAGTCAGACTACATTGATGTCTAGGTGATATACAAAACTTGAGAGTCAGACTACATTGATGTCTAGGATATATAAAAACTTGAGAGTCAGACTACATTGATGTCTAGGTGATATACGAAACTTGAGAGTCAGACTACATTGATGTCTAGGTGATATACAAAACTTGAGAGTCAGACTACATTGATGTCTAGGTGATATACAAAACTCGAGAGTCAGACTACATTGATGTCTAGGTGATATACAAAACTCGAGAGTCAGACTACATTGATGTCTAGGTGATATACAAAACTTGAGAGTCAGACTACATTGATGTCTAGGATATATAAAAACTTGAGAGTCAGACTACATTGATGTCTAGGTGATATACGAAACTTGAGAGTCAGACTACATTGATGTCTAGGTGATATACAAAAATCGAGAGTCAAACTACATTGATGTCTAGGTGATATACAAAACTCGAGAGTCAGACTACATTGACGTCTAGGTGATATACAAAACTTGAGAGTCAGACTACATTGATGTCTAGGATATATAAAAACTTGAGAGTCAGACTACATTGATGTCTAGGTGATATACGAAACTTGAGAGTCAGACTACATTGATGTCTAGGTGATATACGAAACTTGAGAGGCAGACTACATTGATGTCTAGGTGATATACGAAACTTGAGAGTCAGACTACATTGATGTCTAGATGATATACGAAACTTGAGAGTCAGACTACATTGATGTCTAGGTGATATACAAAACTCGAGAGTCAGACTACATTGATGTCTAGGTGATATACAAAACTCGAGAGTCAGACTACATTGATGTCTAGGTGATATACAAAACTTGAGAGTCAGACTACATTGATGTCTAGGATATATAAAAACTTGAGAATCAGACTACATTGATGTCTAGGTGATATACGAAACTTGAGAGTCAGACTACATTGATGTCTAGGTGATATACAAAAATCGAGAGTCAAACTACATTGATGTCTAGGTGATATACAAAACTCGAGAGTCAGACTACATTGACGTCTAGGTGATATACAAAACTTGAGAGTCAGACTACATTGATGTCTAGGATATATAAAAACTTGAGAGTCAGACTACATTGATGTCTAGGTGATATACAAAACTTGAGAGTCAGACTACATTGATGTCTAGGTGATTTACGAAACTTGAGAGTCAGACTACATTGATGTCTAGGTGATATACGAAACTTGAGAGTCAGACTACATTGATGTCTAGATGATATACGAAACCTGAGAGGCAGACTACATTGATGTCTAGGTGATATACAAAAATCGAGAGTCAAACTACATTGATGTCTAGGTGATATACAAAACTCGAGAGTCAGACTACATTGATGTCTAGGATATATAAAATTTTGAGAGTCAGACTACATTGATGTCTAGGTGATATACGAAACTTGAGAGTCAGACTACATTGATGTCTAGGTGATATACGAAACTTGAGAGTCAGACTACATTGATGTCTAGGTGATATACAAAACTTGAGAGTCAGACTACATTGATGTCTAGGATATATAAAAACTTGAGAGTCAGACTACATTGATGTCTAGGTGATATACGAAACTTGAGAGCCAGATTACATTGATGTCTAGGTGATATACGAAACTTGAGAGCCAGATTACATTGATGTCTAGGTGATATACGAAACTTGAGAGGCAGACTACATTGATGTCTAGGTGATATACGAAACTTGAGAGTCAGACTACATTGATGTCTAGATGATATACGAAACTTGAGAGTCAGACTACATTGATGTCTAGGTGATATACAAAACTTGAGAGTCAGACTACATTGATGTCTAGGTAATATACAAAACTTGAGAGCCAGATTACATTGATGTCTAGGTGATATACGAAACTTGAGAGGCAGACTACATTGATGTCTAGGTGATATACGAAACTTGAGAGTCAGACTACATTGATGTCTAGATGATATACGAAACTTGAGAGTCAGACTACATTGATGTCTAGGTGATATACGAAACTTGAGAGGCAGACTACATTGATGTCTAGGTGATATACAAAAATCGAGAGTCAAACTACATTGATGTCTAGGTGATATACAAAACTCGAGAGTCAGACTACATTGACGTCTAGGTGATATACAAAACTTGAGAGTCAGACTACATTGATGTCTAGGATATATAAAAACTTGAGAGTCAGACTACATTGATGTCTAGGATATATAAAAACTTGAGAGTCAGACTACATTGATGTCTAGGTGATATACAAAAATCGAGAGTCAAACTACATTGATGTCTAGGTGATATACGAAACTTGAGAGGCAGACTACATTGATGTCTAGGTGATATACGAAACTTGAGAGTCAGACTTCATTGATGTCTAGATGATATACGAAACTTGAGAGTCAGACTACATTGATGTCTAGGTGATATACGAAACTTGAGAGTCAGACTACATTGATGTCTAGGTGATATACAAAACTCGAGAGTCAGACTACATTGATGTCTAGGTGATATACAAAACTCGAAAGTCAGACTACATTGATGTCTAGGTGATATACAAAACTTGAGAGTCAGACTACATTGATGTCTAGGATATATAAAAACTTGAGAGTCAGACTACATTGATGTCTAGGTGATATACGAAACTTGAGAGTCAGACTACATTGATGTCTAGGTGATATACAAAACTTGAGAGTCAGACTACATTGATGTCTAGGTGATATACAAAACTCGAGAGTCAGACTACATTGATGTCTAGGTGATATACAAAACTCGAGAGTCAGACTACATTGATAACTAGGTGATATACAAAACTTGAGAGTCAGACTACATTGATGTCTAGGATATATAAAAACTTGAGAGTCAGACTACATTGATGTCTAGGTGATATACGAAACTTGAGAGTCAGACTACATTGATGTCTAGGTGATATACAAAAATCGAGAGTCAAACTACATTGATGTCTAGGTGACATACAAAACTCGAGAGTCAGACTACATTGACGTCTAGGTGATATACAAAACTTGAGAGTCAGACTACATTGATGTCTAGGATATATAAAAACTTGAGAGTCAGACTACATTGATGTCTAGGTGATATACGAAACTTGAGAGTCAGACTACATTGATGTCTAGGTGATATACGAAACTTGAGAGGCAGACTACATTGATGTCTAGGTGATATACGAAACTTGAGAGTCAGACTACATTGATGTCTAGATGATATACGAAACTTGAGAGTCAGACTACATTGATGTCTAGGTGATATACAAAACTCGAGAGTCAGACTACATTGATGTCTAGGTGATATACAAAACTCGAGAATCAGACTACATTGATGTCTAGGTGATATACAAAACTTGAGAGTCAGACTACATTGATGTCTAGGATATATAAAAACTTGAGAGTCAGACTACATTGATGTCTAGGTGATATACGAAACTTGAGAGTCAGACTACATTGATGTCTAGGTGATATACAAAACTTGAGAGTCAGACTACATTGATGTCTAGGTGATATACAAAACTCGAGAGTCAGACTACATTGATGTCTAGGTGATATACAAAACTCGAGAGTCAGACTACATTGATGTCTAGGTGATATACAAAACTTGAGAGTCAGACTACATTGATGTCTAGGTGATATACGAAACTTGAGAGTCAGACTACATTGATGTCTAGGTGATATACAAAACTTGAGAGTCAGACTACATTGATGTCTAGGATATATAAAAACTTGAGAGTCAGACTACATTGATGTCTAGGATATATAAAAACTTGAGAGTCAGACTACATTGATGTCTAGGTGATATACAAAACTTGAGAGTCAGACTACATTGATGTCTAGGTGATATACAAAACTCGAGAGTCAGACTACATTGATGTCTAGGTGATATACAAAACTTGAGAGTCAGACTACATTGATGTCTAGGATATATAAAAACTTGAGAGTCAGACTACATTGATGTCTAGGTGATATACGAAACTTGAGAGTCAGACTACATTGATGTCTAGGTGATATACAAAAATCGAGAGTCAAACTACATTGATGTCTAGGTGATATACAAAACTCGAGAGTCAGACTACATTGACGTCTAGGTGATATACAAAACTTGAGAGTCAGACTACATTGATGTCTAGGATATATAAAAACTTGAGAGACAGACTACATTGATGTCTAGGTGATATACGAAACTTGAGAGTCAGACTACATTGATGTCTAGGTGATATACGAAACTTGAGAGGCAGACTACATTGATGTCTAGGTGATATACGAAACTTGAGAGTCAGACTACATTGATGTCTAGATGATATACGAAACTTGAGAGTCAGACTACATTGATGTCTAGGTGATATACAAAACTCGAGAGTCAGACTACATTGATGTCTAGGTGATATACAAAACTCGAGAGTCAGACTACATTGATGTCTAGGTGATATACGAAACTTGAGAGTCAGACTACATTGATGTCTAGGTGATATACGAAACTTGAGAGTCAGACTACATTGATGTCTAGGTGATATACAAAACTTGAGAGTCAGACTACATTGATGTCTAGGATATATAAAAACTTGAGAGTCAGACTACATTGATGTCTAGGTGATATACGAAACTTGAGAGCCAGATTACATTGATGTCTAGGTGATATACGAAACTTGAGAGCCAGATTACATTGATGTCTAGGTGATATACGAAACTTGAGAGTCAGACTACATTGATGTCTAGGTGATATACAAAACTTGAGAGTCAGACTACATTGATGTCTAGGTGATTTACGAAACTTGAGAGTCAGACTACATTGATGTCTAGGTGATATACGAAACTTGAGAGTCAGACTACATTGATGTCTAGATGATATACGAAACCTGAGAGGCAGACTACATTGATGTCTAGGTGATATACAAAAATCGAGAGTCAAACTACATTGATGTCTAGGTGATATACAAAACTCGAGAGTCAGACTACATTGATGTCTAGGATATATAAAAACTTGAGAGTCAGACTACATTGATGTCTAGGTGATATACGAAACTTGAGAGTCAGACTACATTGATGTCTAGGTGATATACGAAACTTGAGAGTCAGACTACATTGATGTCTAGGTGATATACAAAACTTGAGAGTCAGACTACATTGATGTCTAGGTGATATACGAAACTTGAGAGCCAGATTACATTGATGTCTAGGTGATATACGAAACTTGAGAGCCAGATTACATTGATGTCTAGGTGATATACGAAACTTGAGAGGCAGACTACATTGATGTCTAGGTGATATACGAAACTTGAGAGTCAGACTACATTGATGTCTAGATGATATACGAAACTTGAGAGTCAGACTACATTGATGTCTAGGTGATATACAAAACTTGGAGAGTCAGACTACATTGATGTCTAGGTGATATACAAAACTTGAGAGCCAGATTACATTGATGTCTAGGTGATATACGAAACTTGAGAGGCAGACTACATTGATGTCTAGGTGATATACGAAACTTGAGAGTCAGACTACATTGATGTCTAGATGATATACGAAACTTGAGAGTCAGACTACATTGATGTCTAGGTGATATACGAAACTTGAGAGGCAGACTACATTGATGTCTAGGTGATATACAAAAATCGAGAGTCAAACTACATTGATGTCTAGGTGATATACAAAACTCGAGAGTCAGACTACATTGACGTCTAGGTGATATACAAAACTTGAGAGTCAGACTACATTGATGTCTAGGATATATAAAAACTTGAGAGTCAGACTACATTGATGTCTAGGATATATAAAAACTTGAGAGTCAGACTACATTGATGTCTAGGTGATATACAAAAATCGAGAGTCAAACTACATTGATGTCTAGGTGATATACGAAACTTGAGAGGCAGACTACATTGATGTCTAGGTGATATACGAAACTTGAGAGTCAGACTACATTGATGTCTAGATGATATACGAAACTTGAGAGTCAGACTACATTGATGTCTAGGTGATATACGAAACTTGAGAGTCAGACTACATTGATGTCTCAGGTGATATACAAAACTCGAGAGTCAGACTACATTGATGTCTAGGTGATATACAAAACTCGAGAGTCAGACTACATTGATGTCTAGGTGATATACAAAACTTGAGAGTCAGACTACATTGATGTCTAGGATATATAAAAACTTGAGAGTCAGACTACATTGATGTCTAGGATATATAAAAACTTGAGAGTCAGACTACATTGATGTCTAGGTGATATACAAAACTTGAGAGTCAGACTACATTGATGTCTAGGTGATATACAAAACTCGAGAGTCAGACTACATTGATGTCTAGGTGATATACAAAACTTGAGAGTCAGACTACATTGATGTCTAGGTTATATAAAAACTTGAGAGTCAGACTACATTGATGTCTAGGTGATATACGAAACTTGAGAGTCAGACTACATTGATGTCTAGGTGATATACAAAAATCGAGAGTAAAACTACATTGATGTCTAGGTGATATACAAAACTCGAGAGTCAGACTACATTGACGTCTAGGTGATATACAAAACTTGAGAGTCAGACTACATTGATGTCTAGGATATATAAAAACTTGAGAGTCAGACTACATTGATGTCTAGGTGATATACGAAACTTGAGAGTCAGACTACATTGATGTCTAGGTGATATACGAAACTTGAGAGGCAGACTACATTGATGTCTAGGTGATATACGAAACTTGAGAGTCAGACTACATTGATGTCTAGATGATATACGAAACTTGAGAGTCAGACTACATTGATGTCTAGGTGATATACAAAACTCGAGAGTCAGACTACATTGATGTCTAGGTGATATACAAAACTCGAGAGTCAGACTACATTGATGTCTAGGTGATATACGAAACTTGAGAGTCAGACTACATTGATGTCTAGGTGATATACGAAACTTGAGAGTCAGACTACATTGATGTCTAGGTGATATACAAAACTTGAGAGTCAGACTACATTGATGTCTAGGATATATAAAAACTTGAGAGTCAGACTACATTGATGTCTAGGTGATATAATGAAACTTGAGAGCCAGATTACATTGATGTCTAGGTGATATACGAAACTTGGAGAGCCAGATTACATTGATGTCTAGGTGATATACGAAACTTGAGAGTCAGACTACATTGATGTCTAGGTGATATACAAAACTTGAGAGTCAGACTACATTGATGTCTAGGTGATTTACGAAACTTGAGAGTCAGACTACATTGATGTCTAGGTGATATACGAAACTTGAGAGTCAGACTACATTGATGTCTAGATGATATACGAAACCTGGAGAGGCAGACTACATTGATGTCTAGGTGATATACAAAAAATCGAGAGTCAAACTACATTGATGTCTAGGTGATATACAAAACTCGAGAGTCAGACTACATTGATGTCTAGGATATATAAAAACTTGAGAGTCAGACTACATTGATGTCTAGGTGATATACGAAACTTGAGAGTCAGACTACATTGATGTCTAGGTGATATACGAAACTTGAGAGTCAGACTACATTGATGTCTAGGTGATATACAAAACTTGAGAGTCAGACTACATTGATGTCTAGGTGATATACGAAACTTGAGAGCCAGATTACATTGATGTCTAGGTGATATACGAAACTTGAGAGCCAGATTACATTGATGTCTAGGTGATATACGAAACTTGAGAGGCAGACTACATTGATGTCTAGGTGATATACGAAACTTGAGAGTCAGACTACATTGATGTCTAGATGATATACGAAACTTGAGAGTCAGACTACATTGATGTCTAGGTGATATACAAAACTTGAGAGTCAGACTACATTGATGTCTAGGTGATATACAAAACTTGAGAGCCAGATTACATTGATGTCTAGGTGATATACGAAACTTGAGAGGCAGACTACATTGATGTCTAGGTGATATACGAAACTTGAGAGTCAGACTACATTGATGTCTAGATGATATACGAAACTTGAGAGTCAGACTACATTGATGTCTAGGTGATATACGAAACTTGAGAGGCAGACTACATTGATGTCTAGGTGATATACAAAAAATCGAGAGTCAAACTACATTGATGTCTAGGTGATATACAAAACTCGAGAGTCAGACTACATTGACGTCTAGGTGATATACAAAACTTGAGAGTCAGACTACATTGATGTCTAGGATATATAAAAACTTGAGAGTCAGACTACATTGATGTCTAGGATATATAAAAACTTGAGAGTCAGACTACATTGATGTCTAGGTGATATACAAAAATCGAGAGTCAAACTACATTGATGTCTAGGTGATATACGAAACTTGAGAGGCAGACTACATTGATGTCTAGGTGATATACGAAACTTGAGAGTCAGACTACATTGATGTCTAGATGATATACGAAACTTGAGAGTCAGACTACATTGATGTCTAGGTGATATACGAAACTTGAGAGTCAGACTACATTGATGTCTAGGTGATATACAAAACTCGAGAGTCAGACTACATTGATGTCTAGGTGATATACAAAACTCGAGAGTCAGACTACATTGATGTCTAGGTGATATACAAAACTTGAGAGTCAGACTACATTGATGTCTAGGATATATAAAAACTTGAGAGTCAGACTACATTGATGTCTAGGTGATATACGAAACTTGAGAGTCAGACTACATTGATGTCTAGGTGATATACAAAACTTGAGAGTCAGACTACATTGATGTCTAGGTGATATACAAAACTCGAGAGTCAGACTACATTGATGTCTAGGTGATATACAAAACTCGAGAGTCAGACTACATTGATAACTAGGTGATATACAAAACTTGAGAGTCAGACTACATTGATGTCTAGGATATATAAAAACTTGAGAGTCAGACTACATTGATGTCTAGGTGATATACGAAACTTGAGAGTCAGACTACATTGATGTCTAGGTGATATACAAAAATCGAGAGTCAAACTACATTGATGTCTAGGTGATATACAAAACTCGAGAGTCAGACTACATTGACGTCTAGGTGATATACAAAACTTGAGAGTCAGACTACATTGATGTCTAGGATATATAAAAACTTGAGAGTCAGACTACATTGATGTCTAGGTGATATAATGAAACTTGAGAGTCAGACTACATTGATGTCTAGGTGATATACGAAACTTGAGAGGCAGACTACATTGATGTCTAGGTGATATACGAAACTTCAGAGTCAGACTACATTGATGTCAGATGATGATACGAAACTTGAGAGTCAGACTACATTGATGTCTAGGTGATATACAAAACTCGAGAGTCAGACTACATTGATGTCTAGGTGATATACAAAACTCGAGAGTCAGACTACATTGATGTCTAGGTGATATACAAAACTTGAGAGTCAGACTACATTGATGTCTAGGATATATAAAAACTTGAGAGTCAGACTACATTGATGTCTAGGTGATATACGAAACTTGAGAGTCAGACTACATTGATGTCTAGGTGATATACAAAACTTGAGAGTCAGACTACATTGATGTCTAGGTGATATACAAAACTCGAGAGTCAGACTACATTGATGTCTAGGTGATATACAAAACTCGAGAGTCAGACTACATTGATGTCTAGGTGATATACAAAACTTGAGAGTCAGACTACATTGATGTCTAGGTGATATACGAAACTTGAGAGTCAGACTACATTGATGTCTAGGTGATATACAAAACTTGAGAGTCAGACTACATTGATGTCTAGGATATATAAAAACTTGAGAGTCAGACTACATTGATGTCTAGGATATATAAAAACTTGAGAGTCAGACTACATTGATGTCTAGGTGATATACAAAACTTGAGAGCCAGACTACATTAATGTCTAGGTGATATACGAAACTTGAGAGTCAGACTACATTGATGTCTAGGTGATATACAAAACTTGAGAGTCAGACTACATTGATGTCTAGGTGATATACAAAACTCGAGAGTCAGACTACATTGATGTCTAGGTGATATACAAAACTCGAGAGTCAGACTACATTGATGTCTAGGTGATATACAAAACTTGAGAGCCAGACTACATTGATGTCTAGGTGATATACGAAACTTGAGAGGCAGACTACATTGATGTCTAGGTGATATACAAAAATCGAGAGTCAAACTACATTGATGTCTAGGTGATATACAAAACTCGAGAGTCAGACTACATTGACGTCTAGGTGATATACAAAACTTGAGAGTCAGACTACATTGATGTCTAGGATATATAAAAACTTGAGAGTCAGACTACATTGATGTCTAGGATATATAAAAACTTGAGAGTCAGACTACATTGATGTCTAGGTGATATACAAAAATCGAGAGTCAAACTACATTGATGTCTAGGTGATATACGAAACTTAAGAGGCAGACTACATTGATGTCTAGGTGATATACGAAACTTGAGAGTCAGACTACATTGATGTCTAGATGATATACGAAACATGAGAGTCAGACTACATTGATGTCTAGGTGATATACGAAACTTGAGAGTCAGACTACATTGATGTTTAGGTGATATACAAAACTCGAGAGTCAGACTACATTGATGTCTAGGTGATATACAAAACTCGAGAGTCAGACTACATTGATGTCTAGGTGATATACAAAACTTGAGAGTCAGACTACATTGATGTCTAGGATATATAAAAACTTGAGAGTCAGACTACATTGATGTCTAGGTGATATACGAAACTTGAGAGTCAGACTACATTGATGTCTAGGTGATATACAAAACTTGAGAGTCAGACTTTACATTGATGTCTAGGTGATATACAAAACTCGAGAGTCAGACTACATTGATGTCTAGGTGATATACAAACTCGAGAGTCAGACTACATTGATGTCTAGGTGATATACAAAACTTGAGAGTCAGACTACATTGATGTCTAGGATATATAAAAACTTGAGAGTCAGACTACATTGATGTCTAGGTGATATACGAAACTTGAGAGTCAGACTACATTGATGTCTAGGTGATATACAAAAATCGAGAGTCAAACTACATTGATGTCTAGGTGATATACAAAACTCGAGAGTCAGACTACATTGACGTCTAGGTGATATACAAAACTTGAGAGTCAGACTACATTGATGTCTAGGATATATAAAAACTTGAGAGTCAGACTACATTGATGTCTAGGTGATATACGAAACTTGAGAGTCAGACTACATTGATGTCTAGGTGATATACGAGTGACTTGAGAGGCAGACTACATTGATGTCTAGGTGATATACGAAACTTGAGAGTCAGACTACATTGATGTCTAGATGATATACGAAACTTGAGAGTCAGACTACATTGATGTCTAGGTGATATACAAAACTCGAGAGTCAGACTACATTGATGTCTAGGTGATATACAAAACTTGAGAGTCAGACTACATTGATGTCTAGGATATATAAAAACTTGAGAGTCAGACTACATTGATGTCTAGGTGATATACGAAACTTGAGAGTCAGACTACATTGATGTCTAGGTGATATACAAAACTTGAGAGTCAGACTACATTGATGTCTAGGTGATATACAAAACTCGAGAGTCAGACTACATTGATGTCTAGGTGATATACAAAACTTGAGAGTCAGACTACATTGATGTCTAGGTGATATACGAAACTTGAGAGGCAGACTACATTGATGTCTAGGTGATATACAAAAATCGAGAGTCAAACTACATTGATGTCTAGGTGATATACAAAACTCGAGAGTCAGACTACATTGACGTCTAGGTGATATACACAACTTGAGAGTCAGACTACATTGATGTCTAGGTGATATACAAAACTCGAGAGTCAGACTACATTGATGTCTAGGTGATATACAAAACTCGAGAGTCAGACTACATTGATGTCTAGGTGATATACAAAACTTGAGAGCCAGACTACATTGATGTCTAGGTGATATACGAAACTTGAGAGGCAGACTACATTGATGTCTAGGTGATATACAAAAATCGAGAGTCAAACTACATTGATGTCTAGGTGATATACAAAACTCGAGAGTCAGACTACATTGACGTCTAGGTGATATACAAAACTTGAGAGTCAGACTACATTGATGTCTAGGATATATAAAAACTTGAGAGTCAGAATACTTTGATGTCTAGGATATATAAAAACTTGAGAGTCAGACTACATTGATGTCTAGGTGATATACGAAATTTGAGAGTCAGACTACATTGATGTCTAGGTGATATACGAAACTTGAGAGTCAGACTACATTGATGTCTAGGTGATATACGAAACTTGAGAGTCAGACTACATTGATGTCTAGATGATATACGAAACTTGAGAGGCAGACTACATTGATGTCTAGGTGATATACAAAAATCGAGAGTCAAACTACATTGATGTCTAGGTGATATACAAAACTCGAGAGTCAGACTACATTGATGTCTAGGTGATATACAAAACTTGAGAGTCAGACTACATTGATGTCTAGGATATATAAAAACTTGAGAGTCAGACTACATTGATGTCTAGGTGATATACGAAACTTGAGAGTCAGACTACATTGATGTCTAGGTGATATACGAAACTTGAGAGTCAGACTACATTGATGTCTAGGTGATATACAAAACTTGAGAGTCAGACTACATTGATGTCTAGGATATATAAAAACTTGAGAGTCAGACTACATTGATGTCTAGGTGATATACGAAACTTGAGAGTCAGACTACATTGATGTCTAGGTGATATACAAAACTTGAGAGCCAGATTACATTGATGTCTAGGTGATATACGAAACTTGAGAGGCAGACTACATTGATGTCTAGGTGATATACGAAACTTGAGAGTCAGACTACATTGATGTCTAGATGATATACGAAACTTGAGAGTCAGACTACATTGATGTCTAGGTGATATACAAAACTTGAGAGTCAGACTACATTGATGTCTAGGTGATATACAAATCTTGAGAGCCAGATTACATTGATGTCTAGGTGATATACGAAACTTGAGAGGCAGACTACATTGATGTCTAGGTGATATACGAAACTTGAGAGTCAGACTACATTGATGTCTAGATGATATACAAAACTTGAGAGCCAGATTACATTGATGTCTAGGTGATATACGAAACTTGAGAGTCAGACTACATTGATGTCTAGGTGATATACAAAACTCGAGAGTCAGACTACATTGATGTCTAGGTGATATACAAAACTCGAGAGTCAGACTACATTGATGTCTAGGTGATATACAAAACTTGAGAGTCAGACTACATTGATGTCTAGGATATATACGAAACTTGAGAGTCAGACTACATTGATGTCTAGGTGATATACGAAACTTGAGAGTCAGACTACATTGATGTCTAGGTGATATACAAAACTTGAGAGTCAGACTACATTGATGTCTAGGTGATATACAAAACTCGAGAGTCAGACTACATTGATGTCTAGGTGATATACAAAACTCGAGAGTCAGACTACATTGATGTCTAGGTGATATACAAAACTTGAGAGTCAGACTACATTGATGTCTAGGATATATAAAAACTTGTGAGTCAGACTACATTGATGTCTAGGTGATATACGAAACTTGAGAGTCAGACTACATTGATGTCTAGGTGATATACAAAACTTGAGAGTCAGACTACATTGATGTCTAGGTGATATACAAAACTCGAGAGTCAGACTACATTGGTGTCTAGGTGATATACAAAACTCGAGAGTCAGACTACATTGACGTCTAGGTGATATACAAAACTTGAGAGTCAGACTACATTGATGTCTAGGATATATAAAAACTTGAGAGTCAGACTACATTGATGTCTAGGTGATATACGAAACTTGAGAGTCAGACTACATTGATGTCTAGGTGATATACGAAACTTGAGAGTCAGACTACATTGATGTCTAGGTGATATACGAAACTTGAGAGTCAGACTACATTGATGTCTAGATGATATACGAAACTTGAGAGGCAGACTACATTGATGTCTAGGTGATATACAAAAATCGAGAGTCAAACTACATTGATGTCTAGGTGATATACAAAACTCGAGAGTCAGACTACATTGATGTCTAGGTGATATACAAAACTTGAGAGTCAGACTACATTGATGTCTAGGATATATAAAAACTTGAGAGTCAGACTACATTGATGTCTAGGTGATATACGAAACTTGAGAGTCAGACTACATTGATGTCTAGGTGATATACAAAACTTTAGAGTCAGACTACATTGATGTCTAGGTGATATACAAAACTTGAGAGTCAGACTACATTGATGTCTAGGATATATAAAAACTTGAGAGTCAGACTACATTGATGTCTCAGGTGATATACGAAACTTGAGAGTCAGACTACATTGATGTCTAGGTGATATACAAAACTTGAGAGTCAGACTACATTGATGTCTAGGTGATATACAAAACTCGAGAGTCAGACTACATTGATGTCTAGGTGATATACAAAACTCGAGAGTCAGACTACATTGATGTCTAGGTGATATACAAAACTTGAGAGTCAGACTACATTGATGTCTAGGATATATAAAAACTTGAGAGTCAGACTACATTGATGTCTAGGTGATATACGAAACTTGAGAGTCAGACTACATTGATGTCTAGGTGATATACAAAACTTGAGAGTCAGACTACATTGACGTCTAGGTGATATACAAAACTTGAGAGTCAGACTACATTGATGTCTAGGATATATAAAAACTTGAGAGTCAGACTACATTGATGTCTAGGTGATATACGAAACTTGAGAGTCAGACTACATTGATGTCTAGGTGATATACGAAACTTGAGAGTCAGACTACATTGATGTCTAGGTGATATACAAAAATCGAGAGTCAAACTACATTGATGTCTAGGTGATATACAAAACTTGAGAGTCAGACTACATTGACGTCTAGTTGATATACAAAACTCGAGAGTCAGACTACATTGATGTCTAGGTGATATACAAAACTTGAGAGTCAGACTACATTGATGTCTAGGATATATAAAAACTTGAGAGTCAGACTACATTGATGTCTAGGTGATATACGAAACTTGAGAGTCAGACTACATTGATGTCTAGGTGATATACGAAACTTGAGAGTCAGACTACATTGATGTCTAGATGATATACGAAACTTGAGAGTCAGACTACATTGATGTCTAGTTGATATACAAAACTCGAGAGTCAGACTACATTGATGTCTAGGTGATATACAAAACTTGAGAGTCAGACTACATTGATGTCTAGGTGATATACGAAACTTGAGAGTCAGACTACATTGATGTCTAGGTGATATACAAAACTTGAGAGTCAGACTACATTGATGTCTAGGTGATATACAAAACTCGAGAGTCAGACTACATTGATGTCTAGGTGATATACAAAACTCGAGAGTCAGACTACATTGATGTCTAGGTGATATACAAAACTTGAGAGTCAGACTACATTGATGTCTAGGTGATATACGAAACTTGAGAGTCAGACTACATTGATGTCTAGGTGATATACGAAACTTGAGAGTCAGACTACATTGATGTCTAGGTGATATACGAAACTTGAGAGTCAGACTACATTGATGTTTAGGTGATATACAAAACTTGAGAGTCAGACTACATTGATGTCTAGGTGATATACAAAACTCGAGAGTCAGACTACATTGATGTCTAGGTGATATACAAAACTCGAGAGTCAGACTACATTGATGTCTAGGTGATATACAAAACTTGAGAGTCAGACTACATTGATGTCTAGGATATATAAAAACTTGAGAGTCAGACTACATTGATGTCTAGGTGATATACGAAACTTGAGAGTCAGATTACATTGATGTCTAGGTGATATACGAAACTTGAGAGCCAGATTACATTGATGTCTAGGTGATATACGAAACTTGAGAGGCAGACTACATTGATGTCTAGGTGATATACGAAACTTGAGAGTCAGACTACATTGATGTCTAGATGATATACGAAACTTGAGAGTCAGACTACATTGATGTCTAGGTGATATACAAAACTTGAGAGTCAGACTACATTGATGTCTAGGTGATATACAAAACTTGAGAGTCAGACTACATTGATGTCTAGGATATATAAAAACTTGAGAGTCAGACTACATTGATGTCTAGGTGATATACGAAACTTGAGAGTCAGACTACATTGATGTCTAGGTGATATACAAAACTTGAGAGTCAGACTACATTGATGTCTAGGATATATAAAAACTTGAGAGTCAGACTACATTGATGTCTAGGATATATAAAAACTTGAGAGTCAGACTACATTGATGTCTAGGTGATATGCGAAACTTGAGAGTCAGACTACATTGATGTCTAGGTGATATACAAAACTTGAGAGTCAGACTACATTGATGTCTAGGTGATATACAAAACTCGAGAGTCAGACTACATTGATGTCTAGGTGATATACAAAACTCGAGAGTCAGACTACATTGATGTCTAGGTGATATACAAAACTTGAGAGTCAGACTACATTGATGTCTAGGATATATAAAAACTTGAGAGTCAGACTACATTGATGTCTAGGTGATATACGAAACTTGAGAGTCAGACTACATTGATGTCTAGGTGATATACAAAACTTGAGAGTCAGACTACATTGACGTCTAGGTGATATACAAAACTTGAGAGTCAGACTACATTGATGTCTAGGATATATAAAAACTTGAGAGTCAGACTACATTGATGTGTAGGTGGTATACGAAACTTGAGAGGCAGACTACATTGATGTCTAGGTGATATACGAAACTTGAGAGTCAGACTACATTGATGTCTAGATGATATACGAAACTTGAGAGTCAGACTACATTGATGTCTAGGTGATATACGAAACTTGAGAGTCAGACTACATTGATGTCTAGGTGATATACAAAACTCGAGAGTCAGACTACATTGATGTCTAGGTGATATACAAAACTCGAGAGTCAGACTACATTGATGTCTAGGTGATATACAAAACTTGAGAGTCAGACTACATTGATGTCTAGGATATATAAAAACTTGAGAGTCAGACTACATTGATGTCTAGGTGATATACGAAACTTGAGAGTCAGACTACATTGATGTCTAGGTGATATACAAAACTTGAGAGTCAGACTACATTGATGTCTAGGTGATATACAAAACTCGAGAGTCAGACTACATTGATGTCTAGGTGATATACAAAACTTGAGAGTCAGACTACATTGATGTCTAGGATATATAAAACTTGAGAGTCAGACTACATTGATGTCTAGGTGATATACGAAACTTGAGAGTCAGACTACATTGATGTCTAGGTGATATACAAAACTTGAGAGTCAGACTACATTGATGTCTAGGTGATATACAAAACTCGAGAGTCAGACTACATTGATGTCTAGGTGATATACAAAACTCGAGAGTCAGACTACATTGATGTCTAGGTGATATACAAAACTTGAGAGTCAGACTACATTGATGTCTAGGTGATATACGAAACTTGAGAGGCAGACTACATTGATGTCTAGGTGATATACGAAACTTGAGAGTCAGACTACATTGATGTCTAGATGATATACGAAACTTGAGAGTCAGACTACATTGATGTCTAGGTGATATACGAAACTTGAGAGTCAGACTACATTGATGTCTAGGTGATATACAAAACTCGAGAGTCAGACTACATTGATGTCTAGGATATATAAAAACTTGAGAGTCAGACTACATTGATGTCTAGGTGATATACGAAACTTGAGAGTCAGACTACATTGATGTCTAGGTGATATACAAAACTTGAGAGTCAGACTACATTGATGTCTAGGTGATATACAAAACTCGAGAGTCAGACTACATTGATGTCTAGGTGATATACAAAACTTGAGAGTCAGACTACATTGATGTCTAGGATATATAAAAACTTGAGAGTCAGACTACATTGATGTCTAGGTGATATACGAAACTTGAGAGTCAGACTACATTGATGTCTAGGTGATATACAAAACTTGAGAGTCAGACTACATTGATGTCTAGGTGATATACAAAACTCGAGAGTCAGACTACATTGATGTCTAGGTGATATACAAAACTCGAGAGTCAGACTACATTGATGTCTAGGTGATATACAAAACTTGAGAGTCAGACTACATTGATGTCTAGGTGATATACGAAACTTGAGAGTCAGACTACATTGATGTCTAGGTGATATACGAAACTTGAGAGTCAGACTACATTGATGTCTAGGTGATATACGAAACTTGAGAGTCAGACTACATTGATGTCTAGGTGATATACAAAACTTGAGAGTCAGACTACATTGATGTCTAGGTGATATACAAAACTCGAGAGTCAGACTACATTGATGTCTAGGTGATATACAAAACTCGAGAGTCAGACTACATTGATGTCTAGGTGATATACAAAACTTGAGAGTCAGACTACATTGATGTCTAGGATATATAAAAACTTGAGAGTCAGACTACATTGATGTCTAGGTGATATACGAAGCTTGAGAGTCAGACTACATTGATGTCTAGGTGATATACAAAAATCGAGAGTCAAACTACATTGATGTCTAGGTGATATACAAAACTCGAGAGTCAGACTACATTGACGTCTAGGTGATATACAAAACTTGAGAGCCAGATTACATTGATGTCTAGGTGATATACGAAACTTGAGAGGCAGACTACATTGATGTCTAGGTGATATACGAAACTTGAGAGTCAGACTACATTGATGTCTAGATGATATACGAAACTTGAGAGTCAGACCACATTGATGTCTAGGTGATATACGAAACTTGAGAGTCAGACTACATTGATGTCTAGGTGATATACAAAACTCGAGAGTCAGACTACATTGATGTCTAGGTGATATACAAAACTCGAGAGTCAGACTACATTGATGTCTAGGTGATATACAAAACTTGAGAGTCAGACTACATTGATGTCTAGGATATATAAAACTTGAGAGTCAGACTACATTGATGTCTAGGTGATATACGAAACTTGAGAGTCAGACTACATTGATGTCTAGGTGATATACAAAACTTGAGAGTCAGACTACATTGATGTCTAGGTGATATACAAAACTCGAGAGTCAGACTACATTGATGTCTAGGTGATATACAAAACTCGAGAGTCAGACTACATTGACGTCTAGGTGATATACAAAACTTGAGAGTCAGACTACATTGATGTCTAGGATATATAAAAACTTGAGAGTCAGACTACATTGATGTCTAGGTGATATACGAAACTTGAGAGTCAGACTACATTGATGTCTAGGTGATATACGAAACTTGAGAGTCAGACTACATTGATGTCTAGGTGATATACGAAACTTGAGAGTCAGACTACATTGATGTCTAGATGATATACGAAACTTGAGAGGCAGACTACATTGATGTCTAGGTGATATACAAAACTCGAGAGTCAAACTACATTGATGTCTAGGTGATATACAAAACTCGAGAGTCAGACTACATTGATGTCTAGGTGATATACAAAACTTGAGAGTCAGACTACATTGATGTCTAGGATATATAAAAACTTGAGAGTCAGACTACATTGATGTCTAGGTGATATACGAAACTTGAGAGTCAGACTACATTGATGTCTAGGTGATATACGAAACTTGAGAGTCAGACTACATTGATGTCTAGATGATATACGAAACTTGAGAGTCAGACTACATTGATGTCTAGGTGATATACGAAACTTGAGAGTCAGACTACATTGATGTCTAGGTGATATATAAAACTTGAAAGTCAAACTGTTCCCACTGTTGTTATGTATTCGATAAAAGTTTACAAGAAAACGTTTCATTTCTATAACAAATCAATCTTATAAATATCACTTTCTAGAGAATCAATCTTAGTAATATCACTTTACAGAGAATCAATCTTAGTGATATCACTTTGTAACTAACTATAAGCTTTGCGCTGAAACTCTTATTATGAATGAGTTACATTTTTTGTATTTGTCGTTTTAGTTATTTTAAAGAGATCTACTACGTAAGTCCATTATTAGACTGACCCCATTATTAGACTGACCCAGTTAACAAAAAAATCTGTTCAAAATGTTTTACGATGGTTGTTCTCTAGAATCTAAACAGAAAAACGAAAATGGAAAAAAAATATTTAAAAATTCAAACAAAACCAAATTAGATTCATGATAAGCGAAGATCTCTACAGATTTAATTAATGATTCAGAGAGCTCGAAAAGCATTGATTGTCGGCAGGCGATCAGAATAGACAATCATAGCAACAAAACAATTATGGCGACAGATTCACTGAGCCATTGAGAGAAGAATGAAAGATTAGCTCAGTTGAGAGGGGGAGGTTGAAATGTGTTGGAAAACAATAATAAAAGAATACAGCGCTTAATGCGCCTATAGTGTATTGTTTGTTGTGTTTGTGAATTGTTTGTTGTATTTGTGAATTGTTTGTTGTGTTTGTGAATTGTTTGTTGTGTTTGTGAATTGTTTGTTGTGTTAGTGAATTGTTTGTTGTGTTAGGGAATTGTTTCTTGTGTTTGTGAATTGTTTGTTGTGTTTGTGAATTGTTTGTTGTGTTTGTGAATTGTTTGTTGTGTTTGTGAATTGTTTGTTGTGTTTGTGAATTGTTTGTTGTGTTTGTGAATTGTTTGTTGTGTTTGTGAATTGTTTTTGTGTTAGTGAATTGTTTTTGTGTTTGTGAATTGTTTGTTGTGTTTGTGAATTGTTTGTTGTGTTTGTGTATTGTGTGTTGTGTTCGTGAATTGTGTGTTGTGTTTAACGATTGTTCTTTTCCTTTAATGACAATAAAAACTGAAAATCGTCCGTTGTCATAGGTAATATCGTACGTTACATTAAAGTATTTAACCTTTATTTAAAAATGTTTTATCAGTTGTCACTTTTAACTTCAGATCTGACATGATCGTTGTTATATTATAGCCCCATGGATAGTGCACATTAACAGAGATATTATGTTAATAAGACCTCGATATGTCTATTAAATAATAGATAGATAGATAGACAGACAGACAGACAGACAGACAGACAGACAGATAGATAGATAGATAGATAGATAGATAGATAGATAGATAGATAGATAGATAGATAGATAGATAGATAGATAGATAGATAGATAGATAGATAGATAGATAGATAGATAGATAGATAGATAGATAGATAGATAGATATACTTTTATACTCGTATCTTCATCTAATCGTTCTACTTATAAATCCAACTAATTGTTCTATTTGTATCTCCATCTAATTGTTCTACTTGTATCTCCATCTAATTGTTCTACTTGTATCTCCATCTAATTGTTCTACTTGTATCTCCATCTAATTGTTCTACTTGTATCTTCATCTAATTGTTCTACTTGTATCTTCATCTAATTGTTCTACTTGTAAATCCACCTAATTGTTCTACTTGTATCTCCAGCTTGTATAGGGCATTATGGTAGAGGATGTCGCCAGGCCTGTGGACGTTGCTTTGGTAACCAAACATGTGATCATGTGACAGGAAGCTGTTTAAAAGGCTGCGCCACAGGCTGGAAGGGGCCGCGTTGTAAACAAGGTGAGCTGTTAATGACGTCATTTTTAAAATATATGTATATAAATATCGTGAACAAAAAAAAAACATACAGTGAAGGAATCATGAGGCCATACAACTGGGAAATAATTTTTAACCAATCACACAACGACATAATTAACATTAGAAAGACAGGGCAAATGAAGACAGTCTACAACATAGATATATGGTCTACAACATAGATATATGGTCTACAGCATGGATATACGGTCTACAACATAGATATATGGTCTACAACAATAATATATGGTCTACAACAATATTATATGGTCTACAACTGGTATATCACAGGATGTTATGAAAAGAAATATTGAGCACTAGGCCGAGAATTCTATAAATACATGGGGACACTAGGACGACGAATTCCACAAATTCATGAAGGGACAAGGCCACGATATTTGGGAGGAAATAAGAAGAGGTACCTACCAGTGACTTCATTGCACAAGATTTAATAGCTATATGACACTGGGGGTAGGGGGTCCATCGGCTTGGGAGCCCCAGGCTGTTGTCTAGTGTTCCTGTTCAAAAAAACTGCTCTAGGGTTAAACAGGCTGTCATTTTCTTAATGAAAATTATGAACCAATTGTTACTAATAAAAGGCAGGGGACGAATGGTCGTGCGGTAACTCACTGTCGACCTGAAGGTATCTGGTTCGATCTCCGGTGAGGACCAAGGAAATTTTTCAGGTCTTGGCTCAAGTTCCCGATTTATATCCCATGATGCCCTCATGGCACTATCAGCTATGGTGGGGGATGAAAGAAGGGCACCGCAACAACCGTCCCACACACACACTAAGAAAGTCCGTGGGTCGGATAGTTGGAAGGGGCGGGAGTTTAAATATATCTTATATAAATTTACTTCAAAATAAAATGCGCTGGCTTCACTTGGCGCAGGCTGTATCAAACAGCCAAATCAAACAGTCAAACTGTTGCATAGAGAGAGAGATGAGCTTCGTTAGTATTCTTGAAATTCAGCCATGATATCTGTTTAAATGCAATGAGTTACTTCATGACATAAACGAGGCTAACCAGTTTGCAAAACTTAACGAGTAATCGAGACCTTCGGTGTATTGTGACATTCGTTTAATAAAGAAGCGTCCCATAATTATAACATACGTGAATTGGCCTTTACTGTCATTACGTTAACATTAACAAATTTTATATAAACATCGTTTTAAAAATTGGACTAATATTATAGGCCTACTGTTGATTAAAGGGGAGTAAACGATGAAATATACCTTTTCATCAAATTACTGTCCTTGAATATTTTTATTACATGCTCATAATTATAAATCAATTTTGCCCATTATAAGCTTATTATAAATAAATTTATGATTATTTCTAACTATAAAATTAAATTAGTTTTACTTTTTTTGGGGGGGGGGGGGGGGGTTGTCCTTAAATCTTGTAACTCACTTTTCAACCTGTTATAATTGAGTGAGAAGACTCAAAGTTGGCAACACTCGTAAATTCTACATGACAATAAACCAATGAATGAACATTACGAAGCGAATTTCTGTTGAGTAATTCTTACAATGGGAAATAATTGCCCATTAGATTAGCATTTACAAAACTAATGTTTTATAGCACCAGGGCATATATGAACGAAATAGTGAACGTTTGTTTCAGCCTTAGACTCGCTAAATTAATGTAATTCCTTTATTTTATTAAATTGTGCAAAAACAATACCAAGTTTAATTGTATCAAAATTAAAATGTATCGCATCAAACAAATTAAGAAAAAATTTTAAAAGGGTAATAAAATGCCCAAAAAAGTAAAATAATAACTCATTACTTCATATAAATAATAATGTACTAACATTAAAAGCGTGCGAGATACACTAAAATGAAATAATTATGTCTTCACATAAGTTGATAAAATTTAGTAACGTTAACTTTTACACATACTTGTATGATATAATGTTGCGCATTTATTTTTTATAAAATCTTATTTTTAAAAAAGTTTTTTTTAATCAAATTTGAAGTTATATATCTCCATTTAAAAATGCTATATTGAAATATGAATTGCTCTGCTTTCATATGCCAATGTCATGTTATGTGTGACGTAACTCTTCTATATTTTCTATATTTAGCTTGTGATCCGGGTACCTATGGAGTTGAATGTATACATCAGTGCCACCATTGCCTTGACAACGACACCTGTGACCCCACGACCGGCCAATGTCCATGGCGGTGTGCGCCTGGGTGGCGAGGACCTCGTTGTGACACGGGTAAGAATAGACTGGACCGCCGCAATGGGGTTGCAGCCCGAACACACCTTTTGGGGGACCCTGACCTCATTGGGGTCGCAAGACTAGTTGGCGGAAGACCTGAAAGGGTTTGACTTACATCGTGTGCGAGTGGACAGGTAGACTAACAGACAGACAGACGGGGACCTGAAGGTACCTGGTTCGAAGGAAAATTTTCAGGTCATGGCTAAAGTCCCCGCTATATCTCCCGTAGTGCCTTCATGGCCATTGCCCTATCGTCTATGGTGGGGATGAAAGAAGGGTCATTATAAATACCGTCCCATTAGTGGTTTATAGGATCTAAGAGATTTCATCTCATCCTTACAGGGACTTCACACACTAACAGACAGACAGGTAGAGTAACAGACAGATAGGTAGAGAATGTGATGAGTATGTTTGGATCTAGTGAATGATCGATTGTTTCATTGAATTACCGATTGATTCATTGTTTGAATTATTTATTTATTGGTTGACTGATTTAATCATTGGTTGACCGGTTGATTCATTGAGTGACCGATTTATTTATTGTTTGATTTATTGGTAGTTGATTTATTCGTTGGTAAATGGTTGATTCACTAGTTCATTGGTTGTCTGATTCTTTGGCTGGATGATTGATTATTTCTATTTTCTCTGCCAACTCAGACTGCGATCCTGGCTACCACGGTCAGAGCTGTGAGTTTCGTTGTGGTCACTGCCTTGACCGATCTATATGTGATGCAGTCACTGGACTGTGTCCGTACGGCTGTAGTGCTGGCTATGAAGGACTCTTCTGTACAAAAGGTAAGCCACAGAGTGTGAGTTATGATATAAAAGTCATACATTTACAATAATAATAACCAAGCTATGGCCTAATTATAATCCAAAAGGAATTGATTGGATCAATTATCAAAATTAACAGTTTTATGATATGGCCATCGGTAATTTTTACTGAGTTACAATTAAGTCATCAAATATCAATAATAACTGTTTTTTATGATCTCATCAAATATCAATAATAACTGTGTTTTATGATCTCATCAAATATAGACCAAGTGGTATTATCCAGCCATCAAATTTCAATGTTTAACTTTTTTTTTAAATATTACTATTAAATAAGTTGTATGATCTAGCCAGCAATATGCAATATTTTTGACTAGCCACAAAATATGTTTAACTAATTTATGATCTAGTCATCAAATATCGAGATTGAATATTTATTATTCATTCATTATCAAGAATAAATGAGTTATTATCAATAATAAATATTGACTCACTTATGATCTAGTCACCAATTATCAAACTCTTCACCTCAACTGTGACGACCCCCCACCCCCCACCCCCACCCCCAGAGCTCTAGACTACAAAGTTATCAGCAAGCATCACCACTTTTAAATGTCCACAGAATGTATATCAGGCAAGTGGGGTCCTAACTGCACAGCACCAGTGTGGTCACTGCCATAACTCAGCCCACGACAGGATCACGGGTCAGTGTGACTATTCGGGCTGTGACCCGGGATGGTATGGAGAATCGTGTATGACAGGTCAGTTCTTTGACCAGTTCACTGGGAGAATTCATTCCAGTCTATATGTGTTGACTCTAGTTAATAATAAATTCTGCATTATTCACATTATTCACTAACATGTAATCCGTTTATACGGAGACTCTTTAACTACCTGGCCTCGTGTGTGGAGGTAGTGCAGCGGTCCTCAGCGCCTGTACCCCAAAGTTTGTCCGGAAGAATGTCCGGGAGAATGTCCGAAAGTATGTCCGAAAGTATGTCCGAAAGAATGTCCGAAAGTATGTCCGAAAGTATGTCCGAAAGAATGTCCGAAAGTATGTCCGAAAGAATGTCCGAAAGTATGTTCGAAAGTATGTCCGAAAGAATGTCCGAAAGTATGTCCGAAAGAATGTCCGAAAGTACGTCCGAAAGTATGTCCGAAAGAATGTCCGAAAGTATGTCCGAAAGTATGTCCGAAAGTATGTCCGAAAGAATGTCCGAAAGAATGTCCGAAAGTATGTCCGAGGGTACGCCTCACACGTAAGTTCGCGAATAAATGTAATAATTTTCAGTATGGAATGCTCTTACCTTTATAATGCGATACTTGGGCACACGGTTTTAAACTAGTGTTGTTTTCGTTGACGAAAACTAAAACTAAAATTAGCAGCAAGACTAAAACTAGACGAAAACTGAAATTATTACAGAAAAAAACGAAATAAAAACTGAAACTAAAATATAGTGTTGCTTTCGTTCACGAAAACTAAAACTAAAACCTTCGTTGACGAAAATGTTGACTTTTCGTCAACGAGAACTAAAACTAAAACTAAAATTAGAAGTAGAACTAAAACTAGACGAAAACTAAAATTATTACAGAAAAAACGAAATAAAAACTGAAACTAAAATATGACCTGGGACTAAAACAACACTATTTTAAACGAAATGTATATGTCGCTACGTATTCCTGCATAACCTTTCCCCGTACCCCACGGGGTAAGTGTACCACCGATTGAGGATCACGGAGGTAGCGCGTGCCAGATTCTGTCATAGCCGATGTTTGTTTACATTAGTTCACCATTATATCTCACCCCTAGATTGTACCAATGGTTGTAACAATATGTTTGTTTACATTAGTTCACCATTATATCTCACCCCTAGGTTGTACCAATTAGTGTAACAATATGTCTGTTTACATTAGTTCACCATTATATCTCACCCCTAGATTGTACCAATGGTTGTAACAATATGTTTGTTTACATTAGTTCACCATTATATTTCACCCCTAAATTGTACCAACGGTTGTAACAATATGTCTGTTTACATTAGTTCACCATTATATCTCACCTCTAGATTGTAGTCCTGGAACTTATGGCAGCAACTGTCTGAAGGCATGTGGGGCCTGCAGCTCCCCATGTAACGTGACAGACGGTGCGTGCCCGTCCAGATGTTTGCCTGGGTGGGATGGAACTGCCTGTACCTCTAGTATGTGAGCGATCAATCTTTATTCTTGATTTTTATCATATCCAGATATCGATGTCCACTCATCGATCAGTTATTGATTCTTAGATGTATGCACTGTACAGGATCAGTGGCGTAGCGAGCTTAACTCGCGCCCTGGGCACATTACCTTTTTAGCGCCCCCCCATTCGAAAACCAAATAATATTATATGTAAAATATATCACTTGGCGCCCTGGGCATGATGCCCCCTTGCCCACCCCTCGCTACGCCACTGTACAGGGTGGCCCAAAAGTAGGTTAACAGTTATTACATGTGTGCCGCACTGTGTGTGTCAGAGTGTCCTGGAGAAATTTAAAGAATGTTGCAATGTTGAAGGAGGACATTTTGAGCATCTGGGAGATTCAATTGTTTATGTTAAAATGTGGAACATATTTCTCGCTGTTCTATTGTCGAATTTTTAAATAAACAGTCTACGTGATAACTGTAAACCTACTTTTGGGACAACCTGTATGTTACAGATAAGATTCACTCAAATGGTATTGTTTGAATTTCTAATTATTCAGGTTTCAAATTTTTCCTTTTATGAACGATATAGAAACAATAATTGTTCCACCCAACACAAAAAAACAATATTTTTAAAAAGAAAAAAAAAGTTTGCTTCCGGTCAAAGCCGTCATTAATGTCCGTGCTTACGTTTATCAATCACTCTGCCACCTTAGTGAGAGTGGGAGGGGGGGTGAAATCTGACTGGGAATCTCATATTCTATATTCGAATTCCAAATCAAAATTCTAATAACATATATAATCATACAACATTGATAAATCCATTGCTGGATCCCTACAAAAACTCGGTTATTTACATTATTTTGCTGCAGACGTGGAATGGCACCATGTTGTATTGTGTTAAGAGACACGTAAGAAATCAGAATATTAGTTCTAGAAATAGTTTCTAAATTGTTAAAGTTTCGAATCAGATTTTCCACTTTAATTAAAATTAAACTATTAATGCGTCCGTTAAATTATCTTCAATAACTATATTTTTTGTCTTACTCTCGTGCCTCTGGTCGAGACCTGTATCTACCGTATATAAGTACATTGGTCAAGGCCTGTATCTACCGCATATAAGTACATTGGTCAAGGCCTGTATCTACCGTATATTAGTACATTTCTAGTGCGTCACTGTATACCAGACATCTTTTAAAATATAGAATTGAGAGACTTGTATCCTGTTCATTTATAACTTTATTAATTTGTTTTTTCAGGTTGCAGCAACAGAACTTATGGTTTAGGTTGCCAGTTGCCGTGTGGCAAATGTGCCAACAATGAACCGTGTCATCATGTTACCGGATATTGCCTTCAAGCATGCGCAAGGGGATACGAGAGGCCTTTCTGCAATCTACGTAAGACACCAGATTCATTTAAAGGGCTAGCTTAAACTTACATATGTTTGACCTTTGACCACAACAAAGATTTTTTTTAATGTACTCTTTGTTTCTTGTTACTGTAGGTGCCCGGTCTGACATGATGGGTAAGCCTAATTTACTGACCCTGCTGGTGTCTTGCATGGTCATCTTCTCAGTGACCATCATTGCCGTGACAGTATGTCTGGTGGTCAAGTGGCGCCAGGTCAACATGGTGGTCAAACCGAAACTACCTAAACCGCCTTACCAACAAACTGTTGTATAGTAGAAATATTATAAAACACCTCATTGCCTCAAAATAAAATTATAACAAATTAAAAACAGCTTTTTTTTGTTGTTTTTTTTTTGTTGTTTGAAATTACTAATAGACGACAGATCTTCAAACACCCAAGCAAGTTAATTTATAAATTACTTATAGACAGCAGATCGTCAAATACCCAAGCAAGTTAATTTATAAATTACTTATAGACAACAGATCGTCAAATACCTATGCAAGTTGATTTATAAATTACTTATAGACAACAGATCGTCAAATACCTATGCAAGTTGATTTATAAATTACTTATAGACAGATCCTCAAATACCCAAGCAAGTTAATTTATAAATTACTTATAAACGACAAATCATCAAATACCCAATCAAGTTAAATCGTCACTTACTTATAGAGGAGAGATCGTCAAATAGCCTAACAGCTCAAATTAATAGCCAAAATACAAGTACTATTGAATTAGTCAAATATTTGCAGTTTAAATCACTCATCCGGTACCCTATCGTGTCTCAGCCTTATTATTTTTAATGAGTTGATTTGTCGCCCCCAAGTATAGACCAATCAATGTGTCAACATTCACTCATCAATTATACGGTCGATAGAAAAAAAATGATCCAACTAAAAACTCTATTCCACTCAAATAAACTTCATACTTCGCTCAAAATACACACTTCATTTTTCCACTTTATTTTTCCACAATAGTCGATAAAAAAAACTATTTCAACACGATACATTTAAAAAGTTTCTATCAAAGAGTTTATTCTCTACTCCGGTATAAGTGTAGATTTAAAAAAAAAAACATAAAAAATATACAAAAATCCATATTTCTTGAAAAGGTGGTTGGTTTAGCCTTAGCAAGTATTTAATAGGTCAGCTCCTGATATGATTACGTCATATGAATGGCAGAATATTAAAACACCAACATATCTTGTGATTTATGGGCATCTCACTGCTTTGTTATGTTTCATTCAAACTTTCAGATGATGGGCTCACAAATTGCTTTCATTATTAAATTTATACAAACAACAGTTCGCCGTATCTTTCGGTATGATAATAAAAGATCTCTGAGATATAACCCGAAGATTGGCACACAACTTCGTAAAACAATGTAGAAAAAAAATGTCATATACAAAATGTAACCACAAAAATTAGTAAACACAATGGATGACCTGTGTAAAACACTACTATTAAAAAAAAAAGAAAGTTTTTGTATCAAAGCTAATATTGACCGTTGTAACAATGTATATAAGGTATATGATAGACAATGTATATGATAAGTGTGTATATATTATATGAAAACAATGAAACATTGTACATTTTTGTCTCACTTTGTAGTTTAAAAGAAGTTTAAAAGAGCTGCTAAATATTGTTCACATCCATGTCCAGATGTTCATTTCCTAAAGATGGAACCCCTACGTCAGAAACTTTGTCTATCAGTGTACTCAACAACGACCGATTGATTTATTTATAATTTATTTATACGTTTTCTTGATTTCATCTTTGTCCAATAATAAAACAAATTCAAATTTTAATTCCCCAGAACTATAGGTTACATTTCTCCATCTGGATCAAATTTTCATTGCAGATTGCAGTAAGTCGAGATGAAACACATTAATGCGTCTCCTTCCCTCCCACCTCACCTCGACCACTGTTCAAGGAATTTGTCCAGATCCGTGTTCATCTCGATCCTGTGTTTACTTCGGTCAGTGTCGGCCTTCCTGCGTGGCTCCCTTCACATTCTGGATGAACTTTTCTGCCAACTCTTTTCTTTTTGTGAATTTGAGCCTGGCGGTTGATGCTGGTTAGAATTAGACTGTTCCTCATAACTTTAGGCTGGGTACTCTGAAAGTTAAATCAGGAGATCCATTAATAGGGATATGTAGTGATTGATAATGATCGTGGATATGTCGTGAATGGTAATGATGGGATACTGACTAAATGACAATAATGGGATATGTAGTGATTGACAATGATGGATACAAAAAACAAATGACAATGAGTGGGTATATGTATTGTGAATGACAATGGTGGGATATGTCGTGAATGGCAATAATGGGATACAAACCAAATGATCGTAATGATGGATCATGTAATGATATTACGTATTAATCGGATAAAAACTAATGACAACTGATGGTTCATTACGTAGTGAATGACAATGGTGTGGGGATATGAAGTGAATGACAGTAATTGGGTTATGTAGTCGAATAACAATGATGGGATATGTATGATAACAATGATTGATTATCGTAGTTGAACGTATAATGATCTACGGGATATGTTGAATGTCAATGAGCGGATACAGTCTTAATGACAATGATGGAATTATAAAGTGGCGAATGATAATGATGGGATATCTGGCTGAATGAGTGATGCTGGGATATGTAGTGATTGACAATGATAGGATATGTAGTGGAAGGCGACAATGATAAGGATCATGCAGTGATTAAAATATAATGGCATTGATTATTGATATTTCCTGCAATGACAATGATGGAATTATGTAGTGAATGATAATGATGGGATACTGACTAAATGACAATAATGGGATATGTAGTGAATGACAATGATGGGATATGTAGTGAATGACATCATACAGGTACTGACTAAATGACATCGATGGGATATGTAGGCGAATGATAACCAATGAAATAAGGCATTTAAATGTTAAGCAATGGAAAATTGATTAAAATGTCAATTATCGAAAATTAGGTCAATGTTTGAACATGGGATTAATGACAATACGATGAGAGTTCATCTTATCTCTAGCACTGAAAGATGATATAAATGTCAATGGGGGATAAATGGGATGAATGTCATTCATATCATAGAATATAAAGTGGAGTTAAGGAATGTGATTGTGGGCTGACTGGAAGTTTTGGAATGGGTTGAAGAGGAGGAATTGGTAGTTGAATTGCCTGGTGAGTAAGTTAATGGATAATTCTGGTGATGGTAGGAGTAAGCATGAATGGGTGAATTTCATGCTTAACATTATGATGACTGCTAGTTCACTTACTTCCCTGGATCTAGTCAGACGATCTGATATCGTTACCCCAGTCGGCCTGGGGCTGGAAGTCCATCCCATCGTAAGGGTAATGAAGAAGGCCACGCTCGCCGTCACGCTCGGCTGGTTTAAGGCCTTCTTCCGCCATATGAAGGTTGTCTGATGCTGCCGATCTGATCCGCGCTGGAGTCAGATACATTGATGTCTAGGTGATATACGAAACTTGAGAGTCAGACTACATTGATGTCTAGGTGATATACAAAACTTGAGAGTCAGACTACATTGATGTCTAGGTGATATACAAAACTCGAGAGTCAGACTACATTGGTGTCTAGGTGATATACAAAACTCGAGAGTCAGACTACATTGACGTCTAGGTGATATACAAAACTTGAGAGTCAGACTACATTGATGTCTAGGATATATAAAAACTTGAGAGTCAGACTACATTGATGTCTAGGTGATATACGAAACTTGAGAGTCAGACTACATTGATGTCTAGGTGATATACGAAACTTGAGAGTCAGACTACATTGATGTCTAGGTGATATACGAAACTTGAGAGTCAGACTACATTGATGTCTAGATGATATACGAAACTTGAGAGGCAGACTACATTGATGTCTAGGTGATATACAAAAATCGAGAGTCAAACTACATTGATGTCTAGGTGATATACAAACTGAGAGTCAGACTACATTGATGTCTAGGTGATATACAAAACTTGAGAGTCAGACTACATTGATGTCTAGGATATATAAAAACTTGAGAGTCAGACTACATTGATGTCTAGGTGATATACGAAACTTGAGAGTCAGACTACATTGATGTCTAGTGATATACAAAACTTGAGAGTCAGACTACATTGATGTCTAGGTGATATACAAAACTTGAGAAGTCAGACTACATTGATGTCTAGGATATATAAAAACTTGAGAGTCAGACTACATTGATGTCTAGGTGATATACGAAACTTGAGAGTCAGACTACATTGATGTCTAGGTGATATACAAAACTTGAGAGTCAGACTACATTGATGTCTAGGTGATATACAAAACTCGAGAGTCAGACTACATTGATGTCTAGGTGATATACAAAACTCGAGAGTCAGACTACATTGATGTCTAGGTGATATACAAAACTTGAGAGTCAGACTACATTGATGTCTAGGATATATAAAAACTTGAGAGTCAGACTCACATTGATGTCTAGGTGATATACGAAACTTGAGAGTCAGACTACATTGATGTCTAGGTGATATAAAACTTGAGAGTCAGACTACATTGACGTCTAGGTGATATACAAAACTTGAGTCAGACTACATTGATGTCTAGGATATATAAAAACTTGAGAGTCAGACTACATTGATGTCTAGGTGATATACGAAACTTGAGAGTCAGACTACATTGATGTCTAGGTGAGATATACGAAACTGAGAGTCAGACTACATTGATGTCTAGGTGATATACAAAAATCGAGAGTCAAACTACATTGATGTCTAGGTGATATACAAAACTTGAGAGTCAGACTACATTGACGTCTAGTTGATATACAAAACTCGAGAGTCGACTACATTGATGTCTAGGTGATATACAAAACTTGAGAGTCAGACTACATTGATGTCTAGGATATATAAAAACTTGAGAGTCAGACTACATTGATGTCTAGGTGATATACGAAACTTGAGAGTCAGACTACATTGATGTCTAGGTGATATACGAAACTTGAGAGTCAGACTACATTGATGTCTAGATGATATACGAACTTGAGAGTCAGACTACATTGATGTCTAGTTGATATACAAAACTCGAGTCAGACTACATTGATGTCTAGGTGATATACAAAACTTGAGAGTCAGACTACATTGATGTCTAGGATATATAAAAACTTGAGAGTCAGACTACATTGATGTCTAGGTGATATACGAAACTTGAGAGTCAGACTACATTGATGTCTAGGTGATATACAAAACTTGAGAGTCAGACTACATTGATGTCTAGGTGATATACAAAACTCGAGAGTCAGACTACATTGATGTCTAGGTGATATACAAAACTCGAGAGTCAGACTACATTGATGTCTAGGTGATATACAAAACTTGAGAGTCAGACTACATTGATGTCTAGGTGATATACGAAACTTGAGAGTCAGACTACATTGATGTCTAGGTGATATACGAAACTTGAGAGTCAGACTACATTGATGTCTAGGTGATATACGAAACTTGAGAGTCAGACTACATTGATGTTTAGGTGATATACAAAACTTGAGAGTCAGACTACATTGATGTCTAGGTGATATACAAAACTCGAGAGTCAGACTACATTGATGTCTAGGTGATATACAAAACTCGAGAGTCAGACTACATTGATGTCTAGGTGATATACAAAACTTGAGAGTCAGACTACATTGATGTCTAGGATATATAAAAACTTGAGAGTCAGACTACATTGATGTCTAGGTGATATACGAAACTTGAGAGTCAGATTACATTGATGTCTAGTGATATACGAAACTTGAGAGCCAGACACATTGATGTCTAGGTGATATACGAAACTTGAGAGGCAGACTACATTGATGTCTAGTGATATACGAAACTTGAGAGTCAGACTACATTGATGTCTAGATGATATACGAAACTTGAGAGTCAGACTACATTGATGTCTAGGTGATATACAAAACTTGAGAGTCAGACTACATTGATGTTCTAGGTGATATACAAAACTTGAGAGTCAGACTACATTGATGTCTAGGATATATAAAAACTTGAGAGTCAGACTACATTGATGTCTAGGTGATATACGAAACTTGAGAGTCAGACTACATTGATGTCTAGGTGATATACAAAACTTGAGAGTCAGACTACATTGATGTCTAGGTGATATAAACTTGAGAGTCAGACTACATTGATGTCTAGGATATATAAAAACTTGAGAGTCAGACTACATTGATGTCTAGGTGATATACGAAACTTGAGAGTCAGACTACATTGATGTCTAGGTGATATACAAACTTGAGAGTCAGACTACATTGATGTCTAGGTGATATACAAAACTCGAGAGTCAGACTACATTGATGTCTAGGTGATATACAAAACTCGAGAGTCAGACTACATTGATGTCTAGGTGATATACAAAACTTGAGAGTCAGACTACATTGATGTCTAGGATATATAAAAACTTGAGAGTCAGACTACATTGATGTCTAGGTGATATACGAAACTTGAGAGTCAGACTACATTGATGTCTAGGTGATATACAAACTTGAGAGTCAGACTACATTGACGTCTAGGTGATATACAAAACTTGAGAGTCAGACTACATTGATGTCTAGGATATATAAAAACTTGAGAGTCAGACTACATTGATGTCTAGGTGATATACGAAACTTGAGAGGCAGACTACATTGATGTCTAGGTGATATTTGAAACTTGAGAGTCAGACTACATTGATGTCTAGATGATATACGAAACTTGAGAGTCAGACTACATTGATGTCTAGTGATATACGAAACTTGAGAGTCAGACTACATTGATGTCTAGGTGATATACAAAACTCGAGAGTCAGACTACATTGATGTCTAGGTGATATACAAAACTCGAGAGTCAGACTACATTGATGTCTAGGTGATATACAAAACTTGAGAGTCAGACTACATTGATGTCTAGGATATATAAAAACTTGAGAGTCAGACTACATTGATGTCTAGGTGATATACGAAACTTGAGAGTCAGACTACATTGATGTCTAGGTGATATACAAAACTTGAGAGTCAGACTACATTGATGTCTAGGTGATATACAAAACTCGAGAGTCAGACTACATTGATGTCTAGGTGATATACAAAACTTGAGAGTCAGACTACATTGATGTCTAGGATATATAAAACTTGAGAGTCAGACTACATTGATGTCTAGGTGATATACGAAACTTGAGAGTCAGACTACATTGATGTCTAGGTGATATACAAAACTTGAGAGTCAGACTACATTGATGTCTAGGTGATATACAAAACTCGAGAGTCAGACTACATTGATGTCTAGGTGATATACAAAACTCGAGAGTCAGACTACATTGATGTCTAGGTGATATACAAAACTTGAGAGTCAGACTACATTGATGTCTAGGTGATATACGAAACTTGAGAGGCAGACTACATTGATGTCTAGGTGATATACGAAACTTGAGAGTCAGACTACATTGATGTCTAGATGATATACGAAACTTGAGAGTCAGACTACATTGATGTCTAGGTGATATACGAAACTTGAGAGTCAGACTACATTGATGTCTAGGTGATATACAAACTCGAGAGTCAGACTACATTGATGTCTAGGATATATAAAAACTTGAGAGTCAGACTACATTGATGTCTAGGTGATATACGAAACTTGAGAGTCAGACTACATTGATGTCTAGGTGATATACAAAACTTGAGAGTCAGACTACATTGATGTCTAGGTGATATACAAAACTCGAGAGTCAGACTACATTGATGTCTAGGTGATATACAAAACTTGAGAGTCAGACTACATTGATGTCTAGGATATATAAAAACTTGAGAGTCAGACTACATTGATGTCTAGGTGATATACGAAACTTGAGAGTCAGACTACATTGATGTCTAGGTGATATACAAACTTGAGAGTCAGACTACATTGATGTCTAGGTGATATACAAAACTCGAGAGTCAGACTACATTGATGTCTAGGTGATATACAAAACTCGAGAGTCAGACTACATTGATGTCTAGGTGATATACAAAACTTGAGAGTCAGACTACATTGATGTCTAGGTGATATACGAAACTTGAGAGTCAGACTACATTGATGTCTAGGTGATATACGAAACTTGAGAGTCAGACTACATTGATGTCTAGGTGATATACGAAACTTGAGAGTCAGACTACATTGATGTCTAGGTGATATACAAAACTTGAGAGTCAGACTACATTGATGTCTAGGTGATATACAAAACTCGAGAGTCAGACTACATTGATGTCTAGGTGATATACAAAACTCGAGAGTCAGACTACATTGATGTCTAGGTGATATACAAAACTTGAGAGTCAGACTACATTGATGTCTAGGATATATAAAAACTTGAGAGTCAGACTACATTGATGTCTAGGTGATATACGAAACTTGAGAGTCAGACTACATTGATGTCTAGGTGATATACAAAAATCGAGAGTCAAACTACATTGATGTCTAGGTGATATATAAAACTCGAGAGTCAGACTACATTGACGTCTAGGTGATATACAAAACTTGAGAGCCAGATTACATTGATGTCTAGGTGATATACGAAACTTGAGAGGCAGACTACATTGATGTCTAGGTGATATACGAAACTTGAGAGTCAGACTACATTGATGTCTAGATGATATACGAAACTTGAGAGTCAGACCACATTGATGTCTAGGTGATATACGAAACTTGAGAGTCAGACTACATTGATGTCTAGGTGATATACAAACTCGAGAGTCAGACTACATTGATGTCTAGGTGATATACAAAACTGAGAGTCAGACTACATTGATGTCTAGGTGATATACAAAACTTGAGAGTCAGACTACATTGATGTCTAGGATATATAAAAACTTGAGAGTCAGACTACATTGATGTCTAGGTGATATACGAAACTTGAGAGTCAGACTACATTGATGTCTAGGTGATATACAAAACTTGAGAGTCAGACTACATTGATGTCTAGGTGATATACAAAACTCTGAGAGTCAGACTACATTGATGTCTAGGTGATATACAAAACTCGAGAGTCAGACTACATTGACGTCTAGGTGATATACAAAACTTGAGAGTCAGACTACATTGATGTCTAGGATATATAAAAACTTGAGAGTCAGACTACATTGATGTCTAGGTGATATACGAAACTTGAGAGTCAGACTACATTGATGTCTAGGTGATATACGAAACTTGAGAGTCAGACTACATTGATGTCTAGGTGATATACGAAACTTGAGAGTCAGACTACATTGATGTCTAGATGATATACGAAACTTGAGAGGCAGACTACATTGATGTCTAGGTGATATACAAAACTCGAGAGTCAAACTACATTGATGTCTAGGTGATATACAAAACTCGAGAGTCAGACTACATTGATGTCTAGGTGATATACAAAACTTGAGTCAGACTACATTGATGTCTAGGATATATAAAAACTTGAGAGTCAGACTACATTGATGTCTAGGTGATATACGAAACTTGAGAGTCAGACTACATTGATGTCTAGGTGATATACGAAACTGAGAGTCAGACTACATTGATGTCTAGATGATATACGAAACTTGAGAGTCAGACTACATTGATGTCTAGGTGATATACGAAACTTGAGAGTCAGACTACATTGATGTCTAGGTGATATATAAAACTTGAAAGTCAAACTGTTCCCACTGTTGTTATGTATTCGATAAAAGTTTACAAGAAAACGTTTCATTTCTATAACAAATCAATCTTATAAATATCACTTTCTAGAGAATCAATCTTAGTAATATCACTTTACAGAGAATCAATCTTAGTGATATCACTTTGTAACTAACTATAAGCTTTGCGCTGAAACTCTTATTATGAATGAGTTACATTTTTTGTATTTGTCGTTTTAGTTATTTTAAAGATCTACACGTAAGTCCATTATTAGACTGACCCCATTATTAGACTGACCCAGTTAACAAAAAAATCTGTTCAAAATGTTTTACGATGGTTGTCTCTAGAATCTAAACAGAAAAACGAAAATGGAAAAAAATTTTAAAAATTCAAACAAAACCAAATTAGATTCATGATAAGCGAAGATCTCTACAGATTTAATTAATGATTCAGAGAGCTCGAAAAGCATTGATTGTCGGCAGGCGATCAGAATAGACAATCATAGCAACAAAACAATTATGGCGACAGATTCACTGAGCCATTGAGAAGAATGAAAGATTAGCTCAGTTGAGAGGGAGGTTGAATGTGTTGGAAAACAATAATAAAGAATACAGCGCTTAATGCGCCTATAGTGTATTGTTTGTTGTGTTTGTGAATTGTTTGTTGTATTTGTGAATTGTTTGTTGTGTTTGTGAATTGTTTGTTGTGTTTGTGAATTGTTTGTTGTGTTAGTGAATGTTTGTTGTGTTAGGGAATTGTTTCTTGTGTTTGTGAATTGTTTGTTGTGTTTGTGAATTGTTTGTTGTGTTTGTGAATTGTTTGTTGTGTTTGTGAATTGTTTGTTGTGTTTGTGAATTGTTTGTTGTGTTTGTGAATTGTTTGTTGTGTTTGTGAATTGTTTTTGTGTTAGTGAATTGTTTTTGTGTTTGTGAATTGTTTGTTGTGTTTGTGAATTGTTTGTTGTGTTTGTGTATTGTGTGTTGTGTTCGTGAATTGTGTGTTGTGTTTAACGATTGTTCTTTTCCTTTAATGACAATAAAAACTGAAAATCGTCCGTTGTCATAGGTAATATCGTACGTTACATTAAAGTATTTAACCTTTATTTAAAAATGTTTTATCAGTTGTCACTTTTAACTTCAGATCTGACATGATCGTTGTTATATTATAGCCCCATGGATAGTGCACATTAACAGAGATATTATGTTAATAAGACCTCGATATGTCTATTAAATAATAGATAGATAGATAGACAGACAGACAGACAGACAGACAGACAGATAGATAGATAGAGATATAGATAGATAGATAGATAGATAGATAGATAGATAGATAGATAGATAGATAGATAGATAGATAGATAGATAGATAGATAGATAGATAGATAGATAGATAGATAGATAGATAGATAGATGATAGATATACTTTTATACTCGTATCTTCATCTAATCGTTCTACTTATAAATCCAACTAATTGTTCTATTTGTATCTCCATCTAATTGTTCTACTTGTATCTCCATCTAATTGTTCTACTTGTATCTCCATCTAATTGTTCTACTTGTATCTCCATCTAATTGTTCTACTTGTATCTTCATCTAATTGTTCTACTTGTATCTTCATCTAATTGTTCTACTTGTAAATCCACCTAATTGTTCTACTTGTATCTCCAGCTTGTATAGGGCATTATGGTAGAGGATGTCGCCAGGCCTGTGGACGTTGCTTTGGTAACCAAACATGTGATCATGTGACAGGAAGCTGTTTAAAAGGCTGCGCCACAGGCTGAAGGGCCGCGTTGTAAACAAGGTGAGCTGTTAATGACGTCATTTTTAAAATATATGTATATAAATATCGAACAAAAAAAACATACAGTGAAGGAATCATGAGGCCATACAACTGGGAAATAATTTTTAACCAATCACACAACGACATAATTAACATTAGAAAGACAGGGCAAATGAAGACAGTCTACAACATAGATATATGGTCTACAACATAGATATATGGTCTACAGCATGGATATACGGTCTACAACATAGATATATGGTCTACAACAATAATATATGGTCTACAACAATATTATATGGTCTACAACTGGTATATCACAGGATAAGAAAAGAAATATTGAGCACTAGGCCGAGAATTCTATAAATACATGGGGACACTAGGACGACGAATTCCACAAATTCATGAAGGGACAAGGCCACGATATTTGGGAGGAAATAAGAAGAGGTACCTACCAGTGACTTATTGCACAAGATTTAATAGCTATATGACACTGGGGGTAGGGGTCCATCGGCTTGGGAGCCCCAGGCTGTTGTCTAGTGTTCCTGTTCAAAAAACTGCTCTAGGGTTAAACAGGCTGTCATTTTCTTAATGAAAATTATGAACCAATTGTTACTAATAAAAGGCAGGGGACGAATGGTCGCGGTAACTCACTGTCGACCTGAAGGTATCTGGTTCGATCTCCGGTGAGGACCAAGGAAATTTTTCAGGTCTTGGCTCAAGTTCCCGATTTATATCCCATGATGCCCTCTATGGCACTATCAGCTATGGTGGGGGATGAAAGAAGGGCACCGCAACAACCGTCCCACACACACACTAAGAAAGTCCGTGGGTCGGATAGTTGGAAGGGGCGGGAGTTTAAATATATCTTATATAAATTTACTTCAAAATAAAATGCGCTGGCTTCACTTGGCGCAGGCTGTATCAAATAGCCAAATCAAACAGTCAAACTGTTGCATAGAGAGAGATGAGCTTGTTAGTATTCTTGAAATTCAGCCATGATATCTGTTTAAATGCAATGAGTTACTTCATGACATAAACGAGGCTAACCAGTTTGCAAAACTTAACGAGTAATCGAGACCTTCGGTGTATTGTGACATTCGTTTAATAAAGAAGCGTCCCATAATTATAACATACGTGAATTGGCCTTTACTGTCATTACGTTAACATTAACAAATTTTATATAAACATCGTTTTAAAATTGGATTAATATTGTAGGCCTGCTGTTGATTAAAGGGGAGTAAACGATGAAATATACCTTTTCATCAAATTACTGTCCTTGAATATTTTTTACATGCTCATTATTATAAATCAATTTTGCCCATTATAAGCTTATTATAAATAAATTTATGATTATTTCAACTATAAAATTAATTACTTTTTACTTATTATTTTTTTTTGAGGGGGTTGTCCTTAAATCTTGTAACTCACTTTTTCAACCTGTTATAATTGAGTGAGAAGACTCAAAGTTGGCAACACTCGTAAATTCTACATGACCATAAACGAATGATTAACATTAGGAAGCAAATTTCTGTTTTTAGTAATTCTTACAATGGGAAATAATTGCCCATTAGATTAGCATTTACAAAACTAATGTATTACAGTTTTAGGAGCATATATGATCGAAATAGTGAACGTTTGTTTCAGCCTTAGAACTCGCTAAATTAATGTAATTCCTTTATTTTTATTAAATTGTTCAAAAACAATACCAAGTTTAATTACATCAAAATTAAAATGTATCACATCAAACAAGTAAGAAAAAAAAATTTTAAAAGGGTGAAAAATGCCCAAAAAAGTAAAATAATAACTCATTACTTCATATAAATATAATGTACTAACATTAAAAGCGTGCGGGATACACCAAAATGAAATAATTATGTCTTCACATAAGTTGATAAAATTTAGTAACGTTAACTTTTACACATGCTTGTATGATATAATGTTGCGCATTTATTTTTTTTTTATAAAATCTCTATTTTTAAAAAGTTTTTTTTAATCAAATTTGAAGTTATATATCTCCATTTAAAAATGCTATATTGAAATATGAATTGCTCTGCTTTCATATGCCAATGTCCATGTTATGTGTGACGTAACTCTTCTGTATTTTCTATATTTAAGCTTGTGATCCGGGTACCTATGGAGTTGAATGTATACGTCAGTTTTACCATTGCCTTGACAACGACACCATGTGACCCCACGACCGGCCAATGTCCTTGGCGGTGTGCGCCTGGGTGGCGAGGACCTCGTTGTGACACGGGTAAGAATAGACTGGACCGCCGCAATGGGGTTGCAGCCCGAACACACCTTTTGGGGGACCCTGACCTCATTGGGGTCGCAAGACTAGTTGGCGGAAGACCTGAAAGGGTTTGACTTACATCGTGTGCGAGTGGACAGGTAGACTAACAGACAGACAGACGGGGACGGATGTCGACCTGAAGGTACTGCCTGGTTCGAAGGAAAATTTTCATGGAGTCATGGCTAAAGTCCCCGCTATATCTCCCGTAGTGCCTTCATGGCCATTGCACTATCGTCTATGGTGGGGATGGAAAGAAGGGTCATTATAAATACCGTCCCATTTGTGGTTTATAGGATCTAAGAGATTTCATCTCATCCTTACAGGGACTTCACACACTAGCAGACAGACAGGTAGAGTAACAGACAGATAGGTAGAGAATGTGATGAGTATGTTTGGATCACAGTGAATGATCGATTGTTTCATTGAATTACCAGATTGATTCATTGTTTTGAATTATTTATTTATTGGTTGACTGATTTAATCATTGGTTGACCGGTTGATTCATTGAGTGACCGATTTATTTATTGTTTGATTTATTGGTTGACTGATTTATTCGTTGGTTAAATGGTTGATTCACTAGTTCATTGGTTGACTGATTCTTTGGCTGGATGATTGATTATTTCTATTTCTATTATTTCTATTTCTATTATTTCTATTTCTATTATTTCATTTCTATTATTTCTCTATTTTTCTCTGCCAACTCAGACTGCGATCCTGGCTACCACGGTCAGAGCTGTGAGTTTCGTTGTGGTCACTGCCTTGACCGATCTATATGTGATGCAGTCACTGGACTGTGTCCGTACGGCTGTAGTGCTGGCTATGAAGGACTCTTCTGTATAAAAGGTAAGCCACAGAGTGTGAGCTATGATATAAAGTCATACATTTAGAATAATAATAACCAAGCTATGGCCTAATTATAATACAAAAGGAATTGATTGGATCAATTATCAATTATCAAAATTAACAGTTTTATGATATGGCCATCGGTAATTTTTACTGAGTTACAATTAAGTCATCAAATATCAATAATAACTGTGTTTTATGATCTCATCAAATATCAATAACAACTGTGTTTTATGATCTCATCAAATATAGACCAAGTGGTATTATCCAGCCATCAAATTTCAATGTTTAACTTTTTTTAAAATATTACTATTCAATATGTTGTATGATCTAGCCAGCAATATGCAATATATTTGACTAGCCACAAAATATGTTTAACTAATTTATGATCTAGTCATCAAATATCGAGATTGAATATTTATTATTCATTCATTATCAAGAATAAATGAGTTATTATCAATAATAAATATTGACTCACTTATGATCTAGTCACCAATTATCAAACTCTTGACCTCAACAGTGACGATCCCCCCCAACCCCCCACCCCCCAGAGCTCTAGACTACAAAGTTATCAGCAAGCATCACCACTTTTAAATGTCCACAGAATGTATATCAGGCAAGTGGGGTCCTAACTGCCAGCACCAGTGTGGTCACTGCCATAACTCAGCCTGCGACAGGATCACGGGTCAGTGTGACTATTCGGGCTGTGACCCGGGATGGTATGGAGAAACGTGTATGACAGGTCAGTTCTTTGACCAGTTCACTAGGAGAATTCATTCCAGTTTATATGTGTTGACTCTGGTTAATAATAAATTCTGCATTATTCGCATTGCCCTGCCACTAGCATGTAATCCGTTTATACGAGAGACTCTTTAACTATCTGGCCTCGTGTGTGGAGGTAGTGCAGCGGTTCTCAGCGACTGTACCCTAAAGTATGTCCGAAAGTATGTCCGAAAGTGTGTCCGAAAGTATGTCCGAAAGAATGTCCGAAAGTATGTCCGAAAGTATGTCCGAAAGAATGTCCGAAAGTTTGTCCGAAAGTATGTCCGAAAGTATGTCCGGAAGAATGTCCGAAAGTATGTCCGGAAGAATGTCCGAAAGTATGTCCGAGGGTACGCCTCACACGTAAGTTCGAGAATAAATGTAATAATTTTCATAATGGAATGCTCTTGCCTTTATAATGCGATACTTGGGCACACGGTTTTAAACGAAATGTATATGTCGCTACGTATTCCTGCATAACCTTTCCCCGTACCCCACGGGGTAAGCGTTGAGGCCCACGGAGGTAGCGCGTGCCAGGTTCTGTCATAGCCGAGTAGGACAGACCTATATAAATGATTATGTCCCGTCACAACCATTCCAAAAAGAAAAAAACCAATTATATAAACTGAATAGTCGTCTCCTTCTTTTCCACGTTTTAAGTCGGATATAACTTTTGAAGAAGACCGGATATAACTTTTGAAGAAGACCGGATATAGCTTTTGAAGAAGACCGGATATAACTTTTGAAGAAGACCGGATATAACTTTTGAAGAAGACCGGATATAGCTTTTGAAGAAGACCGGATATAACAAAAATTGAAAGCTCGTGAGCCGGATGGTCAAAAGTTTACTGCGTTCATTGTAAATACTTTTATTTAATTTTATGGTTCTTACCTTTACTGTGCATTTTTAGCGGTAGATCTCTTCTGTAGTTGTAACTATATGTTTGTTTATATTAGTTCACCATTATATCTCACCCCTAGATTACCAATGCAGCTATTGTAACTATATGTTTGTTTATATTAGTTCACCATTATATCTCACCCCTAGATTGTACCAATGGTTGTAACTATATGTTTGTTTATATTAGTTCACCATTATATCTCACCCCTAGATTGTACCAATGGTTGTAACAATATGTTTGTTTAATTAGTTCACCATTATATCTCACCCCTAGATTGTACCAATGGTTGTAACTATATGTTTGTTTATATTAGTTCACCATTATATCTCACCCCTAGATTGTACCAATGGTTGTAACAATATGTTTGTTTAATTAGTTCACCATTATATCTCACCTCTAGATTGTAGTCCTGGTACATATGGCAGCAACTGTCTGAAGGCATGTGGGGCCTGCAGCTCCCCGTGTAACGTGACAGACGGCGCGTGCCCGTCCAGATGTTTGCCTGGGTGGGATGGAACTGCCTGTACCTCTAGTATGTGAGCGATCAATCTTTAGTCTTGATTTTTATCATATCCAGTTATCGATGTCCACTCATCGATCAGTTATTGATTATTAGATGTATCCACTGTACAGGATCAGTGGCGTAGCGAGCTTAACTCAACCCCTAGGCACGTTACCTTTTTAGCGCCCCCCCATTCGAAAACCAAATAATATTATATGTAAAATATATCACTTGGCGCCCCTTTGTGAGTAGCGCCCTGGGCATGATGCCCCCTTGCCCACCCCTCGCTACGCCACTGTACAGGGTGGCCCAAAAGTAGGTTAACAGTTATTAAATGTGTGCCGCACTGTGTGTCAGAGTGTCCTGGAGAAATTTAAAGAATGTCGCAATGTTGATGGAGGACATTTTGAGCATCTGGGAGATTAAATTGTTTATGTTAAAATGTAGAACAAATTTCTCGCTGTTCTACTGTCGAATTTTTAAATAAACAGTCAACGTGATAACTGTAAACCTACTTTTGGGCCAACCTGTATGTTTCAGATAAGATTCACTCAAATGGTATTGTTTGAATTTCTAATTATTCGGGTTTCAATTTTTTTCCTTTTATAAACGATAAAGAAACAATAATTGTTCCACCCAACATAAAAAAAAACACGATTTAAAAAAAAAAAAAAGTTTGCTTCCGGTCAAAGCCGTCATTAATGTCCATGCTTACGTTTATCAATCACTCTGCCGCCTTAGTGGAAGTGGGGGGGGGGGGTGAAATCTGACTGGGAATCTCAGATTCTACATTCGAATTCAAAATCAAAATTCAAATTACATGTATAATCATACAACATTGATAAATCCATTGCTGGATCCCTACAAAAACTCGGTTATTTACATTATTTTGCTGCAGACGTGGAATGGCACCATGTTGTATTGTGTTAAGAGACACGTAAGGAATCAGAATATTAGTTCTAGAAATAGTTTCTAAATTGTTAAAGTTTCGAATCAGATTTTTAATTAAAATTAAACTATTAATGCGTCCGTTAAATTGTCTTCAAAAACTAGATATTTTGTCTTACTTTCGTGCCTCTGGTCGAGACCTGTATCTACCATACATAAAAGTACATTGGTCAAGGCCTGTATCTACCGCATATAAGTACACTGGTCAAGGCCTGTATCTACCGTATATTAGTACATTTCTAGTGCGTCACTGTATACCAGACATCTTTTAAAATATAGAATTGAGAGACTTGTATCCTGTTCATTTATAACTTTATTAATTTGTTTTTTCAGGTTGCAGCAACAGAACTTATGGTTTAGGTTGCCAGTTGTCGTGTGGCAAATGTGCTAACAATGAACCGTGTCATCATGTTACCGGATATTGCCTTCAAGCATGCGCAAGGGGATACGAGAGGCCTTTCTGCAATCTACGTAAGACAACAGATTCATTTAAAGGGCTAGCTTAAACTTACATATGTTTGACCTTTGACCACAACAAAGATTTGTTTAATGTACTCTTTGTTTCTTGTTACTGTAGGTACCCGGTCTGACATGATGGGTAAGCCTAATTTACTGACCCTGCTGGTCTCATGCATGGTCATCTTCTCAGTGACCATCATTGCCGTGACTGTATGTCTGGTGGTCAAGTGGCGGCAGGTCAACATGGTGGTCAAACCGAAACTACCTAAACCGCCTTACCAACAAACTGTTGTATAGTAGAAATATTATAAAACACCTCATTGCCTCAAAATAAAATTATAACAAATTAAAAAGAGCTTTTTTTTGTTTTTTGTTGTTTAAAATTACTAATAGACAGATCGTCAAATACCCAAGCAAGTTAATTTATAAATTACTTATAGACAGATCGTCAAATATCCATGCAAGTTAATTTATAAATTACTAATAGACATAAATTACTAATAGATCGTCAAATACCCATGCAAGTTAATTTATAAATTACTTATAGACAGATCGTCAAATACCCATGCAAGTTGATTTATAAATTACTTATAGACAGATCCTCAAATACCCAAGCAAGTTAACTCAAAAACTACTTATAAACGACAAATCATCAAATACCCAATCAAGTTAAATCGTCACTTACTTATAGAGGAGAGATCGTCAAATAGCCTAACAGCTCAAATTAACAGCCGAAATTCAAGTACTATTGAATTAGTCAAATGTTTGCAGTTTAAATCACTCATCCGGTACTCAATCGTGTCTCAACCTTATTATTTTAAATGAGTTGATTTGTCGCCCCCAAGTATAGACCAATCAATGTGTCAACATTCACTCATCAATTATACGGTCGATAGAAAAAAGAAAATGATTCAACTAAAAACTGTATTCCACTCGAATAAACTTCATACTTCGCTCAAAATACACACTTCATTTTTCCACAATAGTCTATAAAAAAAAACTATTTCAACACGATACATTTAAAAAGTTTCTATCAAAGAGTTTATTCTCTACTCCGGTATAAATGTAGATTTAAAAAAAAAACATAAAAAAATATACAAAAATCCATATTTCTTGAAAAGGTGGTTGGTTTAGCCTTAGCAAGTATATGATAGGTCAGCTCCTGATATGATTACGTCATATGAATGGCAGAATATTAAAAACACCAACATATCTTGTGATTTATGGGCATCTCACTGCTTTATGTTTCATTCAAACTTTCAGATGATGGGCTCACAAATTGCTTTCATTATTAAATTTATACAAACAACAGTTCGCCGTATCTTTCGGTATGATAATAAAAGATCTCCCGCATATTACCCGAAGATTGGCACACAACTTCGTAAAACAATGTAGAAAAAAAAAATGTCATATACAAAATGTAACCACAAAAATTAGTAAACACAATGGATGACCTGTGTAAAACACTACTATTAAAAAAACAGAAAGTTTTTGTATCAAAGCTAATATTGGCCGTTGTAACAATGTATATAAAGTATATGATAGACAATGTATATGATAAGTGTGTATATATTATATGAAAACAATGAAGCATTGTACATTTTTGTCTCACTTTGTAGTTTAAAAGAAGTTTAAAAGAGCTGCTAAATATTGTTCACATCCATGTCCAGATGTTCATTTCCTAAAGATGGAACCCTACGTCAGAAACTTTGTCTATCAGTGGTCAACAACGACCAATTGATTTATTTATAATTTATTTATACGTTTTCTTGATTTCATTCGTCAATAATAAAACAAAATTCAAATTCTAATTCCCCAGAACTTCTCGGTTACATTTCTCCATCTGATCAAATTTCATTTCAAGACGCAGTAAGTCGAGATGGCCCGTTAATTACAGTCTCCTCTCCCCCCTCCCTCATGACCCTCTGTTCAAAAGGAAGTGTCCAGATCTGCGTCCATCTCATCCTCGTGTTTACTTCGGTCAGTGTCGGCGCTACTCGTGGCTCCCTTCACATTCTGGATGTCCTTCACGGCAAACTCTTTTCTTTTGTGAAGCTGAGCCTGGCGGTTGATGTTGGCCAGAATAAGACGTTCCTCATAACTTAGGCTGGACCTGCAAGTACAATCAGGAGAACCATTAATGGGATATGTAGTGAATGGCAATGATGGGATATGTCGTGAATGACAATGATGGGATACTGACTAAATGACAATAATGGGATATGTAGTGATTGACAATGATGGGATACAAAACAAATGACAATGATGGGATATGTAGTGAATGACAATGGTGGGATATGTCGTGAATGGCAATGATGGGATACAAACCAAATGACAATGATGGGATATGTAGTGTATGACAATGATGGGATACAAAACAAATGACAATGATGGGATATGTAGTGAATGACAATGGTGGGGATATGAAGTGAATGACAGTGATGGGATATGTAGTGAATAACAATGATGGGATATGTAGTGAATAACAATGATGGAATATGTAGTGAATGACAATGATGGGATATGTAGTGAATGTCAATGAGCGGATATGGCCTAAATGACAATGATGGGATATGTAGTGAATGATAATGATGGGATATGTGGTGAATGACAATGCTGGGATATGTAGTGAATGACAATGATAGGATATGTAGTGAATGACAATGATAGGATATGTAGTGAATGGCAATGATGGGATATGGCCTGAATAACAATGATGGAATACGTAGTGAATGACAATGATGGGATACTGACTAAATGACAATAATGGGATATGTAGTGAATGACAATGATGGGATATGTAGTGAATGACAATGATGGTATACTGACTAAATGACAATGATGGGATATGTAGTGAATGACAATAATGAAATAAGGCATGAATGTTAGCAATGGAAAATTGATTAAATGTCAATTATCGAAAATTAGGTCAATGTTTGAATATGGGATTAATGACAATGATGAGAGTTCAACTTATCTCAGTAATGAAAGATGATATAAATGTCAATGGGGATAAATGGAATGAATGTCATTCATATCATAGAATATAAAGTGAGTTAAGGAATGTGATTGTGGGCTGACTGTAAGTTTTGGAATGTGGGTTGAAGAGGAGGAATTGGTAGTTGAATTGCCTGGCGAGTAAGTTAATGAATAATTGGTGATGGTAAGTCAGTAAGAATGGGTGAATTTCATGCTAACACAATGATGACTGCCAGATACTTACTTCCTGGATCTAGTCAGACGATCTGATATCGTTACCCCGTTGGCCTGGGGCTGAAGTCCATCCACCGTCATGGGTATGAAGAAGGCCACGCCTCCGTCACGCTCGGCTGGTTTAAGGCCTTCTTCATACAGCTGTTGTCTGATGCTGCCGATCTGATCCGCGCTGAGGGTCAGCACCTGGGGGGTGTACGCGTCCCGCGTGGGTGTGGCCCTTTCCTCCAGCGGGGAATCATCGCCCCAGCACGGTCGGTTGGAGTCAGGGCGTGTCGACAGTCTCTCTGTGGAGCACGTCTCCAGGTTTGTCCTGCTGGCGCTTTCTTCGGTGGCGCTCTGTGACGCGGTCACGAGGACCTCACAGCTGGCGCTGGCTCCATCGGCCGTCTTCTTGGCGCATAGGTCAGAAGCATGCGGGCCATCTCCAAAGCCCAGCTGCGGACAGTCTACAGAGAATGCGGTCACTCTCAGGTCAGTGGCTGACTGACACTCGTTGACGTCTACCTCACGAACTATATCAAAGTAAACAACATCATACATTCAAGGCATCAACATTGGATTCCCATTACTGCATACAACTAAGTTAAAGGATTTTGTTTTCTTATCCTTAGACATCTGTTCTTCAAAATTCAATTCAGTTAAAATCACTCAACTAAATTTTAAAATGGTCTAAATCTATCAGCTTTGTCAACTAAATCTATTTGTCGTTGAATATATGAAATGTGTGTCAACATTATACAAATGTCAGATTGTGGTTAAATTATTTTAAAAAAAAACAAAAAAATCTGAGGCCCTCTAATATCCAGCTCCACTATTTTGTTCTGTCTCTATAAACTTCTCTTCTTTAATCTTTCTATACTGCACAGCGATTGATTCCCATACCTTATTGTGCACAACATCCGATTACTTTACATGTATTACCAAAATACGACCTATGTATAGCACAACTATTTACTGCTCTTATATGATCAGAAAGAGGCGATGGGGTTGGATAGGTCACAAGGCAGGCACTGAGATGGAACCCCCCAAGGTAAACGAAGAGAGGGCGCCCAAAAACACCTGGCGTCGAGACCTGGAAGCGGACACCATAAAGATGGAACCAGCTGAAGAAGATGGCAAAGGACAGAGGAGTCTGGAGATCTGTTGTTGGTGGCCTATACCCTGCCATGGGTGAAGGGCAATGAATGAAGGGATATGTAAGGCCAAAGAACCTTAATCTCTTTTTTTTTAATTACTGCCCTATTCAGAAAGATCATCCGCAAAGTTAAAATATTGTATGTATTGCCTTCAAAGTTAAAATATTGTATTTATTGCCTTCAAAGTTAAAATATTGTATGTATTGCCTTCAAAGGTAAAATATTGTATTTATTGCCTTCAAAGTTAAAATATTGTATTTATTGCCTTCAAAGTTAAAAAATTTTATGTATTGCCTTCAAAGTTAAAATATTGTATTTATTGCCTTCAAAGTTAAAAAATTGTATTTATTGCCTTCAAAGTTAAAATACTGTATTTATTGCCTTCTGTTATTTCTGAATACTTACTACCCGTACTTTTTTTCAACAAGCCTCTATCCCGATGTAAACATTAAAATGTAAATCTCCTATTGTACACTCACCTGACTGACCAGTCCACTGCTCACCACAGTCCAGTCTTTCTTGTTTGAAACAGATAGGGCTGAGTCGTACGCTGTGGTCAGGGCGGTCAAATCGAACGTCATTGTTGTACTGTTTTGGACTGCTTCTGTCCCCACTTGAACTTGGTCTAATTGTACTTGATCGTGGTCGAGACGAGCCGGAACCGGGTCTAGATTGTGAGTCGGCGTGTTTGCCTGAACCGGGGCGAGAGTGTGGCCTGCATTGGGAGGAGTCGGCGTGTTTGCCTGAACCGGGACGAGAGTGTGGCCTGCATTGGGAGGAATCGGTGTGTTTGCCTGAATCAGGTCGGGGCGTGGGTAAGAACACTTCAGATTTTGAAGAGGGCTGTTTCGCTGAAAATGGCCGTGCGGTCATTGACGATGTACCGCTGATTGGGGGTAGTTTCATTGCACCACTTGGCTGAAGACTTTGGTTGCCGAGCGGGTACAACACATTCGCGGATATTGGTCGCGTCTTGCTGGCGTTGGATAACAGACTTACCGGTGCATACAGTTTCTCTGAATTCGGTCTGCAGCGTGAGTAAGTATGCTCGAGCTCTATGTTTTGTTCCAGTCGAATAGAACTTGTTTTAGACATGATCGCTGTTGGTTCCTGGCCGCTCGCCCAAGTAGATGACTCGCTTTGTCCGACAGGTATGAAGTGCTGGCTCGCTGCAGGTGTGATTTGATGGGATGACGTGCGCTGCAAGTTGTCTTGACTTCTTGGACTCAACTTCTCAAGGGGTGAGATAGGACGACACTTTTCGATAATTCCTTCTTCTCTATGTGATGATGTAGTCGAAGTGGTAGACTTACACCCAGGGACAGGGCACGGCTGGGGCGTTGTCTGTCTTGACTTACACCCGGAAACGGGGCGGGACTGAGGCGTTGATTGTCCCGACTTACACCCAGAGTCTAAGACGGGGCGGGACTGGGGCGTTGGCTGTTTTAACATACTGTCGAGGACGGTTTGTGACTGGGACATTGATGGTCTAGACAAACGCCTAGAGCCAGGTCGTGATAGTGGAGTTGTTTGCCTTGATCTGCTTCCTGAGACTGGTCGTGAATGAAGTGAGTCACTTTTGTGCAGAGAATTCCTAGAACTGCTCAATAAATGTTCCGACCTAAACTGGCTGTTGTTTTCTGTAGAAACAGTATGATGGACAGAATGGTGACTTCTTTCTTTATCACCAATGGATTTTCCCGAACTGCAACGGGAAGTTCTGCTGGACTGTGGCTCACACGCACACTGCTCATGAAGAACTTCATACCCTATACTTTCTTCTTTAATAGGGGACATAGTTCGGAACTCATAGTCAGACAACTGTTCACACATGTTCCCCGTGTAACTATGACACAAAGCGTTATTCAAATCATCTCCTGCGGAAAAATTAAACCTGCTGAAATCATGATTAGCGTCGGGCCAGGTAACCATACAGTCAGAGTGGAACGAGGCCGTTTCGGGGAAGTTAGGAACAGAGGGGGTCGGACCAGGGAATTGGGCGTCCTCGCGGATGTCAGAGATATTGACGACTTTGTTTTGTCCACTCTGCAGCTCTCCATCGCCTTCTTCACACGCTGACTCTTGCAAGTTACTCATTGATGGAGCTGGCAGTGGTTCTTTGATTTCATCAACACCAAACGTACGATACAGTTCTTCCACATCTTCTTGAGTGTGGACGGAATGTGCGCTTGCGTTGGCAAAACACATCTCTACAGACTGGCTCTGTGATGCTGGTTGACTGTTTTTTTCCAAGTCACCTGTCCTGTCTAAAAGCTGCACTGGACACGTGTCGTTGTCATCAAATGAATGATCCCGGATGTTTTCTTTAGAAGAAGACGTGGATATGAACCCGGCATAACATTTCTCCGACAACCTTTCAGCCACCATGTCTAAATCAAGTCTACCCCTCTCGAAACCATCTTCGTTAGTCTCGGGAGCTGATTGCTCTATGAAAGGATCGTCAGCCTCTGTTGCTGCTTCCGGAACAGGCTCATCTTTTTCGGAAGCTATCTCAACCATCTCCGGGGCTGGTTCGTCTGTCTCGGAAGACGCCCTAGCTGTCTCCCAAACACACGATCTCTGATGACCAACAGCTAGACAACCTTTCGTGGACACTGAAAGCTCCTCTGGCAAGTGTTCAGCAATCGAAACATCTAATGCGCTCTGTCTCTTATGCACTGCAGGGTGGTCCGCTGATTTAGGGCTCGGGTTCACGATCTGAAGATCCACCAGCTTATCGTATTCCGGAGATGGACTTCGCGCATCACAACAAATATCTTGTTCGATTATATCCACCTGCTGTGACTCTGTGTCCACCACCGGCTGGAGTAGTCTGTCGGCCGTGTTTGACTTAGCTTGCTCCTTTTGGCTCTCTGCCGCCTTCTTGCTCGCCACTTTGGCGCCAGATTTCCGGAAAGATTTAAACGGAGAACACGAGACGTTTGTGCCCGTAAGAAATAAGCAAGACAGTCGCCTAAACCTATGGTGCTCTGATGGTAATGGGGGCTGCCTTCTCTCTGCTAATGGCAAATGTGGAGCGAATCTCACCTTTTCACTGTTTTCGACATCAATCTGATGACTATTGTCTTTACCTGCTTCGGAGAAGGCACTGGCATCGCTTGTGTTAGAGCAGTCTGTCCTGGCCGGCCGAATGGGATAGGGCTCTTCGTCACTGTCGTAGAAGGGCGCTGATTTATCACTCGGCGCCTGGGTAGCATGTTGGTGTTTATCTGCATCTTGGTTTGACGTATTCGCACTGGTTGGCTTGCCAAGTTCCGTGACAGTGTCGGGTATGGAATCCACATTGAGGGGTTTCGTAGTTTCGCCGATATCAACATTATCCACTTGGTTCTTCTTCGTTACGTTGTCATTTATGTTCCCCTGTACACTGCCGTCCCTGTTGCCATCCGGGTCACTGGGTTTTGTCTTACCACGTCTTTTTGACAACGGTTTTACAACCGCTGACCCCATATCAAAATAATGCTAAGACCACCAGAGACGCGGAGGCCTTTTACAACCATAAGAACGTCAGGAATGTAAGACCTCTAAAAAGTGTACCCAACTATTTTCGTTATGCGCTGAGTTTCATGGCCAGGTAAATTTATATCGGCTATAACAGCTCGTTGATGAGAACACTCGCGGACAGCGCTGGATCTTACCAAACGATTTATCCACATTATAAATAGAAATACGTTACCTGTAGTTTATTGTGTGCGATTTGAAGGTTTACATTAAAGAGGCGGAAGGACGGTGACGTCATTACTAGACTAAATAAAGGGTTAAATTAACAATCAATCCTCGGGTTAGAGAGTTTCTTGAACAAAGTTGTTTAAAATAAACTTTGGTTTTGAAATCTTGAATGTTTATATCTGTGGTCTGTAAAGTGTAATGAAAATAATCTCGTTTACTTTAAAAATAATGTAATGAAAGATAGCGAAACAATTATGCCTGTATTTCCAAAATATGTCTCATTAATAATATTACTTTCTAAAGGGACTTTTTTTATAACGAAGTTGTTTGTTTGTTTATTTGGTTGTTTTTTTTAAAGCTCTGGGGAATAAAATTGTTTTTCATTATAATCTCCATCTCATGCATCTCTGATAATTTCTATAAATATTAGTATAATTTTAATCATTTTTACATTTTATAACATTTTTATAAAAGTTGTTTTTTTTTTATTCATTTTTTGTTTAAGTTGATTGTTTGTTTTTTACCGTCCTTTTTGGTAGAAAGACACGCAAAATTGTAGTCAGATTATTTACAATAAAGAATTGAAACAGACCCGATACAGAGGCCGAGTCTTAACAAGAGGCGGATTGAAACAGACACGATACAGAGGCCGAGTCTTAACAAGAGGCTGATTGAAACAGAAGCGATACAGAGGCCGAGTCTTAACAAGAGGCAGAGTCTTGGGCGAGAGTAAACGGAATTACTTTCAGATGCTCCGCATTTCGTAAAGCGGCGCGTCGGACGAACTTTACAAATGCGAACTCTTTAAAAGTCGAACAACATATTTTATTATTAATTAGTAGTCCATAATAATGGTGCTACACCATTATGTGTGTCTGGTTCACTTATATATATATATATATATATCAAAATATTCAGAGATAAACATCAACTTACTGTTTTAAACGATTATTACAGTGGAATATATAAACTTGCATAATACGTTATTTGCCAAGCAAACATTACTTTCATCTATGTTTCGATGCTGTTCAGGTATTCCTCTACTGATAGGCGTCTAAACCATTGTACATCAAATTTGACAGAATTTCATTGAAAATTTGAGTCGATGTTTCTGTAAACCTACAGCTATTTTGATTTGTTTACCGACGCGTAAAATTGTAGCAAGTCCTGCTCCCACCTTCATAGGACTGAAATTTAGATATCCAAATTTTTTTTTTAAATGCCTCATAATACTAACATGCTTTGAAATTCGAACATATTGCATGATATTTCTGTGTTATTGTATTTTTTAGAACTTTCCGCAGGCCCCGCATATAGTACTTGCCAGAGACACGCAAATGATTTCACCATAGGCCCCACTTCACCCTAGCCTCCATTTCACACTAGGCCCCACTTCATCCTAGCCTCCATTTCACCCTAGGCCCCACTTCATCCTAGCCTCCATTTCACCCTAGGCCCCACTTCATCCTAGCCTCCATTTCACACTAGGCCCCACTTCACCCTAGCCTCCATTTCACCCTAGACCCCACTTCATACTAGCCTCCATTTCACCCGAAGCCCCACTTCACCATAGCCTCCATTTCACCCTAGGCCCCACTTCATCCTAGCCTCCATTTCACCCTAGGCCCCACTTCATCCTAGCCTCCATTTCACCATAGGTCCCACTTCACCCTAGCCTCCATTTCACCCGAGGCCCCACTTCACCCTAGCCTCCATTTCACCCTAGGCCCCACTTCATCCTAGCCTCCATTTACCATATGTCCCACTTCACCCTAGACCCCACTTCAACCTAGGCCCCACTTCACCCTAGGCCCCACTTCACCCTAGGCCCCACTTTATCCTAGGCTCCATCTCACCCTAGGCGCCACGTACTGCTAATGTTGCCTCTGTTTAAACTCTCAAAGTACATTAAAACATTTCAAAATACATCATGATTTTGATGTCTTAGATGTTACCTTGCCATGTGACGGGTACGTCTTCCCTATTCACAGTTCCTACAGTAATAACAATGATCTTTTTTTTTATATATGGACTAGAGATTGTCAGCATAGCATGAGACAGACAATGTGTGGGTTACACACAGGTAGGGGATTGTGCCCCTTGAATCTGATTGTACTGTGATATATGACTGAATGATGTCCCTTGAATTGAACTTTTACCAATGATATATGAGTGGAAGATAGTTTCAGAGTTGTTTATTTAACTGACAGCCATCCAGTTCTCAAGCACGGGTTATATCTTTAATTCAATATCACTTGACTGAAAATATGTCCATTCTATCTGAACAACTGAAAGTGAACAAGATTTTCGTTGCTATTTTTTTTTTGTCCAACATGTTTTATTTCCTTCTAAGGTAAGTTCACAATTATATCTTTTTACTTCTGAATAGTTACAGTATAATGTGAGAGAAAAAAAAACAATAATATTTAATTAGATAGCTAGATATTATTAAAAAGACAGATATGAATGAAGCTAAAGAATCTTGTCATGTGAGAAGATTGTCTATCAAAGAAGACCACGCAAAGCCAGTGGCATAAATAGCTTTAGTGGAACCTATGACGGCGGGCCCTGGGGGGGAGGAGGGGGAGGGGTTATCTCTAAGAAGTACCGTGATGAAAAATGAACACGAACGGCAAATGCCACCCTTGAGAGGTTGAGGTGGGGGGGAAGGAGTCGCCAGTTAGTTACCTTTCACCCCTGACTATCTCGGTCAGCGTTTGATACTACTTAAGATGGCCGCCAGAATGACGTCATAATAAATATATCTTTATCACGGCCACCTTTCCAACGGTCGCCGTGGGTTGTGCACCCCTGGTCTAGAGAATGATCCGGTGGTTCTAGCATCTCATGAAGATAATCAGACAGAGATATTGTTTAATGATCGTACAATGTCTCAGTGGGCACGCATGAGGCCACTAAAAGCAGCAATTTCGTTGTTTATATAATTATACCCCCTCCCTCCTTTAATCACTTAAACTGTTATTGTTTTTTTTTTACTAACAATTTAAAATGAATTAGGTTAAATACCACAATTAATACAAAATTAATCGTAAAGAAAGTAGAATATAACGAAATAAGGCTTATATTTTTGACAACAAGCATCAGGTTTTAACGGCCATAAATGTGTGTGCTACGTTGTACAATGGATTTGGTTGTGTACCCCTCTCAGTAAAATAACAGTACAATTTTAAAACTAACATTTTAAGAAAGTAGGAAAAAAAACAAAATGCATAATTTGTTCGCTATAGCAAACACAAACGGTGTAATGCGCATGTACTACGAATTCCTATATTCGTTTCATTTTTTTAAAACGCAGTGGCTACGGTACCATCAAGCGGGTCTCCGTATTTTTTTTTCCAGGTACCAGCAATAGATATTGCCCCACACCCTAACCCTAATCCTATCCCTAATCCTAACCCTATCCCTAATCCTATCCCTAACCCTAATCCTAACCCTATTTCCTAACCCTAATATAATTAATGGTACTCGAAAAAAAAATACGGGGACCAGCCATATTCCTAGCCCAAATATAATGGCGCTTGATGGTACCGTAGCCACTTCCTTTTTAAAAAGTTCTACAGCTTACTGTTAAATGAAGTAGTTAGTTCCCTTGGCCTAAAAGGCCATCGGGGCAGATGAAGTGTAGAATTCATCTATGTCTGAAAATACGGCATATGTAGGGATTGTGTGGTTAGCACAACGCTCAGCCGTCTTTCACTTCTCTATCTAATGTTGGGCGCGTATTTAAAGCTGGGTGGACTTGGGGGACGTTAAACAAAATGTCCCTTAGCTCTCACCGAGGATCGAACCCGGGACTCTCAGGTCGACAGTCGAGCGCTCTACGCCGCTCGACCATCCCACCACCTGTTAAATGAAGGCACACACAAATTGGTGTTAGGAAAAGTGTTCATTGAACTTTATGTAAGAGTTAAAATATTGTGTCTATGAAGCCATAATAGAAGATGCCAGTGCAATGTTCCTTACCCCCACTCACACACACACACACACACACATTCCAACTACATGCAAGTCAATGGTATAGTTATACATTTACTACATGACAGAGTAAAACAGTCTGAAAAATCATGACAATTTAAAAAAATAGATTGTTTAAAAAAAACATACAAATACGGCGACAATAAGAATCACAATATTACATTTGTATAGGTACTTCGCTTCTACCTATTCAGTGAAAAAAAAATGAAATAATATTTAAAACAACAAATTTTCAATAGTGGCCGCACTGTACTTTACGAAAAACCCTAAGGTGCCACCATTGATATATTGTATAGTCTACCTTGCTAGTAGGCCTAAACATCGCTTTTAAAAATAGTTTTATGTTTTGAAAAAAAAAAAAGAGAAAAATTTACAATTATGTAAAATTATGTTCCTAAAAACTTCAATCAAATATAAATATCCATCATTTTTGTTTTGTTTTGTTGTTTTAAGTGCATGTAGTTCAATAAAAAGTAACAGCCATTCATTCAGCAGAGTAGCGCTAAAAATGCAATCTATTATCTGGCCACATTTCTTTCACAAAACGTAACCTTATACTTTAATAGTTGTATACAGAACGTATTCTTAAATTTAGGTGATTTCATAAAGAATGGTCTACCCATTTCCACATTAAACAGTTGCATACACAATCATATTCTTGCTTTTAGTTCAATTCAAAATCATATCCTTCTTCATAAGTATTTTTTTTATTCAGGATCTATTTATTTGTTTTTTATTTGTCATTTAAATTGCTGCATTCGGAAATATTCTTCTTCATTTAGAAAAATTCACAATAATAATAGTAATAATAAAAACTCTTATATTTACAATTGTATGGTGAAATTTATTATCACTATTGTAGCTTAGCCAAGCACGGGAGGCGGGGGGTGGAGGCAGTAGTGGATTATTTAGTCGACCGCCCCAGGTATCGCACATAAGTGGGTCCCGTGCATGCAAGTTGTTAACCGTAGCAAAACTTAATGGTTGTTTATGTCACCCCGCCCTTTAAGACAATCGCAACAGCCCCCCCCCCCCCCGCCCACCTCCTCCCGTCCGCACTACTAATGACGCCTTTGGGATCGGGGGAAGCGCACGCATACCGATCGACCAACTGACAGGCAAACAGACAGAAACGTAATTGTGTACAGCGACATATTTAAATCTAACCAGAAGTACACAAAGTATAGTCAACTCGTCTAGTACTTCCATTTATCTGTATTGTAAATCTACCAACACGGTAACAAGACGAATCCCCCCCCCCCTTTTTTCCTCACTTTTTTTTTCCAGGATTGACTCTTCAGCCTACAAAAATAACATTGGTTACGTCCCTGTTGTTATTTATTACAGATCATCTCCCCCTTACATTTGACAGGAACTGGTCTGGCCGTGACAGAAGATAATATGATTTATTTGCAATGCATAGTGATAGTGCCTTGAAGAATAAACAAACATTGAGTCTGTTAATATTCATAAATCTAATTCCAATTTATCTTTTCTTTTTCTTTTATCCTCCACACAGAAACAAGATGATTGCACAATTTGTTGTAAGAAATAGGGAGCACATTTCTCTCCCTTAACTGAACATTTTGTAATACTTCGTGGTGGTATTTTATGTTCCCACACCATGAACACCGTTAACGATGTGCATAATGTCAGGTCGGGTAGGTCCGATGGAATAAAGAATCTAGAAAATGGTAAGTTAATTTATTCAAAAGATCCACACGATTCCAAAAACCACGGTAAACATCAGTCACAACATTAAAGTAAAAAACACGATATGGACAGGTCTGCCTTTCATCCCAGCACAAGGTTAGACAGATCTTTACAACTCAACGAGCAAGCTGGTTCTAGTAAAGCTAATAAAAGAAGAACTGTTGGAGAGACCAGGCGAGGAAGGTCAGCTGCGACCGAGTCTGTTAATGACACCCGTGGAATGTGCGAGGGTAACTCCCACCGCGTCACAGCTGGTCGCCGTGACGGTGATAGATCACGTGACCAAATGAGCCAATCGGAACGAAATGCCTCAACCTTGAGTGGTGAGGACTCATTGGCAAATACATCTTGCTCATTGTACACTGTACATCAGAGATGGGAGATGATGATGGCGGCTCAGACGGAATTGATAGAAGACTTAGAACGTCTGTCAACAAATCAGACTTGTAAGTCCATAAAGTCAAGTTTCACGTCAAGCGAAGAGTTCCGAACTGTTATGGACGATCTGTACGGAACTAAAGACGGGAAGTTCGATTTAACTTCATCACAGAAACAGAATGTTAGTCAGCCGAATAGTGCTTCTAACAAGCTAACAACAGCGGTTAAGACTATTGGTATAGTGAAAAACTTGGAAGAGACCAACAAACACAGAAGTCTCCCAACCATCAGAAACTTCAAAGTTGAAAACGCCAGAAGACGATGGGGCAAGATAAGGTCACATGTCAGAGAAATGGCGCCGAAAAGGAGAATTGGGAAAGCTACCCTGAACTGGGCAATGCTGCGTCATATGGTCAAAGGCATGACCAATCCTGACAGAGCCAGACAGGATCTGTACATCCGATATGGTCTAGTTCCTATTATTCTGAACGATGGACGGACCATTAAGAAAAACATTATGCTCAGCAACAGATTGCAAGTGACCGGTTCATCGAGACAAATCTGCTCAGCAAAACAAAACAGAGTGCCCAGACAAAGGGAATTCTGAAAAAACCTCGTTCTTAGCTCGTCTGTTGAACAATGAACATCAGTAACAAATGTGAACAAAAGTTTCCAGTTTATAAGAAAAATCATTATTAGCTCGTCTGATGAACAATGAACATCAGTAAAAATGGGATAAATTTAACAAATGTGAACAAAAGTTTCCAGTTCATAAGGAACATACAATTCTTATTAAAACAATATAGTTTGTTTCAAAATGTGTTTTACAGGTTGTCATACAATACTAATTAATTTTTATATTAATCCCTTTTTTTTAAATACATGTACAATTATTTTTCAAAATTTTGCAGTTTACATTTTCTAAACCGGGGGGGAATGGGGGGGGAAATTTCCACGAGCATTTCATTCTAACTAATTCAGACTAATATTAATTTATTTATGGAGAAACTAGCTGTACCCTGCAAAACCTTTGCATAGAGTTATATCCCCTTAGGCTTGATCGGTAGGCTAGGTTATTTTGGTTTCAGACAGATCCGATTTTTTCATGATTTTTATTACTATTGTTTACGTTTGACGATTTTAAACTGGAATACTGTTGTATTAATTCTTTACTTTCGATTTGACACAGAATCCAAATCAATATTATTTATATAGATATTTAAGGTAAATATTTTTCCCCGGTTGCCATTTACCTCTTGTATGGCTTTCGGTTGTGCACTTCTGGTTTAACAACTTCTATTTGAAATAATTAGAGACGGTATTACAATAGAATTAAGTCCATGTCTACTCATAAATTTCAATAATCAGTCCAAGTCTACATGTATTCGATTTGAGCATTTTACTGTAAGGATGAGCTGCTTAACTCTTTAATTACAATAAACTAATTTTGGGGAGGTTTATTTAGGTTCCTTCTTTGACCTCGACCAAATTAGTGAGTGCAATGGCCTTAGAGATTACAAGGAAGACATTGGTAGATCACTAGCTCAGTGCATTAGAACTACTGCACAAATGTGTGCAATATTGAGCATCAGGTCTTGCCACATTTAGGTAATTTTTTTTTTTTTAAAGTTTTTTTGCTAACTATTCGAACGAACAGTTTGTAAACTTGCTCTCAAATAAACCTTTATTTTTTTTACTAACATTGGTTTTGTGCTGTTTGTTGATGGAACCCTACCATTAAATTTTACTAACATTAGTGTTGTGCTGTTTGTTGATGGAACCCTACCATTAAATTTTACTAACATTGGTGTTGATGGAACTGTTTAAATTTTACTAACATTGGTGTTGTGCTGTTTGTTGGTGGAACCCTACCAATTAAATTTTAATAACATTGATCAATGGAACCCTACCATTAAATCTTACAAAACATTGGTGTTGTGCTGTTTGTTGATGAACTACCATTAAATTTTAATAACATGTAGCTGTTTAGTGATATTAATGATCAAACTACCATTAAATTACACCATAAATTTTGTAGCGAGATTTAATTATCTTTTGTTTTGCCTCAAAATACATTTCTTTTCCACAATAATTTACAAAAAATAAATATACACAGGTAGAAATGTATTGCGTAGACTTTATTCCAGAAACAAAAATAAGTTTAAATGAACATGTATCTGACTGAGAGATGAAAGTTGTACATTTCAATATCTACACAACACACAGTGGGACAGGACAAAACACAACAGTTATATACAGTCAACACAATTCAGTTTTAGACCAAACAATCTTTAAAATGACATTTATTCAATCGTCGACTTCAAGAATACCAACCGCTGATAAATAATTTATAGTTTTTGCAATTTATGGTTTCTAAGGAATACTAGCTATATTCAAGAAATTATTTTACAATTTACATCAGGACCATATGCAGGCTGATGAGTGAAAAATAAATATTTCACACTAAAAAAATATTTTAAACATATTAAGAAATATCCTTTTCGATACAGGAAGGGTAATATAAGAGGTCTAGTTACTGAAAAACTCAGATTTAAACAGTATTCAAATTTAGTGTTATTTCCAACAATAAAGTAAATTACCACTATCTATGCTTATTTTATTCAAAAAGCCTATTTATGTTAAACCCAACACACAAATATGTGTGTTTAGAAACACACAATGCTTCGTATTTAATTGTCTAATCCTCTTCCCCATCAACAGCCACACCATCATCTTCATCATCATCATTCTTGCCTTTGCCTTCTTTCTTGTTATTTCCATCATCATCGTCATCATCATCATCATCCTCTTCCTCTGAGTCCTCATCCCCAGCTTTTTCTTGGTTAGCCTCTTCCAGTTTCTGTAACTGTTTCTCAAGCTCAATTTCATCCATGTCAGATACCACCCTGGCCTGTGATAAAAACAACAAATTTGATTTGAGATTTCTCAAGAGAAACAGGCTAAATGTAAAGTAAACATAACAACCATAATGACAATAAACAACTGTCTTCTACTTCCTGCTGGATGTTAAAAACTCCTTTAGCTGCCAAGATTTCTTCTTTTGATTGCTTCTAATGCTTTGTTCAATCTTTCCAGACCTTCAGCTCTTTCTAATGTATTTGTGGTCACTACATATAATGGTGGGGCAATAAGATTGATCTGTTGAAAACAATATATAGTTATGAAGAAACACTAAAAAATACATGCATGTAACTGAATGAAGATAACCTCTCAGCCTGGACATTGGTATTTTTGGATCTGGATCTAAATATTGAAAACCTGAAATGCAGTTGTCTCAACTACCTGACCTTTCTTTGTGCGGCAGAAAGCTGCTAAAAAAGCCCATAAAATTGAAAAGTATAAGTCTAAGTCACTGAGCTAGAGTATAAACTGAGTGCTCAATGAGCTGATAATGGAAGATATTTATCTGCCACCATTTGAAGGTATCCTTGGAAAGCTTACAGGCAATCTCCCTGCAGCTGCTGCATCTAGACCTTGAAAATTCTGCATATGTTGTGCTGCAATGACATACTACTTAAAAATATTCAGACAAACAGATTTTTCACCGCAAAGTAGTGACCACCATTTGCATTTATGCTGTTTGGAGCTTTCTCAGGTGAAGTTTTTACAATGGTAAATAACCCAATATGGCTGCTAAGGAACACTAATTCTTACACATAGTCATTCATAATAATAGTCATTCATAATAATATATAAGATTATTATTGCAGCAAAACGGATCTGGAATTCTTATGCTATCATAAAAAAACCAAATGGCTGCATAGAAAAGTTGACTGAAATGTTTAAAATGAACCTTATCAAAAGTATGAATTCAGTAATTAAACAATATTTTAGATATATATTTTAAGAGGAAAACTTGAACTGCATCAAACAGTGTATGAAAGTCAAGAGTTAAAAGAAGATTTTGCTCTACAATTATCTTGTTTAAATGTTTAAATATATCTAGCTATGTAAAACTATTGAAACAGGTACATGTAGTTAATTGATGAGTTGTGAAAATTCTGATATTTAAGTGAACAAAAGACACCCATATGGTAAAGCACTATATGAACTACCAATTAATAGTGTATACATGTAGTTCTATAATTTC